>QEPC01002093.1:2061858-2108823 GCA_003113815.1 Sphenodon punctatus | reverse complement strand
TTGTTTTTTTATAGTTTTGTGAGACTTCTGGAAAGGGCGGGGTGTGTGTGTGTGTGTGTATATATATATATATATATATATATATATATAAATAAATAAATAAATAAAAATAAAATATGCCACTGGGAGAACCATCCCAGTTAAGGATAGTGGAACTACTGCCATAAACAACATGAACTGTGACAAGCTTCAGCACAACCTGTATTTACAACTCATTTATGTTATTAATATCCCACAGTTTTGATTTAAATTAATTTTGTTATGCTAACAATAAAACAGCAGGGTGTGAGGGGAAATGGACTAGCATTATATAGCAACTAATATACTGGTTCACTGGCCTTTTCATCTCTTGCTATCTGGATTATTTTAAACTTGGAGTTTAGATTACCCATGAAAGCAAGTCTATTGATATTAATCCCCCACTGCAACTATTTCACATCTACAGAAGTAAATTCTGTTAAGTATCCTTGGACAAAATGTTTTCTCTCCGGCATGTATCATAAGCAATTAGTCATACTAGCAAAATGCAAGGAAAATATAAGCCAAAGTGCAAACCAGGATCTGTTACTCAATGTTTAATGCAAGACACATGCAATAGAAATGCATATAAGATCAAAAAATAATATTAGTTTGGAACTAGTCCTAGAAATGGCTTGAGATGGAAATTGGTCATCTTTAAAACTTAACAAAAGTACTGTTGGAAAACAACTTCTAAAACTAATGCTGATGAATATATAAAACTGTTAGCACAAAATTCAATTAGCATAAATGTGTGTTATGTAGCTATGAACAGTACTTGGTACTGCCATCTCTTTAAAATATTAAGTTAATTTTGGCATGTACTACTGGTATCCACACCACAGTCACCTCAATAGATTGTTTAGAAGAAAAAAACAAGTGGTATGTTTAATGAGCCAAAGAGGAATATATTTCCCTTTGGTGTGTGCAGCAAAGTTTTAGCCATTAATAAGAAATACCTACGTGCACTGAGAACAGAATCCACTTTACTAAAACAAATTCCATTTCAGCATTACTGAACACAGATTTGATATTTGCTCACTTGTTGAGTGTGTGAACTTTTCCCAGTAGTATTTCATCTGAAGTTTGCGATCAAAACCCTGTCATCTTAGCAGTGGTATACTGATGTGAAAGATCACATTTCCAGGAGTGCATAAACATTTATATGGCACTTACAAAATAGGGACCAAATAAGACAGAATCCTTGCAGTACTTCTATGATGCCTACAAATTAATTTTACAAGTGTGGAGCTAAAGCCACAGTTAAGGTGACTTGCCTAATGCCACACAGTATCAGTGCCAGAGAAAGGACTAAATGCTGGAATTTTGTGGTTCGGACCACTAGCTCATACTGCCTCAAAGACTCGTCTCAGAAGAGTTCACAGTGTCTGGTAAAGCCAGACAAGAAAAAAGTCTCATGCAGAACATTAACATTTTAAACTGATTTTATCCAGGACAAGCTGTCCCTGTTTCCAAGGATGGGTGGATCAGACTGTAATCTTCGTATGGTATTTAAGTGTTTACTTCCTTTAGGACAAAAGTTTTCTAAAAATACATTGTAAGAACTGGCTCCAAGCCTAAACCAGGTCCCATCTCTCTTCCCAGATATAAGTAGTTGAAACCTCTAATGCTCACAAAGTTCAATTGTTCCCAGTGCTCCTAGATCACAGGAAAGACTGTACAAAAGGCAAGTCTGGCAAATAAGGCGAGAGCTGACAAATTGGAGCAGGTTCGGAGAAGGACAGATGATAAAGATCTGGAAAGCAAGTCCTATAAGAAAAGACTGAAGGAACCGGGTATGTTTAGCCTAGCGAAAGAGACGGTTAAAAAGGAAAGAGACAATAGCAGCCTTCAAATATCTGAAGAGCTGCCACAAAGATGGCAATAAATTGTTCTCCATTGCCACTTAGAGCAGGTCTAGAAATAATGGGATCCAAGTTACAGGCGAAATAGATTTTGGTTAAATATCGGGGAGGGGGGGGGGAGGGGGATTCCTAACAATAAGAGATGTTCAGCAATGGAATAAATTGGTTAGAGAGCTTGTAGGCTCTCCATTACTGAAGGTTTTCAGAGACAGGCTGGACAGCCTGTTGGGGACGTAATAGCTGTGAACTTCATGCATCCCACCAGGGAGTTGGACTAGATGACCCTTCAGTCCCTTCCAACTCTATGGCTTCTGCATCTGAAAGGGATATTCACAAATCTATTTTTCAGCTACTAAACATGTGCAATAGCACTAACCATGTTGAAATAAATGAACACACCCAAGCCAAAAAAATTGAAATATCTAAAATATAGGGTTGAGTAGTGGTAGTTATTTGTTTCAGCAGATACAGTTCTAATTGGGCAAAATAATCAGAAACAATAGTCACTATGGACATTTGTTTCAGCTCTAAGCTACAATTCATGATAAAGTACAAATCCTGTCCTCACCAAAGACCAAAATGGAGTAAAACAAGGGAAATACAAGTTGACTGAAAGTTTCATTTTGAACTTCCTCCTCACTCCCTGCACCCATTTAACTGTTTCAGCTGAGAATTCCTCTGGTGAGCAAGAGTTGATGAATATGAATAATTCAAATGAAAACAACTCAAACAACAACAAAAATAATTTCCTCCTCTATTGTTTCCATAACAATGGAAGAAAAGTGAAATCCCAGGTGCTCACAAGAATATTTATTAGAATTCTGTGCTACAATTCCTCCTGAAATGAAATGCTGTTAAGTCTTGATGAAAAAAAACCCCTATGTTTGGTATCAATAAATGCATAGGTGACATTTTGAGGGTTGCTAGAAAGATAATCTTTCTTTTCTCAATCATTTACCCAGCTTACTTCTCGCTGTTTTGATGGACACTTTTCAAGTGGTTTACCCAGGATCTTCCAGAGGGTGCATCCGGGACCAGCCACCTACCCACTCTGAGGCAATCGTGGGCCAGCGTCTGGTGGTGGGGAAACACAAGCAGGCGAGTCCCAGACCAATGCAAGCCGCAGCTGTCATGTCTGTTTTCACCCAGTGACCCCCTTCTCCCTGTCGCTCATTTTGATGCTTGCAAAATCATTTCACTCCATGTCATCCAACACGCCTTCCAGTGCTGGCCCTAGGTGTATTAGTGCCCACAAAAGAAAAGGTCTTAAGCAATCTCCTCTGAGAACATTTTAGCACAAGCCACTCATCTCCACCCGAAAATAATTTTGGGGCCAGTCTTCAGCAGCAGCAGCAGAATTCGTCATCTCACATGATGTTGGGAGAATATCTGCCTTTAAGGCAATCCTGCTGCCTTCTTTCACAAACTTCCTTATTCCCTAAATTGCAGGATAGGCTGGTTGCATTTTTTTTCCTGTATAACTTCTGCACTCAGTAGCAATGAAACTGCTGGGGAGGGTGGGGAGATGCACAAATGTGCATCCAGCCATCCCCGCCCTGTGCCCAGCCAGCCCCTTGTCATGACAGCCAGCCATCATGCCGTGTATTTTAATACTGTTAGCTGCCCTAAGCTGCCTTTGAGGGGGAAGGGCAGGACAAGAAATTGAAATAAATAAATACATGAGGTGTTCTACACTATCATCAGCTCATCAATTCTTAAATCTTCTATTAGTATGCAAATGTCTAGCATCATTAAAAGGTTCTCTCTGTATGTGCATGGTAGGTACAAAACCTCCATTGGAATTACAGGTTACATTGTGACTGACTTTCTCCTTATAGCTCACAAAACCTACCTGTATATTGTGACACTGCAAAGCAAGAGTAAATAGGAATACAGAAATTTTAAGACATTGTTGTCTAGCAATGTATTCCACGCAGCATTAAAAAAAAAAAAAGACCCATTGCTGCTTTTTCTTGGAAAAGGTAGGGAGCACAGTATTTAGTGGTTGATAATAGCTTCCTAACAGTAAGAGAAGTTTGGTAATGGAAAATGTTGCCTGAGGAGGTTTTTTCTGAAGGTTTTCAGAGGCTGAACAGTCATCTAGACAGCCTTCAAGTTGTTCTTCCATTGCCTCACCTGCCCCACAGTCTCCTGCTCCCTTCACCCATGCTGCCCATATCCCCCAAAGCTGAAACTCCATCCCTCAGCACATATGCTTTACTCTCTACCTTCTGACCTTCAGCTCTCTCCTAAAAACCTACCTCTTCCCATCAGGGCTTCCCCTCAGTCCTCACCCCTACAGATGGCTCAGCGATACGCCTTCTACTGGCTTCCCATTCAGGGTCCCAAGCTAAGCATGCGTACCTGCTGCTTCTCAACTTCATGAAGTTATCCCTGGGTAATTTCAGACGTTACGCCACCACGGTCAATCACGGTGAATCCCCCCGTGGTGATCATGGTGGCATAACGTCTGTTGGGCTGAAAAGAGATTCCCGCCAGATGTTCACCCCCAGTGGGAATCTCTTTGACCACGCTTCCAGTCCTCCGGCCGCCCGGAGCTCCAGAAGCATGGTCAAAGCGATTCCCGCCGGGGGTGAACAGCTGGCGGGAATCTCTTTTCGGCCCAACGGGAGGATTCACCATGACTGACCGTGGTAACGTCACGTCTGTTACCACCCCACAGCCCGGAATCGGCGGACGTTACCGCCGCTGATTCCAGGCCGTGGTCCAGACCCCGGGGAGGCGGGCGGGCACAGCAGCCACATTGGCTGCTGCGCCCGCCCGTCTCCCAGATGGCAGGCGGCCTGGGGAATGTGGGGCTGTGTGGCCGTACGTTGCGCTGCGTGTCCCCACCCTATCCCCCGATTCCCCTTCGGAATCTGTCGGCACATCTGTTGACCAGTCGGCGCGATTCAGGAGGGGAATGATTTCACGATTCTGTGCCATGGCAGGGAGCTGCCATGGCACATCTGAAATTACCCCCGGTCTCTCCCTATGTTCCCCTCTCCCATGTCTCCTCTCCCTTTTTCATCCTAGGTTGTAGCCCTCCAGGGCAAAGACCTGTCTCTAATTAATGCTTGTTCGGTACCAGACACATTGCTAGAACAACAACATACAATAAATAAAATAAAATAATAAATGGTTAAAAATAATTAATTAAAAATAAAACAGTTAGGGATGTGGGACTAGATGACCTTGAGGTCCAAAGCAGGGTTCAGTACCAGACACATATTAGCAACACAGAAGGACTTTATGTGTTGCTAATATTTATGTTCTTAAAAGCAGAAAATAGTCATTTTCTCTTTCTTGTACCCATCTCATCTTTAACATTCTGCTTCAGCTAAACCTCATTGGAACAAATCCTAATCCTACTGAAGTCAATAACAAAACTCATTAACTTCAGATTAGGATTTTCAATGCTCTGGTTGACATTCTTCATTATCTAGAAATATTGTATGTTCTTGTTTCACTAATTTAAAAACTTCCAGGTTAGGTCAAGTTAAGTCAAAAAGGGCACTAACTTTAGAAACCCCATTCAGAAAATGAACCCTGCTGCAAAGAGCTAGTACGTTGTTAACACAGCAAGGATACTATTTCTTGATTTCTTAAAGACTGAGCTATTACACTATACAGAAAACAAAACAAATACATATAGTTTCTAATGGTGTCTTAAATAATTACACATCGCTTAATGACATGTATTTTATTATTCATTTTAAATTAATTAGAATGAAATATTTTGCATCTGAGATCAAATAAGCAGAACACTGAAAGTTAAGAACCAGGAATATTTTCCTTTGTAACGTAACATAGGATAAGGGCCCCGAGCCAAATGTGGATCCACAATCTGAGGATTTCCCACAGAATCTCTCTCCCCCGTGAAATCTCCTGCCCATCTTCTCCCAGCACAGAATTTCCAGACTGCACTGGGAAGATGCAGGGCAGGAGATCCCACTGGGGGAGGGGGATGAATAAGCCTTGGGACTTTGGCTTCCCCTCCCCCACTCAGGCTGTGTCGGGAGGGAGGGGATGCCAGGGCTTCCCCCCCACCCCTCCGGAACTTGGTAAGTCAACGTACCACCTAGCAGCGGCAGTAGCAGCTTCTTTGAGCGCTCTTCAGCAACTCCTTCTGGTCACTTCCTGGCCACTCTCAACAGGGCCTCCCAGAGCGGCGCAGCCAGGCTGTGTCGCTCTGGGAGGCCCTGTTGGAAGGGGCCAGGAAATGACCAGGAAAAAGGGCTTAAGAGTGCTCAAAGAAGCTGCTGCCGCTGCTGCTAGACACATTGATTTGCCAGGTTCTGAAGGGTGGGAGGTGAGCCCTGGCAGTCCCTCCCACCCAACACAGCCGGGGGGGAGGGTGGGGAAGCCGGCCACCGCTGCCAGGTTTACTTGCTCTGGAGGCTCAGGGGGAGGGAGAGGGTGAGCCCTGGCAGCCCCCCCTGATGCAGCCTGGGGTGGGGAAGGGGCGAGAAAACCGGACCAGTGCTGCATCTAGGAGGCTGGGGAGCCCATGCAGTGAGGTGCAGAATTGGGCCCCAAGACTCCCACAGAACTTTAAAGAAAATTCCATGGGAGAATCAAGGCTCTGCATAGGACCCATCAGCTGTTTAGCACCAGCATTGTCATGCTGATGCTGTGTGCTTCCTAACTCAAGTGAATGGGACTCAGAAGTCAAAGAGCTCGCAGCAGTACTAAAACAGCCAGAGGATCATAGTTTAGTACTGTATTAGTATTAAAGAACTATTTTTTAACCCTTATACATTTTCAGGGGGTATTTTCTTACCCTGGGTGCACATTTCTCACAAACACTTGCATATCAGTGGCTCTCTAACTTTGCCCTTTTAGGATATTGTTACCTAGACCCAGGTATAAAATATACTCAAAGGTAATTTGGTTATCATGAGCCGATTTTTTGGGGTGGGGGTTGTGAACAAAAAAAAAACTGCGGCAAAAAACTACCCCAATATATTTTGCCATGGGCTATTTTTTGAACCCCAGGTTTTTCACCTGCGATTTACAAATTAACCCATCACATTTCATGTTAGTTTACACATTCCAGAAATGTCAGTGCTGAGGGCGGGGGTAGAAAAACCACCCCAAGACACAATTAAAGTCAGTTTTTTCAAAACAATGTATAAGAGTTAAAAAATAGTTTGATGCATAGAAAAACTGCCAGTCTCTTATCTTGTAGGTAACCTTTAGTCACCATGTTAAGAGAAAAAACAGAGTAAGTATAAACTTGATTCACTGTGTTAGTGTGTGGTTGGCAATAACATGCTCTGCACCACCTATAGGAGCTGCTGAGACACTGACAATATAATTCATATCCCTCACATATTCACATTACTTCTCCATTATAGATTTGACCAACAGAAAAGTTAACAATACACTACACCAAGTACCAGTGCAAGGTTTAAAGACTGAACAGAAATCCTGCCAAGGGAGTCCAAATTCTGTATGTCATGTTAGCGGAGAAGGGAAAATATTGAAGATAAAAAGAACTGGACATAAAATTTAAAAAATGAATCTAAGCTATTGTTTTTGAAGTCTTCCCTCAAAGTACGTATGAGTAATCTAAGAGTTTTTTAAAAATATATTCAGTAAACCGATTTCTGTGTAGATTGCTAGGTTTGTTTTACAGAACTCCCCACACTATTGCCTCAGCAGTGAAATAGAACATTTACCTTTTATGCCTAGCATAGCATAGCAATAGGCACACAACCAGGAATTAAGTGTTGTAGAGGAACCCTAGGCAGAAACCCCAGCTGTCAGTGCCCTTCCTTCCAAGCTCCTGCAGATGGCACTTATGAACACATAGGGTGTTTTCACATGGACATTTAAACAGAATTAAAGCCTTAATTCCTATGTAGCTAACATAGGAATTAAGGCTTTAATTCTGTTGAAATGTCCATGTGAAAACACCCTATGTGTTCATAAGTGCCATCTGCAGGAGCTTGGAAGGAAGGCATTCTGTCTGAATGCCACAAATCCAAGATCATCATCAAGGATTAAGGAAAACATTGGTATTTAGAAACCCTCGATTGCTAGGGTTTATGATATCCAGACGTCAAACTATCCTTGATAATGTCCATGTGAACAACTATCAAGGATTAGTCAACTAATCCTTGATTAAATCCACAGTCTAGCGTAAAGATCTGACATCTTCTCTGGGCATTTCCTGCTCTATGGTACATAGGGGAACATGACTGTGGAGCAATCGTATTACCTCCATCATCATTCTGCAATGCACTGCGGAGCGCTGAGTTTAAATACCTGCAGAACAAAGGGATGACTTTCCATTTTCTTCAACTCAGAATTCAAAAAAATGAAGAAAATCAGATCTTCTTCAATCCCAGAAATCAGTGCACTGAGCATGGATGACAAGCACCATGGGATTGAAATTCATCCAAGAGACTTTAATTCCTGATTAACAGCAAAGTTGTGTTCACATGGACTATCAAGGATTAACGTTATTTAGCATTAAAAGGTTTGTCTGAACAAACCGGAGTTTGTGAATGCTAGATAATAAGCGCCGATTCCATCAAGGATTACTTTGTCCATATGAAAACGCCCATAGCCCCATGGCTGGGAAGGTGGTGTGTCAGAAAAGGACATGCTTATGATCACAAGCTTATAATTAGCAGATATTTACATATGGTATATTACATGAAAAGCAAATTACTCTGTCAACACAAACCATTCATATCTGGTGCAATTTTAATCTCCATGAAACACAAAGTACAACATAAGAATATTACAAATACTTATGAATGTAACCCTGTATGAATACAAACAGTCTGAAACCAAAGAGAATTCAGGTGAACCTACGATCCAGTCTGTGGAACAAGGTGTATTGACACAGCCAAGGTGGTCAAAGATGTTGAAATGCAAAAGCTTCCTAATGAGGCTGTACCAGACATGTCACAGGGAGGTGGAAGGAGGTGGGTGGGGTTGTTTTGTTTTTTTAAAGGCTCCCGTATGAGGAGAGGCTTGATAGGTTGGGGCTCTTCAGCTTGGAGACAAGATGACTGAGAGGGAATATGTTATAAGCTTATAAAATCGTGACTGGTGTGAAACACAAATAAGGAGCAGTGATTTACCCTCTCTGAGTATTAGAGCCAGTGAACACTCCATGAAATTAACTGGTAGCAGAGTTAAAACAAATAAGAGAAAGTATTTTTTCACTCAGCGCACAATTAACTTGTGAAACCTACTGCTAGAGAAAGTGGTCACGGTCAGTAGTGTAGCTAGTTTTAAAAAGAGATTGGATATATTCTTGGTGGATAGGTCCATTAATGGCTATTAGCCAAGCAGTGTTGAAACAGGGAATGGATTGTCTATTGTGACCTGTTGGGTACTTCTCCCAAGAGAAAGATTGGCCACTGTCGGAGACAGGATCCTAGGCTTGATGGGCCATTAGGCTTAGCCGGTATGGCACTCCTTATGTAAGTGAGAATTAGGGGCGTGTATGTTGTTTTCGTTATTACAATAACAATAATGAAAACTGTCATTTTCATTATTGTTATTGCAATAACAAAAATGACAAATAACAAAAATAGAAACAAAAACGACTTTTTGTTTTTGAAATAAAGGGAAAAACTGAAAAACGTATTTCCGGCTATAACTTTTTATAGATTCTTATTCAATTCTGATGAAACATGGGGAGATTGTACCCCCAATGAAGGGCACTATGTGTACCAATTTTCAAAAAGATTAGATAAAGGGAACCGATTTTATAAGCAATTGAATGTTGTGATTTTAAGAAAAGCTCTATACACATTCATAGCTACAACTTCTTCATCTTCCATCCAATTTGCATGAAACCTGTGAATATTATGTCCCCTCACAAGCTTAATACTCCTGCCAATTTTCAGAAAGATTGGATAAAGGGTCCTGATGGTATAAGACATTAACTTGAAAATACATTTCCAGCTGTAACATTTTTATATTCCATCCTGTTTACAAGACATTTGGCAGGAATGTATCACATACCATCCCTGGCACCTCTAACAAACTACATGACAATTTGATAAAAGAAGTCAATTTTATAAGCAACTGAAGTTGTCCCCTTGAAGACCATTAATCAGATAAATAGCAGCACATGCAGTGCCAGTCAGAGGCAGGCACCTGGCATGGCAGGGGGAGGGAGGCTGTAGGAGGGAGGATGTGGAACAACCCAGAAGACTGACAGACACATTCACTGGCCAATTACTGTATGCTTCCAGCTTTACAGGAGCAATTGGTAGTGGCTTCGATGCGGGCATAGAAGGGACATAACTGGAACTTTGGGGATAGCATCCCAGCAACCAGGAAACATAGTTTACACATCCAGGCTGGCCAATTATCATCACAATCACATCCTAAGCAGGTCCTGTGACAAAGGAAATAAGAGAATCTCTATTGGCACTTTCTTAAACAGATGCTCCTGACTTCCCAGTAACAAGTGGGGGGGAGATGTTGGGATGGTCACAGCACAGAATGAGGATATTTGGTTGGCATTTCTGCTGGCCAATTGGCTTCACAAACCGATCTTATAACACAGTGACATGCAAGAGAATCCCTGGCATCAGCTCCTTCTCTGCATATGCTGTGCAGGTGTATAAAATTGGGACCCTTTATCACATCTTTCTGATATTTGGCAGAGATGATCATGAAAGTGTGATATACAGCCCTGCAAAATTTCATATACACTGGTTGGACTACAAACATGTTACAGTCAGACATACGATTATAAATTAATTGCGTATACCACCAGGCCCTGTTATCCAATCCTTCTGAAAGTTGGCAGAGAGTAAATATGGGAAGAGGTATAAACTTGCCAAGTTTCATCTACATTAAATGTGAGGCAAAGAAGGTACAGCTAAGAATGTATATGTAGAGTTTTGCAAAATAATATAATTCAACTGCTTATAAAATTCCATTCCTTTATCCAATCATTTTGAAGTTTGGCACACTTAATGCCTTCCATTGGAGATATAATCCCTCCAGGTTTCAGCTAAATATAACAAAAAACAAAGGTACAGCCAAAAATGTGTTTTCCATTTAAACCAATGGAAAGCAAAAACGAAAGTGAAAATTTGATATTTATGAAAATGAGATTTAGATAACAAAAACAAAAAATGACATGGGCCCCTGGTGCACACCTCTAGTGAAAATCATTTTATTGGTTTTTTCTTTGTACAGTATAATGGTTGGGATTAAAGAAACAGGGTATGCTTTTATATATAATATTACACTAGTGCAGATATTGTTATTGTAGATGTTGTTTTAACAGTCTTCTGTCTTGTAGGTTGATTTGTTGTTTGCATGCTGTTAACCTTTGAGGAAAGTCACTGTTGTGTTGTTTGGGCTATGCAGGGCTAAAGGAGGGAGCTGTGCAAGCAGCAAGAGAGTTTGCTCTCTGTCCAGTTCGGTTTTAGGATTGAGGCAGATCTGTAAATAAAAACAAGTTGCTAAAAACAAACAACCCCCAAAAGTCACTGAGGGTGCTTTCCCATGTGACAAAATGCACCCAATTTGCCTCCATGAAAATCTCTGGGAGGCAAATCAGTTTATAACATGGAAATGTTAACCCACACATTTTTGGCGTCAATCCTGAGGGAAATGCAACGTCAGATTTACCAGCTTTGCACCAGCTCTGAATCCCATGCAGGACACTGGCAGTAGCACAACAAATTCTGCACCATTCTTTTTATCTGTGAGCTTATGTAAAAAATATGGAAGTCATTTTCAATACTAGATATACAAAAACTGAGCTCAACTTCCCGCAGGCTACTGGTCAACTAACTTAAAGATGCATTCCTGCTTCAGTTCACAACCCATTTAACAACAACAGATTAATTCTGCAATATAAAGATATTACACAATTGGAAAAGTACAAATCCCAGGTACAAAAATACAAAAAAAAAAATCCTGTTTGAAAGGAGAATATCTTAGTCCTTAATACCACAGAACTCAAATATAGTTTAAAGTATCTTCAGGTAATGGAGAAAGTTGTAATCACCAGAGAACAATAGAACTAATTGAAGATTACAGTAAATGTAGATATACCAAATGACGTGCTTCCTAAATATATTATGTATTTCAGCTTCCTGAGTAGGAATCCTGTCAATGCAATAAGTAATTTGTAGCAAGGAAACAGGTTTTTGTTTGTCCTGTATCCAGACTCCCTAAATTGTTTACAGAAATGAAGATGTTCTCAATATTTTATTGCATGAACAATAATCTCCAATGAAGTTTCAAAAGATTTTTTTTAAAATGCAGATTTAGACACTATGTTACCACACAAACCCTAGTTTATGCTCTAATTATCTCTTGCCTTGACTACTGCAACTTCCTCCTTACTGGTCTCCCCTGCTCTGATCTGCCCCTGCCCCTTATCTCCATTCATGGGCGACTGTCCCCACGCACCTTTTGGGCTTGCCCCACAAACACACTCAGGATTTTTCTGAAGTGCACAGTGAGTGGCCAGGAGTGGGTGCTGAGTGGCTCATGGGAGCAAACGTGCATCTCCCTGCACCACCTTCAGACAGGCAGCTGGATGAGTGGCTCCTAGGTGTAGCATCTCATTTAAAAACACCCCAAGTTACAAGGTGGGGCAGGGGATCGTGGTGGAAAAGACAGTATAAAGAAAAGTATATTGTACGTATCCCATAGAGTGTGTGCAGTAGGGGTATGCGACAGAAATTCTCTGGTCAGAAATATGAAAGCAACTTAATAAATACTGTGAAATACTCTTTACTTATTACACAGAAGTTCTTTAAATAAAACTTCTCAGGAAATAGAAACTTTGGCCAAACTTACCCCATTGATTGCCAGATCTTAAGCCCTGATCTTAAGCCCACTAATTTAATGTCACACTTGTAAATTAGTGCTACAAGCCCCATAAGCTTTATATAAGAATGCTTTGAGATCGGTCATAAGAACTATAGGAGGGATGAGAGCATGAGATGCCAGTCTTATTTTTAGATTTTAATTTAATTCAAACTTAAAGGAAAACATCTTGGTGTTTTCATCTTAGTCTTTCCACAGCGATACTGCCATAACAAAGAATAATTTAGGATTATTTACTTAATCAGTGGATGCCAAGGACAGTATTACATAATATCCATCTGCCCCTCCCCCTGGATGAGATAGCTTTTCTTAGTTAATTAATGCTATGGAGGGAAAAGAGAACTGTTGTAATATGTTCTAATAAATACTGACATCTCTTAACTAAAATGTAGCTATAAAATGTTAGTAGTACTTTAGCTGTAGCTTACATTTTAAAGAAAAAATATTCATTTTGGATTAACAAGGACAGTTTCTTAAATCAAATGGGATTTTCCCATTCTATAAGAAACCTGAAGAAGCCATTAAAAAAATAAAACTCAGAATAGTAGGGGTTTTTTTTTAAATGTGGGTCAAGAGTTTTTACAGCATTTTATATCCCATCTGTCTTTGTGACTTCTGCACACTTACATCACTCCTGGTAACATTTTGCTTTTGCTTATCCTAATACTTGCATGATCTTTTATTAGCTTTTTTGTGTTGCTGTTCATCAGTAATGTATTTTATTGATCAGTTAGACTGAAAACGTTTGTAGACAATGTTTGGCTGTATCATAATAAAACATTATAAAGTAAATTATCTTCACATCAAAATCTAATCCTGTCGATACGAAAATGATCTCCATTTTTAAAAAGAAAAGTTTTCATTCTGTATATACAGTTTCCAAAAAACCTATTTCCAATTTGGATGGGATTCCCGATGTACCAGCTCATAATACAATCATTAGGTAGCAGAGCAGAACTTCAAAAGAAAGTGGACTTTACTGGTGACCATTGCTACAATCCTAAAATCATTTACACCAACACAATCCTTTTAAACTTAAAGGGACTGCTCTGGAATAAATGCTTTTAGGATTGCAGCCCAGCTCTTCAGTGGATTTAATATGGGCCCTTCATAACCTACACAGAAATGTTTTATCTTGTGGTGGTAGTATTATACACATTTCTAAAGTGAAGCTGGAGGCTACTGCCACGTTCAGCCTCTCAAGTTACTTAGCGGATGCTGGAGTAAGCATCCCACAGGCACCAGAACAGTCTCAGAGGCTCTACCAGACAGATTTAAACACAAAATAAAGATGACAGAGTGTCCTTAGAATAGCCCCATCAATGGAAGGAGTCCTCCAGACGACAGACTTCCCCCTTCAGAAAAAGAGGAAAGGAAGCAGTGAAAAGTGACAGGAGTCACTCAGACAAGGGATACATTTGCCCCAAAGACTGGCAAATTTCACTGACTGAAGACTGGATCAAGTCTCCCACTTCAGCCTCGGGTAGACACACAAAAGGACTACATTCTCTTTCAACTGCTTAGAAAGCTCTCTCACATTTTACAATCTGAGCAGCCTTTGGGGAGAGGGAGAGAAAACAGCTCTGAACAGGGAATAGAAGGCAAGACAGCTTGCCATCAGATCTCCTATCCATATCCCAGAGTTACCTTTCCTTTGAGGTGGGGGAGGAGCCTCTCTCCTGCTTGAGCCATCAATAGAACATTTTACTGGTTTAAAAGCCAGTTACAATTCCTGAATCTGCAGCAAAGATTCCCCAAATTAAATTCAACAACAGAGAATAACTTTTAAAACGATAACTGGGCAATCGAATGTGTGTCACCAGGTCTAAAGCTAATTTGACCTTGTCCTTAGTTGGGAATTATGCTTATAGAGAAAGAGATGGAGAAAGCAGGTGGGTTGGCAGGTCAGAATAAGAAATGGGAAGTGAGATAAGGAAGTGAGATGATGCAAAATGTCACCATGTTTAGCTAAAATTATAATAAAATTGCTAAGTTTAATGAATAATCATGGGGCTCACCATATTTGTTATTCCAGTAGTGATGGGGTCTATAAAAGTTGACCCAATTTGCCAGATTGCCACCTGCGCAGCTCATCATCCCAGAAACTTTGTCTGAGGGCCACTCGGTCCCTAGCAGAGTCACCGGGGAAAGAAATTCTTCACCTCACTTCACATACTCTCTCATCCAGTGGGTAAGATTCGCCAATCTGAGGAGACTGGCCATCTCCTTCGAGGAGGTCTCTCTAATAGACCACTTCTCACTTAGAATTTCTAGTTTACATTTACTAGTCATTCTTTTATTCCTAACATCCCTTATGGGTAGGGTGTGAAATCGTTTATGCATTACTGGCTCTGGATTCACATTCATGTCCCTGTGCAACTAATTTACGTTCTGTATCCGATATTCCTTTTCCTGCTTGTCTTGTATTTTGATAAATTACTTCTCCTAAGTAAAGTTTTCTTTCTCTGATCTTGTCTGTCTGTGTGGTCAATAGGGGTAGAGTGAGAGCATTGATTAGCTGAACCTAGACTGGGAATTTTGTCCAGGAAATAGATGGAGACAAAGTAGTTCAGATATCTTTTATTGGACAATTTTTACACAATGAGGTTTTTCTTTTATTGTTGGTCCAATAAAAGATATTGGAACTACTTTGTCTCCATCTATATTGCATACAAACACTGTGTGCATTGTTGAGGAAAAAACAAGTGTGTCTAGCTACTATTTAATAATACATTTAAACCAGTTAATGCAGCTTAATGTATCTAATCTACCATGGTTTTTTAAAATGAAAAGTGTCACCTGTTCAAGATTAATTCATGTGAAAAATGGAGAATGTTTTAATCATTTGGTAATTTTGGTGTCTCCTCATAGTCCAACCTTGGATTTTTTTTAAAAAAATTAATCCCTGAAGCTTACATATTGAGGCTATACTAGATTCCTCCATTTTTAAAGGTGCTGGGGGTTCAACTGCACATTAAGACGATTCATTCAAATTGTTCCCAGCCTACCTTCACTTCTCATGAACCTTCTAACCAAGAGGTTTTTTTCCTCTTGGATACATTTCCAGGAATAGTCTGCAAGGCCATGCTTCACAACGCACAAGTGGGTTTGGGTCAGTGATTTATAGGCATATTACAGTCTACATTACAGTAACAGTACAGAAAAAATCCTTCTGATAATTTTGTTCTCTGAAGCAGATGGAATATAAACAAGCAGAAATGAACAGGAAAGGAGACAAAGAAAGATAACAACAATGGTCGCAATCTGTTTTCGTTCTCCCACTCCACATTACTGCCAGGCCTTCTATCACCAGTACATTAAAGCTGCTTGTTCAGAAGCATGGCTTCTGTTTATTAGTAGCTTGCTTCTGGTTCCTGTAGCAAACAAAATTAAATTCAGACTGAAGCCATTAAATTTTTTTGTAAAAAATAAATAAATCTCACTTTCAAAGAAATGACAGACAATTTAGAAAACCAACTTCATGTTGCTCTCATATTTGACAGTCTTTGGAGTAATCAAACAACAACAAACCATGATCTATAATTCTCACATTTAGCTCTCTCAATGGGCAGATGAAGTTTTATGTTCCCCATTAAACCTTCATTTAAAAATATGGTTTTAGAATGTTGATCTGAATGATAAGTTAGCTCAATTACAATTTTTACACAGTAAGTTAATAGACTATGCAAAATGTTATTCACTGAATAAAGTGTTCTCCTGATATCATTCTTAAGGATGGATTATACAGAATGAAGACAAGCCACTTTTTTTTTGGTAAGAATATAAATCTGCAGCAGCTTCTTCACAAATCAGGGTGGCTTGTAGATCTTTGCTTAAGTGCTGCTTTTTCCTTATAAATAAATTGTTGTTAGAAACTAGTACCCATATCTGCTCTTCTAGTAAATCCTGTAAACACTAGACTGACAACCTTACCTGAAGTGCTAACTCCAATAATTTATACCCAGCCTCAACTGAGTACAAATAGTGGGCTCATGTTACAGGAAGTAATGTGAAATACCGAAGGCCAAGTGCAGAAGTAATACATAAGGCTGAAAGCAAGTGATGCATGTTAGATATCGGACATGCAGGCTCCTTCCAACACATTTTTACCTAGGATCATAGAATCTTCAGTGTTGGAAGGGTCATCTAGTCCAGTTCTCTGCTCTGCAAGAGGACTACAAAAGCAACATCCTCAACAGGCGACTGTCTAGCCACTTCTTGAAAACCTCCAGTGATGGAGCACCTACAACGTCCCAAGACAACTTGTTCCACTGCTGCACTGTTAGGAAGTTTTTCCTGAACTTTAACTGAAATCTATCTTCGGCCTTTTTCACACAGACACTCGAACACTGATAAAATGGGTGTTACATTTTATTATACATATTGCAGGGCACCCATAGAGCACACCTGCAGCCCTGCAACATGTATAATAAAATATAACACCCATTTTATCAGTGTTAGAGTGTCTGTATGATAAGGGCCTTCCAGTAACATGAGGCTGCAGTTCTTGTAGTCCTGCCCTCCATAGCAATGAAAAACAGTTCCCTGCCACCTTCTTGCTGGCAGTCCATTAGACATTTGAAGACTGCTATCACATCTCCCCTTAATCTCCTCTTTGCTAGGCTAAACATACACAGTTCCCTGAGTTGGTCCGCCATGGCCCGGAACTCACCTGCATGTATGGTCCTGCGCTGCCAGATGTTGGCCCAAGACTATCTTGGGGCAGGTAGGTGGCTGCATCCTCGGAAAATCTCAGAAGGTGCAGCCCAGACCAAGGGCTGCCCACACAGGCAAACATCTGTTTGGCCCCACCATCCACGCCTCAGGGCTGGGGCTGCCTTGGCTGACCACCATGGCTGGGGGTGGGGTGCTGGCTGCCTGCATATTTGTCGAGCTCCCTGCCCTCCCCACCTGGGGTGTGCGGGCAGTGAACAGTTCTCCAGTTGCAAGCACATTTGTTCGGTGCCGCTCCCTGACTCAGGGAGAGGTGGACGCTGTTTCCTGCCCTGGGCTGGGGAGCTACCACACTGCCCACACATCTGCTTTTGCCGTGTCATCTTCCTTTGAACATGCTCCCATTTGTCAGTGTCCTTAAAATGTCGCTGCATCCAAGAAAGTCAGCTCTTGCTGACGAAAGCTCATGCCAAACTAATAAAATTTTCTTGTTAGTCTTTAAGGTGCCACAAGACTCTTTTTTTGCTCTCCTTAAATTAGACACCCAAAGCACAGTATTCCAGGTGAGGTCCGACCAATGGCAAATAGAGTGCAATTTTACTTTTGCTGGTTTGGGGACAAAGCTTCTCTTAATGCAGCCTAAAACTGCATTATCCTTTTTTGCAGCCACATCACATTGCTGACTCATGTGCGGTTTGTGATCAACTACATACTATTCTACCTTTGTGTTATGAAAGTTTAAACTTGTATAGTTTACATTGTAAGAATCTTGAACCGGGTGTATAATGAAACTTTCAATAGGATGGGAGCTACTTGAGTAAATAGGAATTGTTGGCTTACTCCAAAATTCCCCAACAAAACAAATGGATCAGATTCAGAACATCTACCTGAAGAGACTCCTACATTTCCCACAATCTGTTCCTGACTCTCTTCTGAGGGTAGAATTTGGGTTAATTTCTCTGCAAAGTGAGGCGATGTGGGCCAGAATAAAGTTCTGGAAATAGTTCTATTCCTCGACAGAAGATCCGCTCCTGAATTTCTTAGTGTGTGAGGAACTGAATTTAATTTCCTTTAAACTTTTCCCCTGGCTCTTTGCTACTGAGGATATTCAATCCTTGGAAAGGATTTCAGAACCTCCTTGCTAAAACACAATTTCCTCCTTTAAGGCTATGGTTAGACAAAGGATTGTAGATATATCTATACAGCAGTGGTTAAAACTTCACTATTTTCCCTCTACTTTATTTTTATTTATTAATTACAAAATTTACTATCCTGCCCCTTCCTGCCAAAGGCAGCTTGGGGCAGTACAGTATAAAAACATAGAATAAAATATACAACACAACTTAAAACAATAAAACCATCATTTTCCCCAACCCAATCTTACCCCTCCCCATCTCTCTCACTGAACGCCTGGCGGAACAACCAGGTTTTACATGGATGCCTGAAGGAAGGAAGGTCCTGGGTCAAACGAGTCTCTGCCGGGAGGGAGTTCCACAAGTGAGGCGCAGCAACTGAGAATGCCCTCTCCAATGTGGCCCCCCCGGTCAACCACAATGGCCATTCCAGAACCCAGGGAGTGAGACGGTTCTGCAGGTAGGTGGGGCCCAGACCATGTAGGGTTTTATAGGTCAGCACTAACACCTTGAATCGGGCCCAGTAGGCAACAAGCAGCCAGTGCAGAGAACGGAGCACTGGTGTTATGTGCTCTCGGCGACCCATACCCATAAGGAAACGGGCTGCCGCATTCTGCACCAGCTGCAGCCTCTGGACCATCACCTCGGGTGGCTCCACGTAGAGTGGAGTACAGTAATCAAGCCTCAAGGTGATGAAGGCATGGATGATGGTGGCAAGGTCACAGTCTCAGACATAACACCTGTTATAAAAGTGCAATTTGAGTATGAACCTTACTTGGACTTTCTATCCCCTTACCTAAGGATAGTAGAGCAAAGCTGAGTCTTGCAAAACCTAACACATACTAATGGGTTGTTTGAAAGGTATCTTAATATCCCACATGATTATAGGAAGTGTCTATATCAAGAGGGTACTGTGGAATCCTTACCATATTATTTGTTAGCTTGTGTGTTATTTAAGGAAATTAGAATTAGGTGGCTCTGTCCCCTATTTGCTTCTCATAGAAGTTGGTCTTCCTTGTCGACCCAGAAGAAACTTCTATTCCTCTTTGGTAGCAAAGTTTTTTAAACAATTTATAATGTTGCAATATTTGCTTTTTTGGTTGATAAAATTAGAGATGAATACTTGTATACTGCAACTAAGGCTGTATGATGTCAACTGTTTTAAGATGGTTCTTTTTTATTGCTTTATTTATGAATTTTATATTTGTAACAGCACAATTGCTAACAAATACATTTGTATTGACTGACTGACTGAAATTCCCCAACAAGACAAGTGAAACAGGGGATGGAGGAGTAATGTCCAAGTTAGTGTACAGGTGTCTTACAGTACCTATTTATTTCACATCTGAATTTATAGCCATATGCACTTAGTGTACTCCAGCTTCTAGGACTGAGTTGCTATTTCTCAGACTTGGAACAGAAAATCTGTGTTCTGTCTGCTTTGACAGGGAACATGACGGGAGCTGGGGGAAAACACCCCCATTATGACCTGTTGGGTGCTTCTCCCAAGTCACCGTGATTGGCCACTGTCGGAGACAGGATGCTGGGCTAGATGGACCATTGGTCTGACCCAGTATGCACTTACGTTGACAGTAATTTTTACATAATTTTGAAGGAATCACCCACTTTTCCCTCACAGAGCTGGAAGCAAAGCCTCTGCAACATAACCATAAATCAGAGCAGGAAGTGGCCAGCCCCTACCCCGTTTCCCTCCTCCAGCGAGATGGCCCTGCTACACTAGATTTAACTCTTTTGAATTTGGATTTCAAAAAGCCCATATTACATGCTTGAGGAAGAGCAGCGTGTGGACTGAAAGTTTGCATATTCTCACCAATGAAAGCTGAAACTTTGTCCAATAAGAGGTCTCATCTGAATTACTCTGTCTCTATCTCTTACATTTGGGACCAACACAGCAGCCCCACACACACTCATTTCAGCAAGAAAGCAAATTTATGAACTTGAAGATTTATGAAGCCCATTGGGAAATCTTCATGAGTCCCTGTGTAGAATTTTGGGACCATACCAAAAAAATAATAATAAAACGTATCAACCATCATGACAGTAGTATTTAGCACAAGCAAAAACTTAAAAATCACTAACAATAAAGAGCAGTGTGAACCTAACACTTTACAAATTCACTGTGCTTTATTCGTAGAGGAACTGGAACTTCATATTTCGAAGTTAATACCTAAAATAGGTCAATGACCAGAATTTCAGGTATTGCAGTTCATTTTTTTCTGAAATGTAATACCTGAAAGATACAATTTTCTGCTTGGTTCATGGTATTATTTTTAACTTTAGGGGATGAAAGTGGGTTAATAAAATGTTGATAAGGACTGAACTTCTAAGTTATACTGGCCAAGAGGAAAGGAAACTGGAAAAAAAAAAAACAGGTTAACTTGATATGTAGATAATTAGTGAATAGGAGTACGTTTATTTCCCCTGTTATTTTAAGACAAGTATGGATTTCATTTTATTTTCAGGAGAACATTCAGACACTCCTTGTTTCATTGGTTTAATGAGGTTTTTGAAGAGTTTATTTCTAACTTTCCTTTAGGCTCAGTTGTTAACATAGATGAACTCTGCTGTGTTGTGCTGTTTCCTGTTTAGACATAAGGAAATACAGAATGAGGATAAGTAGCCTTTGATCTGTCCTTTTAATCACACTGAAATTAAAGCAATGCAGAGGTACTTTGCCTTGAACAGTTACAGTTCTGAGACCCCCAAGTGTGGAAGCATAAGCTACACTATACCTCTCAAGAGCTACCTCACCACAGATAGATTCTATAATGAGAGATCTGCGACTCAAATTTTCATAAAACATTTTACTTAATTTTCTTGCATGTTGTCCAAAACACACTCATTCTCACTAAATTTTTGTAAATATTAGTTCTCATTATTATACTCAACTAGTTAGCAACTTACTGAGGGAATGACAGCAACATTCAGGTAATGCTTAAGAAGAAAGGAGATGGAAAGTGACAGCACAACCTTTTGGTTGCTTAGTGCCCAGTTTTAACATGCCATTGGCATAAGCCTCCTTCACTTCACCAGAACTTGGGCCAGTAACAAGGACTAATACTGCATCCTAAGTTTAGTTTAATTGCTAACACTGAAATGTATTGCAGTAGAATGAAACTTGGACAAGTTCACACTTCGCCTGTATTTTCTATCTAATACAAAGACGGTGCAAGAGCATCTATGGTAATAAGAATTTTCTTACACAGCACGTATTTAATGCATTAGTATTTCAATGCTTTTTAGCAAATACAACATAGAAATCATGGTGGGCTGACCCAGGGTAAAAATAAGCATAATAGTGGCCCGCTTTGGTCCACTGCGGCCTGGGACCCACTTGCATGTCTGTTTCGGCACCACTGGATGTTAGCCCAGGACTGCCCCAGGGTGGGAAGGTGGCGTGCCCAGGCTGTTTCCTCGGAAAATCTCTGAGGTCACAGCCCAGGCTAAGGGTCGCTCATGCAGGCCAATGTGGGCTAGCACGTCTGTTCAGCCCTCGCCATATGCACCCCGAGCCAGGGGCTGCCATGCGGGCAAAGCGCTGAGAGCAGGGCGTGAGTGGGGCTGCCTGGTGTCTGCCAGCACTCTTGAGCTTCGCACTCTACTTGGGTCATGCGGGCAGTGGGGTGGCTCTCGAGCTGCAGGCACGTTTATTCAGTGCCCCTCCTCGACCCGTATCAGCTGCAATTTCCCAGGCTGGGCTGAAGAGCCATCGTGCCACCCGCATGTCTGTTTTTATCCCCAGTGAAGCACTTAAGCATGGGTCATTCCACTGACTTTGAGGGGACTACTCAGGCACAAACTTCAGTGTTCACTGCGTCAATACCTTGTGTTTAATGTATAGAGAGAGTCTGCATATTTAAAAAGACAAATTCACAAAAGAGTATTCCCTCTCCCTTTTAGAGAATTATAAAGCCATAAAGAGCCTGAACATTTTATCAATTAGGTACAAAGCAGCACAAAAGCCAATGTTATATTCCAAGGGCTCATTCTGACGTTCGCTTAATTCGCACAGCCGTGGCAACGTTCAATTTAAAGCAACGCGCACTTCTGGGTTGGTGTAAATGCACCTAGTGCGCACAATTCAGCATTATACATACGTTTTTTAACGTTGGTTTGAGCAGCTTTTCAAACCGCACTCCACCAGTTCACATAATGCTGAATTGTGTGTACTAGGTGCATTCACACCAACCCGGAAGCGCGTGTTGCTTTAGATCGAACGTTGCCGCCACCACAGCTATGCGAATTAAGTGAACGTCAGAATGAGGTCTACGTTTAAATATCTACAAGCTGTATTGAACTTCTTCTCCTTCTTCCAGGGGAAGCAGATTTACACTACCGCCAAATAGACCCAATTGTAATTGAAAGGTTGGCAGAACTTTAGCGACAGCAGAGTCTCAAAAAACAACATAATACACTTAGAAGTATATATGGCATGAGAAAGTAAGAATGTTGCACCAACCAATTTCTGGCATAAGTGGAAAGGATTCTAGCCAGTTATGCACAGTAAAAACGGATTAATTTCTTGAATGTCTTTTCTCTAAGTACAGGGCCCTGATTCTCCCGCAGATTTTTATTAAAAAATCCACAGGAGTCTGGGAGGCTCGAGGCCCGATTCTGCACCTTACCGCACTGGGCTCCCCAACCTCCCAGATGCAGCGTGGGCCGGCTTCCCCTCCCCGCCCCCAGGCTGTGTCAGATGGAGAGGGCTGCCAAGGCTTGCCTCCCCCATCACCCTTCACAGCCTGGCTAAAGAACAGATCTGGGGGCGGCTGCAGCTTTTCTCCATGCTCTTCAGCCGCACCTTCAGGCTTCTTCCTGGCCCATCCCTCCCAACAGGGTCTCCCAGAGCAGCATAGTATGGCTGCACCACTCTGAGAGGCCCTGCTGGAACGGGCCAGGAAGCGGCCAGAAGGAGCAGCTGAGCTGCTGCCACCACTGCCAGATCTGTTCTGTAGCCCGACTGTGAAGGAGCGGTGGGGTGGGGAGATGAGCCCTGGCAACCCCTCCCACTCAATGCAGCCTGGGGGAGGGGAGGGGGAGGAGGAGAAGCTTAGAGGGTTGAATTCATCCCCCCCCCCCCCCCCCCCCCGCACCCCCCCCCCCCCCCCCCCCCCCCCCCCCCCCCCGTGGAATCACCTGCCTCGCGTCTCCCAGTGTGGGCTGGAAATTCTGTGCTGGGAGAAGCAGGGCAGGAGATTCCATCAGGGAAGGGGAATTCTGCGGGAAATCCACAAATTGCTGACCAGCATTTGGCTCAGGCTCCTACTTAAGTACAGTATTTCTTTAAGAAAGCATTTGGTACTCTTAGAATTTACCAGCAAAGAATAAAATTATCTGGATTACTCATTAAAATAAATAGAAATTGATTAACCAACTTGGTGTATGGCAGAGGTGGGCAAATAGTGGCTCTTTGGCACCTATAGTACAGTTTTCACCAGAAGTGGCTACCAGGCGGGGTGTGTCCACAGTGGCTGCCTGTGTCCACATGGTTCCTTCAGGAACAAGAGAAGCCAAGCCACCATTTCAGCTACCAGAGCCTCCTGGAGGCCATGGGAGCATGCCCTGTGCTGCTATTGCTGCTGCCTGAACCCACCAGGTCACCTGGGAGCCAGAGCTTTGATGTGATGGGGAATTAGCACTGCCGTATTGCTGGTATTGGGGGAAGCCATGATCAGTGTAATGTGCTGTGGCTCTCAACAATCATTTGGTACTGCAGCTCCTGGATATGGGAACTTTGCCCACCCCGGTATATGGTGCTTGAATTAGTTTAATATCCAGTGTTCACTGAGAACTTTCACAGGGTTATTGTTAGAAATTAAAGTTCTGCAAGAATACACATCGAATATAGTTTTTACTTAAAATTTATTCTTAAAGGATTTAAGGAATTTTCAGCCTCCTTCTGTTCTCATCAAATATTGATAGTGTAAAAGTATTGAAGGAGAGAACAAAACTGCTACAACTATTCTATTTTTGAGTTAGTTAATATTAGACAAAAGTTAATGAATGGTTCAGATGGCTTGAAACTAGAACTGTACATGGGGTAAAGTATGTGTGTCTGTATTTGTGGTTTTTAGTATTTGCAATTATTTGTCTTTGTATCTTTGCCTGCGTTCTCTGCATTTTTCCCATTGTTCCCAATGTGAGAAATGCCATGAACATGGGTCTGTGCATATGGGTTATTGTTATTTTGATGCAGAAGTGCAGTGAGGCCCTGCCAGTTTGACAGGCCGATAAGAAAATGTGGTCAAAACTGCTGCTAAGTCTACTACCAATTTTAAAAGGGGAACACTGATTTGGAGGAGAGTGGAGAATGTGTCTACCTTGGTGGGGAGGTTGTTAGATTGGAGAGGGTGGAATGGGGCATGGGTCTGGCTCAAGGGAATTGCTGGCTTGAAGGCGTGCAAGGCATGAGGCTGGCTTGAGAGAGGGGAGAATGGAACATGCGGATGGCTAGAATAGGGAGTTTCTGGCTTGGGGATGGAGAAATGGAGACTAAATCTGTCTTGGGGAGTGGGGACTAAGCTCAGGGAAGGTTGCTGGCTTGGGGAGTGGGAATGGGACATGGGGCTGCCTCAGAGAGGGGGGAATGAGGCATGATTCTGGCTTAGGGTGTCGGTTTCTGGCTCAAAAGGCAAGTCACTGGCTTGTGGAAAGTGAGCTCGGGGCATTGGGGGGGGAGGGGCAGTGGATTGTGGGAGGGGAGGAATGAAGCTGCCAATGAATCACCATTTCTCCCTGGCTGGGCTGGGGCTGGCTGCAGAGCTGGACACTGCAGTTCTGAAATAGCAGGAGCCCCTGCAGGTGGGGAGGGCTACTACAGGCTCCTTAAGTAGGTGGTTAAGCTGAGTGTCAGAGAACAGCCCAGCTCCAAGTTGCATGTGCGCTGCAGTTTTGGGGATCCAGTTCGAGATGTCATATATTTTGGGGGAAATGTTGAGTTCACTGGAATCCCAAATACACTGACCTAGTCTTCCTGTTTTGAATATGGAACCTAAAAAGGTCTTTTTTGGATTTATTTGTATTTTGTTGAAATCTGAATGCACAGCCCTACTTGAAATATAGATGGTGCTTTCAGGTACTGGTAATGAAAACAGAGGAGACAGGGGCAAGCCAGATCCCTTGACCACCCAAAGGAGGGCCACCAGAGCTGCCACACTTTGGGCTGGTGGTGAGGGCAGTTCAAACAAGCACATACCCTCCCCGGGGGAATCTGGGGGGGGGAGGGGGGGGGCTGCCATCACAAGTTCCTCCATGCCACAGGTCAGCCAAGAAGCTGTCCACATGGGAAAAGGACTCCCCGACTCCTGCTTCCCAGCAGGATTGGATTCCGGGGAACGAGATCCAAGAATCAGGTCCAGAGAAGTGTGCTCACCCAGCCTGCCAACAGCTGATCAGAGGGGTGGGGGGAGCTGGATAAGCTTGTTCACCCGGGGAGGATGGGTTTGCTTTTCTGGGACCTCCAGTCAGCTGTTTGGCAGTCAGATGAGCATTCTCCTCCAGGCCCAATCTTTGGACCTCGCCTTGTGGCCAGGCTGGGCAGGGCCTAACGTAGAGGAGGGCACATACTACCCTGGATTAGCCTGGCTGGAAGAGTCTTAGCCCACACTGCATCACCAACCTTCTCCGGACGACGTGTCCGGTAGTAGCCAGCCATCCGCCCCGAGGCAGAAGTGGGTGAACATTTGGCAGCCACCATATTGATGAGCAGGTGACCCGTGGGCTACTGTCTTGTTTGTTATCATCCTGGTTTAAAAAAACAAAGTAAGTTGTTGAAAAGTGGTGTAATAAGAGGAGTAGCTTAAGCTCTCCACTCTTATTAGTATATGCAGTAGAAAGTAGCAGTGTGCATCTATTTTTGTTTCTTTCGTAACTAAAACAAATGGAACCCCATTCATTTTAGCTACTAAAGATACAAAAACAGATGAATAAGCACACAATTGTAATTTGCTTTCATTCATTTTTGTTTTAAAAAAAAATTTTTTAAAAAATCACTGTGCATGCACAAAATGGTTGCCAGGGCCTTTCTGCGCATGCATAACCTTTTCAAAACTGGCACCGATACTGCCAGCACCATTTTTGAAAGGGGCACACATGCAAAGAACAGCCCTAGCAGCCATTTTGTACATTCACTGTGATTTTTTTAAAAAATAAAATAAAAAATAAAAATCTTTTAAATCACTTCGTGTGCACAAAATTGCCACTGTACCATTCTGCGCATACACACCCTTTTCTAAAATGGCACCAGGAGCATCGGTGCCATTTTTAAAAAGGGCTGCATAAGAACATAAGTAGTGCCGTACTGGTCAGACCAATGGTCTATCAAGCCCAGCATCCTGTCTAGGATAGTGGCCAATCTCTCTCTCTCTTGGGAGATATACCTGGCAGGTCACAATAGACAATCCATTCCCTGTTGTTCCAACCCCCAACAGTAAGAGGCTATGTTCGCAAAACCTACTTGGCTAATAGTCATTAATACATAGAATAGCCTGGTAATCATTATGCACATGTACAGGGATATTTTTAAATAATTTTTTCCTTTAGGAAGGGAAGCTGTCAGAAGGCTGCCCTTCATGTGGCAAGGGTGGCATATAAATTAGACTAAATATAAATAAATAAATAAATAAATAAATAAATATTTTTAAAAGGGAAAGAACCCCCCCCCCCAAAAAAAACCAGTACTGTCATTTACAAACCCTCCCCAAAAAATGAAAGAGGTTTTGGAAACAAAAATATAAAACAAAAATGGTAGGGGTGCCTTCTGCACACCCCTAGTAGAAATGACTGTGGTGACTACATGATGTATATGAATGAAAGTTACAGCAAAGCATATTGATAAATCCATTTTCGAAACGGAACTCGAAGCAAGTCAACTCGAAACAGAACAAGACTTGAGATATATCAAGTTTATTTTTGGTCACATGGGAAAGATTTTGAGGTGGGAGAAAGGTATCCTGCACTGTATACAGATCTTCCTCTCTTGCATCATCTATTGCAAACTGTATACGTACTTAAATGCCTCTCTCCATAGCACACAATTGCTTGGGTAGTATACTGGGTCAGAAATGAAAGTGTTGTGTAAAACTGAACTATAAATGAATATTTTGTAAGCCATTGCTGTACAGGAGGAAAAGAGAAGGATGATGTCATTAGTTGCAGGTGATGTATACATTACACTACTCCCGAGTCTATTTTTTTCATATTGGCTCATGGCAAAGTATATGTTTTGGCCTACCAAAACTAGAATCTACAACTGATATGTGTGGAAAGGAATTTGATAACAAAGTGAATTACAAGAAATCAAAAATCTTACCCACTGGAACCAAAAAGTTCATGAAAAATAATAAATATCCATTATAGTTGCTAAGTGCATAGTACCTGGACCCGGAGGTAGGGGAGGCCTCAGTTTAAGTCTCACCTTAGCCAGAAACTCTTGGGCCAGTCACAATATTCTCTCAGCTTAGCCTACCTCACAGGGTTGTTGTGATGATTAAAAGTTGTGTTAATTAGTTCTATGTGAAGTGCTCCTAGTGCCATGGTAGGGGGGTGTTATATAAAAATAATAAATTAGTATTTATTATTAGTATTAGTAGTCAATATAGCCAGAAAGGGAATTAAATATTTGGGCACTAATATTGCATTGCAGACAGTGTGTCCTATGAGATAAGGTGTTGAAGTTGGGCCAAGGAGACTGGGGTTCAAATCTCATCTTGTCCAAGGCCACCCTGTGAGTTTTTTGGCTAAGTCTCAGTCCCCCATCTGTAAAGTGGAAATAATAATGATCTGTTTCACAAGCTTGTTGTGAGGGTGAACTAGATAAGGGATTTTAAAATACTTTAAACACTGAAAGTGCTATTAAAATAATAATAATAATAATAATAATAATAATAAAAAACAGTTTAACAGATCTATTCATTCAAGTGAAAAATAGATTCCCTGTTAAATAAAATAAGTAGTGACTTGGAGAGAGAGTCTTTGCTCCTTTCTTCTTGGTAGAATCCAAGTAATCAAATGAATACTTTACCAAGAATGCTGTACTGGAATCCCCTTTCCAATAATACCACCAACACTCCCTAAAGATTTGGTGCTTGCTGACATTACAGGAGTGGGGAGAACTTTCATTAAAAAACTAAGGAGAGGAAGCTTATGTGAGTTCCCAATTGTGGGCACAGGATTTTATTGTTATTTTCCCCTTCTCCCATTAAAATCAATAATGTGATGCAGGGCTCAAAGATCAGCCATGCATTGCATTCTTGATTTTGATGAGAGAAGGGGAAAACAACAATAAAATCCTGTGTCCACGATTGAGGACTCACATGAGCTTCCTCTCGTTAGTTTTTTTAACGGAAGTCCTCCCACGCCCCCACCCTCGCCCCATAATGTCAGCAAGCACCCTTTGATTCAAGAAATTAAAAAGACAGTTACAGAGATTTCTACGGGAAAAACAAAAACCACCAATTAAGTTACGGTCAACTGAATGGCCAATGGAAATGGGAGGACTGCCAGTGCCAGATAATAAGAGATACTTTAGAGCACCTAAAGTCAGACCACTAACTGAATGGATATCTAATAAAGAAAATTTAGAATGGGTACAATTAGAGCAACAAGTATAAAAACATTCTATATAAATTGGCTACTGGAGCCATATGAAAACATATCATCCTCTATGAAGTACCTTCCACTATTAAGCTATTAGATATAATAGTAAAAAAATATACTATTAATCTCTTAGAAACTGGAAATATATTAAAAAGCTGGCTAAGCCACCAAACCAGCCCTCAATAATATCACAAAAATAATATTGCTTTTACTCCTGGAATGAAGAAACAGGGTTTCCAGTGCTGGTGCACATACCAATTCATTTTGTAAAAAGGAACTTCTAAAATAAGATGACACAACATGCAACCAAAAAAGAAAAACTATGCACAAGATTGTGTATGTTATTGATAAAAAAAAAAATCAGACGAGAAATGAGCCAACTAACTTAGCTACACTAAAAAAATCTAATATTTGGACTGGAAAAGAATTGGCTACTATTAAGGTACTGTCGAGATTATACAATTTCACGGATATTCATTTAGAAGATATCCTACACAATGCCAAGGGGAAATGGGAGACAGATGCTGGACAAGGAATAGACATAAAAAAATGAACCTCACAGTACAGATACAATGGGTGAAAACAGGCATGACGCTAACCACCCTTTAACCACCCTTGGTGTTTATTTATGCATGTTGCAGGGCTGCATACGGCACCAATACAGTCCTGCAACATGCATAAATAACCACCAAGGGTGGTTAAAGGGTGGTTAGCATCATGTCTGTTTTCACCCAATGTTACATAATACACACAATGAATGTACCATCCTCTCTACACAACAAAACTAGCAACATCACTGCAAACATTTATTGGATTTTTATCACATCCTTCTCTGACTGCTATGGGGTGGATTACAACAACATACAAAAGAGTATAAAACCCAGTAAAAATACTAAACTATATAAAATTCCAATTAAAACCACTGCCACCCCCATTTATATGGAAAGCAAAGGCATTGCACCATCATTCACTCATATGCTATGAGAATGTTATTTGATACAGGACTTTTGGAAAGCCACTTGGGCAGAAATACATAGCATAACTGAATTATAAATAGAATTTAAGATTAAGTTTATTAGTTAATTTGCAAGCCTGTTTTTCTGAGAAAAAACAACAACAACACAACCCCACCCCCACCACATTTGTGTAGCTGTCTGCCCTCCCCAGCAGCCCGGCCTCCAGCACGTTTGTTAGGTGGTCTGACCCAGTCCAGACCGGGTTGGTGGCAGTTTCCCGACCCAGGTCCTGACAGTGGCGTTCTGCCATCACATTTGTTAACACCCACTGCACCTTATTCCCTTGGAGAGGCAGTGATTTGTGGGGGCTGGTCCTGCAAGAACTTAGTAATCAATAGTATCTGCTGAAAAATCACTGGACTTCACTCGACTGCAGACATTACTACTAATCATTTCTATAGCGCTACTAGTCGTATGCAGCTCTGTACAGATACACATAACATAAAGACAGTCCCTGCTCCATGGAGCTTACAATCTAATCAAGTGACAAAGACAGACAACTACAAATAAGTCTTCCTATGAATAATGGACTATAGCATGCAGGTATTCAGTAAGTTTATTTCAGTTATGGTTTAAAGCCATGAGGCTATGATATGGATATGGCCTGGGTTCATGATTTAAAAGTGATCTCGAAGAAGTGGGCCTTTAGGCAGGACTTGAATATGGACAAGGATGCGATTTGATGCACCACCTCAGGAAGTTTGTTCCAATCATACAGTGCAGCAAGGTGGAAAGTGCGGAGTTGGCGATGGAGGAGAAGAGCACAGATAAGAGCATCATGCCCAATGAACAGAGGTCATGAGGAAGGGTGAAGGGGGGAGATAAGAGAGAAGAAGTCTTGAGGAGCTGCAGAATGAAGACACTTGTAGGTGTCTACAGAGATGGAGAGAGGTGGGAGGGGAGAAGTGGGTTTAGGAGGAAAGACAAGAACTTCTGTATTGGCCATGTTAAGTTTAAGGTGGCGGTGAGACATCCAGGCAGCGATTTCAGACAGGCAGGTTGAGATTTGGGACTGGATTCTGGGTGAGAATTCTGGTACAGAGAGATAGATCTGAAAATTATCAGCATAAAGATAGTACTGAAAGCCACTGGAGGAGAACAGAGCACCAAGGGAACAAGTGTAGAGAGTAAAGAGAAGAGGGCCCATGAATGAGCCCTGAGGCACACCAACTGATTGCTGCTATCACACTGAGGAGGATCCACCAAAGGATGTGTGCAGTAGGAGAGGTAAGAGGAGAACAAGGATAGGACAGAGTCTCGAAATCCAACAGAAGATCGAGTTTTAAGGAGCAGACGGTGGTCAATGGTGTCGAAAGGAGCAGATAGGTCAAGGAGGAAGAGGACAGAGTAATGGGCCTTGGCCAGGAAGAGATCATTGGAAACTTTGACAAGGGCTGTCTCCATGGAGCCATATTGGAGTGGGTCAAGAATGGCCTATGTCCCAAGGAAGTCAAGGCAGCCGACTTGAACAGCACGCTAAAACAGTTTGGATGCAAAGGGAAGGAGGGAGATGGGACAGTAGTTAGCAGGGCAAACAGGGTCCAGTGACTACAACATGTTTGAAGGCAGCAGGAGAGTCACAGTGGAAAGTGATAAACTGAGGATGTGACAGATGGAGGAGGTAACTGCAGGGGAGATAAAACAGAGGAGATGGGTGGGGATAGGGTCAGAGGAACACATGGTGAGTTTGGGAGGAGGAGAGAAGGGGAATGATTTTCTCCTATATAACATCAGAAAAAGAAGAAAGGGTGACAGGTGCTAGTGGAAGAGGAGAGGCCGAGGAGGCTTGACAGAGAACTTTAGGTGAGAACTTTGTCATACAAAAAGTTCAGCCAGAGCCTGGGCAGAGAGTGAAGAGGTGGGGGGAGGAGGAGGAGGAGGTAGTTTGAGAAGGGAGGTGAGTATGGCAAAGAAGTGGGGTTGGAGGCAAAGGAGTCAGTCAGATAGACATGGTAAGCTTGTTTAGCAAGGGAAAAACGTAAACTGAAGGAAGTGAGCATGAATTTGAAGTGCTGGAAGTCAGCACAGGAGCAGGATTTTAGCCAGAGATGCTCTGTAGAGTGGGTAGAAGTACGTAGAAAGTGAACTTGGGCGGTAAGCCTATGTTGGGGTTTTGCATGCCTGACAGGACAGGGGAGAGTTGGTGCAAAAATATCCAAAGCAGAAGAAAGTGCAGCGTTGTAGCAGGAAAGTGCATGTTCAACAGACTCCAATGAGATTGTGGAGGAGAAGAGAGATGAAAACAGTAGTGGAGAGGATGCAAGGGTCAATAGCCTGGAGATTTGTAAAGGTGTTGGTGGTGATCGGATGAGGATGTGGAGGAGAGTGGTTAAGTGTACATGTTAGCATATGATGGTCAGAGAGGCGAAGAACAGAGGTGGAGAGGCCCGAGAGAGAGAGCGCGCTGTTGGATAAAAAGACTAGATCAAGGCAGTGGCATAGTTGGAGGCCAAATGAGGAAGTTAGGTCAAGAAGCTTGGAGGTATAATAGTCAGAGGGGTCATAAACACGGAAGTCCCCAAGAATAAGGGAAGATGGGGCAAGGAAGAAGAAAAGACAGGAGCCAAAGTCAGTGAGGAAGGAGGAGGGGAAGCTATCAGTGGGGTCTATAAATGACAGCTACCCGAAGAGATAAGGAGGTGAAAAGGCATATGGAGTGGACCTCAAAAGGGGGGAAAGGAGTGGGATGGAGGAGATAGAAGGGGTTGAAACCTGCAAGAGGAAAAAAGCTGCAGCCCTACACCACCACTGTGGCCTACAGAGCGAGGTGTGTGGGAGAAGAGAGCCTCCATGACAGAGAGCGGTAACTGAATCCGAGCCCTCAGGGGAAAGCTAGGTCTCAGTCAGAGTCAGAAGATGGTGAGAATGAGAGATAAAGCGGTTGTGAATGAAGACAAGCTTGTATAGAGACCGAGCAGGCATTCCATAGGGAACAAGAGAAAGGGAGAGCAGAGGGAGGAGGGAGGAGGAGGATAGGGATAAGGCTGGAGAAGTTACAGGCTGATGCACGGCAATGGGGTGGAAAGCACATTGAAGGGCTGGGGTTGGGATTGATATCTCCAGCTGTGAGGAGGAGTAGAAGCAGGGTACAGAGAACAGGAGTGGAGGTGTGACAACAGTGATGATGAGGTTCTCTAAGAGAGAATGGTGATGGCTGGATGAGAGGAAGAATTCTTTGAAGCTGGAGAGCAGTAGATAAGGCAGAAGAGAGAGTGGACAGGAGACAGAGTGTGAACAAGGGGGGCACAAAGGGGTAAGAGTTTGGAGCGGTTTACACTGGGGAATAAGACTGGGAAGGATGAGCATCAGGAAAAGGAGTAGCAGAACCATGGAGAAACAAAATAAATAAAGAAAAATGTTGCTTACCTGAAGTTGCTAGAACCTTCTGGGAGAGGTGGGTTCATATTGGTTTTCTGGTACATGCCACACCTTCTAGCCCGCAGATCGAAGAAGCGTAGGGTGGCAAAAGCCCCAGCCCCGGGGAGCTTAGAGTGATCTCTGGCGTACTGAGCGGAGGATGCTGGGGGGGGGGGGGGGGGGGGGGGGGGGGGGGGGGGAGTATGCAAATGAGCTGCAACCTCTCCAGCCCCTGGCCCACTGGTCAAAAGGAGCACAGGGTGGCAAAAGCCCAACCCCAGGGAGCTCGTGGGGATTTTGGCATCCTCAACAGAGGGTGCTGAGAGAGGTATACAAATGAGCTGTAACCTCTCCAGCCACTTGATTACATAGATAACCTATATAATCAAGAGAAAAATCTTTTTAACATTATCTCTGGTAAAGCAATGTAATTTTAACATCAAAGTAAAACTCCACTATGGGCATTGACCTGGACTCCTAGCAGCGAGGTACAAGAAGGACAAAGTTAAACATCTTTTCTACTTTCAAATAGGCTAAAAAGCGTGAAGTAAAACTAGAACGCATTTCTGCATCTTTTTTTCTTTAGGTAAAATAAGCAATAATATGGCTGACATTTTGGCAATTCCAGCCTTATGAAATTGGCAGCTGCTTCCTTTGTAACCATACCTTGATTATAAAAAGAAAGATACTTGGAGGATTTTTACACTGGATAAACCTGAAGGAATTACAAATGTAACTTTACTTAGACAGTCATTTTCTGATGTCCTAAAAAGAAAAACAGTAATCGTAGAAGAAGAACTCATTCCTCCTCAGTTCAGGAAGCTTCCTCCTGCTGCGAAGACATGGCCCTTTGATTGCAACACTAACAGTACAAGCTGTTGCCATGGAATCATGATGTGAAACTCAGCATTTTGACTTATGTTCATTAAAAATAGGTCTAAAAGAATAAAACTCCTTTGTCACAAAATGTCTTCAACATGAAAGAGACATGTTTTGGTGATAATGAAAATATTAGAAGTTTAAAAGACCAAGGATTTGATTAAGCTACCTTAGAATTATGATTTCTCAGTCTGTAGTTTTAAAGTAACATTAAATACAGTAATTGCAAAGAATCTTAAATGCTTTGTGAAATTCACACTCAATAGATTCAATGCACAATCATTTCTGCAGATGTCAAAATACAAATCCAGCTTATCATTGAGCATGCTTGTAGAGTCTTGTCTTAGAATGCAAATAAGCTAACAGAGCAAAATAGAGGATGAAATATGTAATTTACTCAGTATGACTGACAAAAGTGACACTCAAAGAATTGTCAAAAAAGAAAAATTATTTCTGAATTTTTGAATCATAGTCATATTACATCTGGAGAAATATCAACTGAAATGATAGTTAAAGGGAAATTAAAGAGGACTAAAAGGAAAAATAATTGTGTTGCACCTCTTTATTACAATTACAGAAAGGTAACTGTAAAGAGGCTTTTTTTGGTTTTTATAAGAAGAGTAATGGCTGGGAAGCTTCGTTTTAAACAAAGCAGGCTACACATCAATATGAAGTTTTATTCGCTTACATGGGTTGAAGGATTGAACAGAGTTTGAGAAATCATCTAACCCTGGCTCACCATCTAACTTGTTGCAGACTTGGACACGGTATTGTCATGCAGTTTACCCCATACCACAAGTGGGACTAATCAGTCCGATCTCTTGTCGTAGGGGTGGGGAACCTTCTCTCTTCTACATGCCAATTTGAAAATTAGTTCAAGCTCCAAAGACTCAGGAAACAGAGGGTGCAGATCACTGATCTGTGCCATTGATCAGTCCCTTTTCTTTGTGTGCATGCCCTCATTGCTGCTCCCTTACTCTGGGCTCCATTTTTCAGTGTTGAATTTGAAGTAGAAATAGGATCCAGAAATCAGATCTAGGAACTGGAAAGGGGCCAAATAAAGACTAGCTCGAAGATACATTTGGCCTCCAAGCCTGAGGTTCCTCGTCCATCTAATTGTGTATTACTGTCTAAAGGCCCCATTCAGGGACTGGAGCTACAGTGTACTAAGCACCCCACCACCACAACCCCACCTCTCTTACGAGACACAGAGTGGACTGGGCTGGAAAAAAAAATTCTTTTGCTGTCAAAAAAAGTACATGGTTTTAAAAGCATCCAAAGCTTTTCCATAGGAACATGTCAATTTTAAAATCAATTTTAAAAATTAAAATGGGAACATGGTCATAAACCAAAAGTCAATGTTTAGATGAGGAGTGCCCAAACAGAAGTTGTTACCCCTTTCATTAGTGCTATGTCATACCTTCCAACAATGGGGCTGAGCTGGAAACAATGATGTCTGTGTGAGAGGTTCTGTGTACATATGTTTGTACATGCAACTGTGATGGTTCTAGTTACAACTCATGTATTGATTTTGGATCTAGAGCTTTAGTTTTAAAGACACTCTGAGGACCACACATGAAAGCAGTGACAGTTCCTCACAAAACACACTTGGCACTACTACTCCCTTTTTTAGCTTTCATCTTGATCCAACAGTTGCCTCCCCCTTGGATGTTATCTTTGTTCTTGGATGGAAGTGCTTGCGCCAAGCTTGTTAAAATGAGGAAAGGTGTCCCAACTCCACCAACAGTAAACAGCAGCAGCAGTGTGGGACATTAACCTAGTCACAGCTCTCTCCCTGGCTGGATTTATGAGGTGCTAATGACCCCCTTTGTCTGCCGAACCTGGTATAAGACTTACATCTGCTGGTAAAGTGGTACAAGAAAAAACATTTCCACCTTCCTCCCCAGAATTAGGCTTATGAGGAATATTAAGATTTGGTGTCATATCAAAAATCAGTTTTGTAGTCAGCTCTACTTGCCAGGGTTAATCACCATACTTCTCTTTAAACAGGCAAAGCCCTACATGTATGCCGAGTATGTGGAAAAGAAACAATACAGCAGTGCTTAAGGTTTGAAAATCCTACCTTAGTCTCAGCTCATTTGTATTGGTTTAGGGTGGGATTTTCAGAAGTATTTTGCACGTTTTCTAAACATTTTGCTTGTGACACCCCATTTTGAGACAAATATAATAGAATTATAATAAATAATAATAATAATAATATGTTTGATTCTGGCATTGGCTACTGCCTTGGCCAAAGTAAGAAAGAAAAAAAGCTAACGCCTTTAAAACATACCACAAATTCCAAAATTTAGCACAAAAATAAATACAAACACAGCGAACAAACACCCAATATGGGTGCACACTTCTTTATAATATTATTTCACATACCAATAAAACATCAAGCTAAAATCCACCAAGACAGAAGGCTAGCATTCCCTAAACTGGTGACTTGACAAATATAAACCAGTGACCCCAGACAGCAACAAAAGACCTGCTATGTATATCGAATCTCTCTTGGGATCATGACTCCATCTGCACAAGCTGTCCCCCACTTCGGGTTCTGACCCACAATTTGGGAACCTCTAACTAAACACAAACTTAATGTTTCTCCTTTTGAAGTCAAAATAAAATTCCAATTGGATGGAGCAATATTGGTTGGACCAGCACCGAGCACTTTTTAAAATCTCATCCTGAGGCAATACACTTAAGCTGAAACACAATGACTTTCAGCCCTGTATGAGAGAGAGCGAAGTTTTATTTGTTGTAGTTCAGAAATAATTAATGGTAGCCGGACAAGTGTCAAGTCAAGCCACTTTTATTTCTATTTACTACCATAAAAATCTAGCCTGTGATTTATGACAAGTCAGAGATTATGACTAAGCATTCCATGCCAGAAAAACAAGCTTACAAATGAAAGAGCAATTAATTGCTTACAAATGTTGCAGCAATTAATCAGTGAACAGCAAGAGTAAACATTTGTGCAAACTAGTTAGTCTTTGCTAGTTCATTTTCTTTTTATTGAACAGTCTCCTCAATTTTCACTGCATGATACAAACTTGAGACATAACAGAGAACAGACAGGTTCCAAGCAGTGAATACTGTGCGAGAACTTATGATTAAGAGGGGCACACAGTAAATCTAAGTTTGACTATTCCAGCTTTATTTTAGTGTTGAAAATTGTTTCCGAACCCCAGAGAAGTCATCTGCATTTAACACCAGTGGTTTTTTGCAATTCCCTTTTCTATGGGTTTCCAGCAGCGCTTTTCCGTCACTTACAGCTTGTTCACAATGCGGCAGCATGACGGTTTACTGGTTTGGACAGCCATGATCACGTTACACCTGCCCTGTATTCTCTGCATTGGCTGCCTGCAGTGTGGCAGATTGAATTTAAAATTGTGCTATTGGTTTTCAGAGCCCTGAACAGTATAGGCCCTGGCTATATTTATTTATTTAAATTTATTTGCCATCCTTCCGAGAAGCTAAGGGTGGCTTATACCCCATAAAACATTGAAAAATACAAACCCCCTAGAAAACCCACCCCTATAAAGCCCACACAATATCACCTCCCACCCAACCCCCTCGCACACTCCTGCCTCAATACCACCCACCAAACCCCACACCAATCCCCTATTCACACCCACCACATGCCTTTTCAAATAAAGTCTTACACCACCTACAGAGGATGCTCAGGCTCAAACGAACCTCCAGAGGAAGGGACAACAAAGAACCAGAAGCGTCCAGGCATAGCCCCCCACCAACCATGCATCCAGCTGCTCATGTGAAGGTGGTGTGTAGGGGAGCAGGCTCTTGTGAACCACGCAGTGTCCACTCACAGTCTCTCCTTGAACGCCTCTGAAAAATCAGGAGTGCTCTGTGCAGGGCCAACCACATGTGTGGAGGCTGCCTCCATGGCCAGCATAGCCATGCCAGGAGCCGCCCGTGAGTAGCCATAGACTCCCTTCCATGACATTCTCCTTTAAAAACACCCAAAGTTTGAGATAAACTCCTGGAACCTCACCTTAGCTGCGCTCAGAAACCACCTATTTGGTGATCCTGCCATTACATGGCAGCATGCGACTAAGCCTTTGCTGTAGCAGGTCCTTCTGTAGAACTCACTCCCTCCAGATGTTCATCTCAGTTCCTCCCACCTCAACTTCAAAAAGCACCCGAAGACTGTTTTTTATTATTCTCCATGTATTTTAAGATCCACCTCTAGTTCCCCTTAATGTATTTTATCCTCCCTCTTTACCTTCCCTTTTAAAATGTTTTAAAATAGATTTTACATCGTTTCATTGTATAGATTTCTGTGAAGCCATTTGGGGGGGGCACAATGGAAATAAAGTTATCATCATCAAGGCTGAGGAACAATCACATAAGCCTGCGATCCACCAACCATTTACTTCTGAAGTAGTTGGCGGATTGTGCCTTGTGTAGGACGACATTATGCAACAGCCCACTCCAAAGAATTTTTTGATACCTGTTTCCATCTACATTCCCTCTCCTTCTGACACCTTCTGTTTCTCATTCACTCACGCCTCTCCATGCCTTGCCCTCCTCTCCCCTCCAACAGCTCAGCACGCTCTCCCCCTTCCTTTCCAGCTCCACTGACACATACACCCCCTTCCCTGGCCATAGCAAGTTCTGTTTCCTTCTCCCCACCCAGCAGTTTTTTCCCCTTTTCCTCTCCCAAACTTGGATCCATGCTGGAGGTAAAAGATGGCAGATGTGCTACAAATAAAATGACACTGGTTCCACTCCTCCATGCTACAGCTTGGTGCCAACAGGTCTAGAACCTAGGCCCTCATGGGCAACTGCCTTGCCTTGTCCCCTGGTCTGCTCCTTTAGTCACAGGACCCTGCTCCTGGCTCACCTTCTGGGTTTGACACCTGTCAACCAGGGATCTCCCTGGCTATAGACCCTTGTGCTCTAACCTCACTTCTGGCTTGCCCCTCAGAACTTGACATATGGCAATATAGGGGTTTGCCCTTGAACCAGACCCCAGAATCAGCCCCCTCAGTATTGCTGCCTCGAGGCGGAGATCCCAAAACTCCCCAGGCTTGACCAGCAGGGGAAGAAGGAATGTTCTTGAACCATGGTGGTAGCAACTCAAGAGTGTTCCCGCTTTTCCCTAGTGGCACTTTAGCTGGCTTAGTTGCATCCCCATTTGCAGGAGTCAAGACCCGACTTGGGGGGGTCACACCTCATGTTTTGTGTCTGCCACGACATCTAATCAAAGCCAACAATATAGGATGCAGTCAAATAAAACTAAATGCTTCTGTTGAAAGATATACAAAAAATATACTGCAGAATTCAAGAATCAGATTCCTTTTGTCTTCATGTGGAATCTCATATTATGCCTGCTCATAGGAAAAAGGCCACTGGAACTGAACAACCCCCACCCCCACCCCACACACCCCTGAAAATTAAGGCATACGTAGGGGTGGATGTAGTTCTATAAACCTACAAAAGCTAGCACCATAGTCTTTGCTTCCTTTCTGGCATCACTGGAAAGGGGGCAGGGGCAAGCCCCTATATTGCCACACCAAAGAAAATATGCCTTCCCTGACTCAGTCCTGAAATTTTAGAAACATAATATACATAATAAGTGAGGTATACAACAGTTCTGACATGCAATTATTAGAGATGGTTATTCAATTACAACCAATTACATAATTGTTACTATTCTGTCCATAAACATCTAGAGCTCTTTACCACAGATCACAAAGCAGACCTTAGACAGCCAGTTAAATAAACTCTTATTTAAGATACTGAAAAATTGGACAGCTTATGTTTATTAAATAACAGCACTCTAGAAGATTTAGCACTTCTGAACTGGTATAGATGGTGGGCAGAATGGCTAAGTAACTGTTTGTTTCAAGGCTACATGCTGCACTGTGATCAGCTGAAGTTACATGGGGTGGCAACTCAACCGAGACTTTGCCATTCCATAAAAACCTTGTCAATAAAATCTTGAGTGTCAGCAATTGATTTTCAGATTAATTGCCGACACAATCTGGCAAGCATTGCAAAAATAAGAGAGAGAGAGAGAGAGCGCGCGCACACGCCCCCCTATATTCAGACAGGTAATAGATATATTTGCTGGACTTCTTAAAAACTAGGAAGAGTTTTTTTCATGCCAAAAAATATATCCAAAGAACTGATCTCTTAACAGTCCTATAGAAAGAGTCTGACATAAGAAGAGGCAAAAAGGTCAGGGGGAGAGGTGCAGGCAAGTAGTACATGTAAATCACTTTACAATAATGCAACAGGTATTTAGCTATCTCACTAAAAATATTAATGTGTATAGCAAAAATGAAATTTGTGAAATCTTGCTCTCAAAATGTCCCTTCACCCGCACACATCTCATGATCCAGTCAGGAGTCCGTGTCCATCTGAATATCTGTGAAGTGGTGGATGTTCATGCATGCTACCTCAGGCAAATGCAGTAAATGAGGAGAGTGGCCTTCCTGTGCTCAGATCTAGGTAGACAATTAAGCGGTAGTCAATTGATTATGCATTAAATCACATCCTGTGGAGTGTAGGGGTGGTCTCATTCACCTATCTGTAAACTTATGAATTGCTTCATCTTAGCAGAGGTTAGAGTACCAAAACCTTACCTGGTTTAGGGGAGGACTTGGCCACAGGCCTGTCTCCCACTCTGCAGTAGAAGCAAAATTGAATTTAAGAGTATCCTGGAGAACAAATAAGTTCACTTCTAAAATATGGATTCTGGTTATAATTTATGTTTCCTTTCAACAAGGTTTTTTTTATTTTTTTATAAACAACAACACTACTACTACTAAGGTAAGCAAAATTAGCTCGGAGTTTGCCGCGCATCTTTCCCCCCTTCTCCCCCCCGTTTTCGCCTCCTCCTCCCCTGACTCTGCTGTCTCTGCTCTCAACGCTCCTGCACCCGGGCTGCCGAATGCCTCTGGCGCAAATCCCGCTCCCTCCCTGACTTCCTCCACTACAAATTCTCACTCTCCTCCCTCTCCTCAGCTATCTCCCTAGCTCGGCATTGCTATTATGCCTCTAGGATCTAATCTTTCTCCCGCGACCCTCGCCGCCTCTTCTCTACTTTCGGCTCCCTTCTCAAACCCCCCTGCCCTCCTNCCACCCAGCAGTTTTTTCCCCTTTTCCTCTCCCAAACTTGGATCCATGCTGGAGGTAAAAGATGGCAGATGTGCTACAAATAAAATGACACTGGTTCCACTCCTCCATGCTACAGCTTGGTGCCAACAGGTCTAGAACCTAGGCCCTCATGGGCAACTGCCTTGCCTTGTCCCCTGGTCTGCTCCTTTAGTCACAGGACCCTGCTCCTGGCTCACCTTCTGGGTTTGACACCTGTCAACCAGGGATCTCCCTGGCTATAGACCCTTGTGCTCTAACCTCACTTCTGGCTTGCCCCTCAGAACTTGACATATGGCAATATAGGGGTTTGCCCTTGAACCAGACCCCAGAATCAGCCCCCTCAGTATTGCTGCCTCGAGGCGGAGATCCCAAAACTCCCCAGGCTTGACCAGCAGGGGAAGAAGGAATGTTCTTGAACCATGGTGGTAGCAACTCAAGAGTGTTCCCGCTTTTCCCTAGTGGCACTTTAGCTGGCTTAGTTGCATCCCCATTTGCAGGAGTCAAGACCCGACTTGGGGGGGTCACACCTCATGTTTTGTGTCTGCCACGACATCTAATCAAAGCCAACAATATAGGATGCAGTCAAATAAAACTAAATGCTTCTGTTGAAAGATATACAAAAAATATACTGCAGAATTCAAGAATCAGATTCCTTTTGTCTTCATGTGGAATCTCATATTATGCCTGCTCATAGGAAAAAGGCCACTGGAACTGAACAACCCCCACCCCCACCCCACACACCCCTGAAAATTAAGGCATACGTAGGGGTGGATGTAGTTCTATAAACCTACAAAAGCTAGCACCATAGTCTTTGCTTCCTTTCTGGCATCACTGGAAAGGGGGCAGGGGCAAGCCCCTATATTGCCACACCAAAGAAAATATGCCTTCCCTGACTCAGTCCTGAAATTTTAGAAACATAATATACATAATAAGTGAGGTATACAACAGTTCTGACATGCAATTATTAGAGATGGTTATTCAATTACAACCAATTACATAATTGTTACTATTCTGTCCATAAACATCTAGAGCTCTTTACCACAGATCACAAAGCAGACCTTAGACAGCCAGTTAAATAAACTCTTATTTAAGATACTGAAAAATTGGACAGCTTATGTTTATTAAATAACAGCACTCTAGAAGATTTAGCACTTCTGAACTGGTATAGATGGTGGGCAGAATGGCTAAGTAACTGTTTGTTTCAAGGCTACATGCTGCACTGTGATCAGCTGAAGTTACATGGGGTGGCAACTCAACCGAGACTTTGCCATTCCATAAAAACCTTGTCAATAAAATCTTGAGTGTCAGCAATTGATTTTCAGATTAATTGCCGACACAATCTGGCAAGCATTGCAAAAATAAGAGAGAGAGAGAGAGAGCGCGCGCACACGCCCCCCTATATTCAGACAGGTAATAGATATATTTGCTGGACTTCTTAAAAACTAGGAAGAGTTTTTTTCATGCCAAAAAATATATCCAAAGAACTGATCTCTTAACAGTCCTATAGAAAGAGTCTGACATAAGAAGAGGCAAAAAGGTCAGGGGGAGAGGTGCAGGCAAGTAGTACATGTAAATCACTTTACAATAATGCAACAGGTATTTAGCTATCTCACTAAAAATATTAATGTGTATAGCAAAAATGAAATTTGTGAAATCTTGCTCTCAAAATGTCCCTTCACCCGCACACATCTCATGATCCAGTCAGGAGTCCGTGTCCATCTGAATATCTGTGAAGTGGTGGATGTTCATGCATGCTACCTCAGGCAAATGCAGTAAATGAGGAGAGTGGCCTTCCTGTGCTCAGATCTAGGTAGACAATTAAGCGGTAGTCAATTGATTATGCATTAAATCACATCCTGTGGAGTGTAGGGGTGGTCTCATTCACCTATCTGTAAACTTATGAATTGCTTCATCTTAGCAGAGGTTAGAGTACCAAAACCTTACCTGGTTTAGGGGAGGACTTGGCCACAGGCCTGTCTCCCACTCTGCAGTAGAAGCAAAATTGAATTTAAGAGTATCCTGGAGAACAAATAAGTTCACTTCTAAAATATGGATTCTGGTTATAATTTATGTTTCCTTTCAACAAGGTTTTTTTTATTTTTTTATAAACAACAACACTACTACTACTAAGGTAAGCAAAATTAGCTCAAGGGTTCCAGCAGAGAGATGCACCCTCAAGACTGTACCTTCCCCTCTGCAATGCAAATGTTTGCATAGTTCTAAAGTAGCATCAAGCCAAAGAATCTGCTAAGATCTCTAAAGGTAACAAAAGGTAACTTCAAAATCTTCTAATGTGCAAGAATGTGAGTCATAACAAAGCAATTGAAGGTCTTAGAAATGTATGTATGGTATCAATTAAATGCAAAAGGCCTGTGAATTAATGCTGTTAACAGTCAGGACAAGTCTAATAATGTAAAGTTCTGAAAATCTGGTATCCATCTTAATGAAATATGCAAGAAAGTACTAATGGGTAAGTCAGGCAATCAGCATAGTATAGGCTAGTATGATGTTAACACCTACAGATAGCAGGAAAGAAAAATCTACAGGAAAATGAGGACACAGGAACCTGTAATTCGTAGGCTGGAAGTTAAAAATTAAATTGTCACTTGAACTTTAAAGTGTTCAAAGATCTTTTTATTAGCTGTGTTCAGGGGCAGAAATGGACTTTGTCTTCCATTTACCCAGCTAGAGAGAGGAGAAAGCCCAACTATTAGACAGAGGTTAAATGACTACTTCTAGGCTGGATCTTCTTAGGCAAGATCTGTAAAGCAGAGAATTTAACGAAGTGAAGCTCAGCATGCACATTTTATATTCTCTGCCTTAGCAACCAATTTTTACCTCTGTACTTTTCTAGCTGTACACTTGAACCTAATCTTAGTTCATAAAATTTTCTTTTAAACCAATGCATGCTTAATCTGCGGATACTAATTACCAGAATATCAGTGTGGGGTGGGGTCTTGAGATATAAGAGACACTATTCAAAATATCTCTTTCGTAAGTGTCTCCCAGAAAGGTGCAACATTTGTGTATTTCACTGCGCTGCAGGTTTCTGTAAGGGAGACACAAACTCTTCTAGGACAGCTTTATGCCTAAAATGGGCAGCCTGTAAGAACTGCAAGTAGGAAAGTTGAGTCACCACCCTATTTAGAGGCACACTGGAGGTACACCATCACCATTCCACGCCTTTGACACTTCCGGAATTAAGTTCTGCCAGCACTGATGCCAGCTGCTCCCCCTCCATAACTTTACTCTTGCTTTCCCCATTGAAAAGTAATATTCCCAATGCTCTGGATTTCTGTCTTGTGCCCCAGAACACCTGTGCCTGTTTATTTTCTGCAGCTTGCCAGTCAGTGCTGACACATGCTGCTTGGCTCCCAAATGTGACAGCCGAGCTGGCTTTGCTGGGACACAGCAGAGCCCAACAGGACACGGCATCAGATGGCTGCCCGCCTCGCCCATCGCACTATCACCGCCCTCCTGAAGTTTGCTGCCCTCTGCTGCCATGCCCCCAGGAGGATGGAACCTCGACCCGGCAGGCAGAGCAGGGTTATCTGCTGTAGCAGCATGCACAGCAGCAGGAGGGCTGCGCCCAAGAGTCGCAGCAGCACGTCCCTGTACTGTGGGTACTCGTTCCCCAGCAGCATAGTTCCGCAGCTCCCCACTCCCAGCCACCCCCCGCTGGCACGTGCCCTGGCCGCAGCGCGCTACGCTGTGTAGACTGTGCCCCCGGCCCACTTTCCCCTGGTATCGCGAGTGCTCCTTTGTGTCTAACCAGCTGGGTGTCGCCATTCCCCGTATGCTGTTCAACCCCGTTCTACAGCCACTCCACCCTCCACCTGACCGCCTGCATCGGGTTGCTTATGTAGCCCAGTGGGGGCAGGGCACCGATTGGCGCTGCACTGGGGGCGTGCTGGGGATGTCACCAGTTGCCGTGCCCAACTGATCATCCCCGCGAGTGCGCAGGCCGGATGCCCGCTGCCTCCGCACCCGCCTGTGCTGCATCCCTTCTGTCCTGTGTGTGGGTTATGGCACCCCGGCCCCAGCGGGCCGGCCTATCTCTGGCATGCAAGGCCGGCTGTGGGCGAGGGTAGCCACTTGTTACGTGCTTGTCCCAGTCACTGCAGCCCTCCATCTCCCACCTGTTGCTTCGCCGGAGCGGGCCCCACTCCTGCCATGTTAACGGCGGCTCGCCTGCTCACAGTGACTCAGGTTCGGCTTTGGCTTGCTGTCCAGGGGTCTTCGTTTCTGCCCTGTACACTGGCAGCCTCCTTCATGCCCGCCGCATCCCACACGCACCCTCGGACGTGGGGGCCCTCCTATGGGACCTGGGCTTGCTGTCCCCCGAGGTTGGTGGCCCACTCTGGACTGGGGGCCCCTCCACTGCGGAGCTTGCTGCTCTATCTGCCGCATGGTTCACTGGACTCCATTGCCCCCTCTGGGTGACCGCTGCTTCTTCCCGCTGAGGCTTCCCTGGTGCCCTTGCCCGCTATGCGCAGGCACACCTGTGTCCTCCTGTTGTGCTTCTCTTGCCCAGCATGGGTCCACCTGCACCCCCCTGCTCTGCCTCTCACTGCTTGGGGGACCCCATTCTCCAGGCGCCAATAAAATGCTGTTCTGTGATGGTCTGTCCTGCCTTGCTTCTCTTGCTGCTGTGGCTGCTGGGTGCCCCCTCCCCTTGGTGGCCCTCCTGTCCCCATCTGTGTGGTTGTGAGCGGGGAGTGTGCTTGGTGTGTACTCGTGGACTCCGGGCCTGTGGGGTGCGTGTTCCCCTGGTGGCTTCCCTGTTGGGCACTGCTGCCTGGGCTTGCTCAAGGGGTGGTATTGGCTGTGGGCAGTCGGCCAGGCACCCCCTGGTCTCGCTTGTGTGTTGGTGTGGCCCTGCTCCTCCGCTGTCGTCCCGTTGGTGCGGGCCGTCTGTGGTGGTGGTGATAGATGGGCGACGGTACCATGGGCGCTAGGCGGCTGAGCGTGAGTAGGGGTTGTGCTGGCCCCAGGTTTTGGCCCCTCTGATCCCCCTTGGTACAGGGGTCCGGGTGGTGGCTGACAGCGTGTGGGGTGTGCCCCTGGTGCTCTGATGGCTGTCTCCTCTCCCTCTGTCCCATTCAGTGCAAGCCATGATCGCGGAGTGGAACCGGGAGCAGGGGGCATTGTTGGAGCTCCTCCTGCACGTCCTGGAGCGGCTGCACCGGCTGGATCGCGCGCAGGCTGAGCACTGCTGCCAGGCGCGGGGTCGCTGGCCCTATTGACAGGGTGTTGTCCCAGGCCTGCCTCTGCTGGTGCTGTCCCCCCCCTTCTGTTGCCCTGGCCCCCTTTCCCTCGCCTGTTGCTGTTGCCCCCTGTAGCTGGTTCCCCCTTTCATTGAAGGCATTTGTGTTCCTTCCCAGTGTGTCCGTGTTGTGCTTTGCTTTGACCTCTTCCCTTATGCGGGTGCCTCGGGGGGGG
>QEPC01002093.1:2043613-2060932 GCA_003113815.1 Sphenodon punctatus | reverse complement strand
AAAGAACCGGATTCTTGGATTAAATCCGGTATCCGGTACCGGTTTTATTTCATTGATTTCAATGGGGCACTGTGTCCCCATTGAAATCAATGGAATACAATTCCTCCCCCCTCCCCCGCCCAGGCTGCGCGGGTGGAAGGGGACACCCCCCACCCAACCTGCCCAGCCTGGATTTTTCTTAAAGAGCCCCCCCGCCAGCACCAGCGGCCGCGGCGTCCCCGCAGCCGCTGGTAAGTATAGACCCGATCCCTTGGGGGGGGGGTTTAACACCCCCCCAACCCCCCAGGGATCACCCCTACTAAAGTTGAGACAGTGCTGTACTTTTGCGGAGCTCCGGGGGCGGTGGCGGCGGGCGGTCCGGCGGCCTCAGCGCCGGCTGTGGCTGCCGGTGTCAAAGACGCTCTAGGCCTTCCGGGGAATTGGATTTACCGGGTTGAATCCGATAATGCCGGTACACCCAGTACCGGCATTATCGGATACCGGATTTACCGGCACACCCACCCCTAGTAACTAGTCATAAGGTTGGATCCCAGGGAACTACTTCCACAGAGCAGGCAGGTCCGCAGGCAGGTCCGCAGCCCGGGCACTCCCCAGTCCCGCCCACAGCCCTGCCAGGAGCTCCCTGGGCAGGTCTTAAAGGACAGACCCGCAAAATAGTATAATACCACATTGGCTTAAAGGACAAGCAGCCCCCCTCGTGATGCACGAGAGAAGAGCCAACACCATGGAAGACAGCAGCTCAGACGGTAGCTTCCTGCATGTCTCACCCAGTAATACGTGCTTCTGTTGTAGCCCGGGACTGCCAGCAACTGTACCATCTCCTAGGCAGGAAGAGATTACTGGCTTCTGCAGCTTCATGTTTCCAGGGTGTCCAGGGCTGTATGTCATAGCAGAGGGCAGGCAGTTGGGCAGGGGTTGGGATGGCGTGAATGGAGGGAAAACAGCCTCCCGTATGAATTGTTTGTACAGCCAGTCTGTAACGAAGGGAGTGCATGGAGTCTGCCCAAGTGGACGTGATGGCCACCCAGGGAGCTGCCCATTAGAATCCCTCTCCATATGCACAAGCGCCCCGCGGCCATACCACTCAGCGGCCACGGACTCCCATGGAACTTGTGCGCGTTGGCAAAATGAATATTTTCAACATTTAAAAAAAAAATGCAAATACCATAGCTAATTTCTGTGTTTCTGGAAATGGAAGTTTTAATGTTTTTAAATGAAGGAATTTGAATAACCCCTCAGTAAACCTATTGCTAATGTCACTAATTGCTAATAGGGACAAAAGAGACCTGTCTATTCAAGAGCATTAATGCTACTACAACGTTGATCAAGATGGAGCATCAACAACATTGGGGACTACTTCTCTACCACAAACTACTGAAATAAAGTTACAACCCCCAACGTTAGTGGCAGATAATTATGACATGAAGTTAAATTACCGCTTTCATTATGTGCCAATAATCATGTCTATTCTTAAATATATGTTAACTAATTCCAAAATTTAGTGTAGTTCATTAAATAAGCAAACTATTGCTTCATTCATGAAATATACACTGCTACCACCTATTTAATTAATTAGGTAGAGCCAGAGTTTGTCTATTTCATTAAATATGCAATATTTTTCTAATTTCATGGGGAAAGCAGTTTTGCATGTTCAGTGCAACATAGTGTTACGTGTTAACATATATATTACACTTGAGTAACTCATCCAGAGCATTTTAAAAATCCACTTTAAATGCAACTGTTGGCAAGGATTTCCTAAAATGCTACCATAGTATGGAAATCTATTTGATATGACAAGAGACTTTTACTGAGAGAGAAAGATATCTTGCAGTCTGAAACATTTCTCATGTGTGCTACTTTAGTAATAAAATACATATTAACTTATCTAGCAAGTTTACTAGTCCTCAAATACATTAACATCAAGAACAGACTATTTGTCACTTCACAACAGGCTACAGTAACATTTTAAACTAAAATTCCAGAGCAGTTAAGACTGACATCATAACAGTTTTTTCTTCACTTAAACTCCAAAGTCAATTGGGTCATAAGGGACAAAGTGAAGATCAAATTTCTTCTAGTATATTAGAATTGGTCTTAGTTATTGTATTTTTTCTATATTAAAAGTTAATGGTTGCCATCAAAGGATAGCAATAACAGAATACAACCCCCTACATTAAGCACAAGCTATCAGTATTTGTGAGTAGTTTATAGGTCATTTTGGTGGTGGTGTTTTTAAAAAAAAAATCTTGTTTTCTAGAGATTTAAGATTCTTCTCAGTTTTTGAACACTGCACAATCTAACATAGGGTACATTCTCACGTACATGAAAGTGTCCTTATCAGGTCAGGAGAAAACATCCGATTGCAAATCTTGCAGATTTTTGTGTGTGTATGAATGCGCTATTCTGCATAATTTCTGCTTTTATGCACATTTACAAGGCCAACTGACAGGGCTGTGAAATCCAGCTCTTACACGGCTGAGAGAAAATGTGCATAAAAGCAGAAATTACGTAGAATAGTGCATTCACACGTACACAAAAATCTGTGAGATTTGCAGTCGGATGTTTTCTCCCAGCCTTGTAAGGACACCGTCATGTACGTGTGAACGTACCCATATTCCTCTTCAAAACAATGCTATGAATCTAGGAAGTATTACAGGTAGCCAAACTTCATAACTCATGTGGTTATACTTCCAGCAGGAGATGATTAACTCTGAGTAGGAGCAGTAACTGAGGCACTTTACCCTCAAGTAGTCTTACCCTCACTTATGACAGTGTTACCTTCACACAAAACCTAAGTATGACAAAGGAAGCCTGTAGGCACAGCTGGCAACTGAAATCATGTCTGACCTCAGTTATAATGCCCTCGTTTATACGACCAGCCTTTTTCCCCACACAATACATCCAAAGACTAGATACAAAATAAAACCACCTCCTATTTTCACATCCGAACCCATTTTTATTCCCAATTTTTATAGTTAATTATGTTTTCTGACTCAAGGTCAAAAAATCTCTTTTGATTCTTATTTTAACAAAGATTTTTGATACAGCTAGGATCTCTGGATATTGGGTACTTGAGTGATTTTGTGTATATTTTCACTCCAAGAGAAGTGGGGAAGGGGGGGGAATAGTGAACTAAAGCAGAAACTGTTAGTTTACATATTGTTGTAAAAAGGTACAAGGTAGCATTTAGGAAGTGGGTGCAGAATTACTAAATAGATGGGAGTTTGAAAGCTAACTGGAGCCAGCGCTAGATTAATTTTTGAACTTTTATTCCAACCTAACATTGTAATTAAGGGCAGAAAGATTTTCTTTGCCATCACCCAAACTGCTTTAAATTTGAATGGATCTACAAACTATACCCATAGCAATTACTGCCAGAAGATTACAGGGCATACACTGAAAGAGGGATATTAAGGAGTTCATGGACTGGCGTATGGAGGGAAATTAGCGCAGAGAGGTAGGGGGAAGCAAGGTTGTGAAGAGCTTTATAGACGAAGACTAGGAGCTTGTGCAGGATTTGTTCAGGATGGGGAAACCATGGAGAGAGGAGAGGAGGGGCTGCATGTGGTCGAAGCGACGGGTGAGGTGGATGACAGGGTTTTGGACAGAGATAAGGGAAGAAAGGTGAGAGCAGGGGAAGTCAGTGAGGAGGTTACAGTAATCAAAGCGAGATACCAGGACGTGAACAAGGGTTTTGGCAGAGGAGACAGAGAGAAAAGGGCAAATCTTAGCAATGTTATGGAGAGAGAAGCGACAGGATTTGCCAACAGAGTTAATGTAGGGTTTAAAAGAAAGGGGTGATTCAAAGATGAAGCCTAAGTTACGGGCTTGGGGGACAGGAAGCATGGTGATCCCGTCGATAAGGATCGATAGGGAGGAGGGAGAGGAAGGAGGGGCCAGGGGGAGATAAGGAATTCAGTTTTAGCCATGTTGAGTTTGCGTTGACGTTGAGACCTGCAGGTAGAGATATCAGACACAGCTGCTGAAGCAAGCTTGAACAGATGGAGAGAAAGAGGGAATAGAGAGAGTTGAGTGTCATCAGCATAGAAGTGATATCGGAAGCCATGGGAGGCAATGAGTTTGCCTAGGGACAGGGTGTAGACAGAGAAGAGGAGAACACCAACCGAGAGGGGAAAGGAGGAGGAGATGGAGTTGGCAAGCACACTGAAGGGGCGGTCAGAGAGGTAGGAGGAGAACCAGTTGAGGACGGAGCCACAGAAGCCAAGGGAGTGAAATGAGTCGTCAACAGCATCGATGGCAGCAGAGAGGTAAACAAGGACCAGAATGGAGTAGAGGCGATTAGATTTAGCCACAAGATCATTGGTGATCTTAGCGAGAACAGTTTCAGCAGAGTGACGGGTGCAGAAGCCAGATTGGAGGGGGTCAAAGGAGGAGTTGCTGGAGAGGAAGTCGAGGCAGTGGGAGCAGACAACACATTCAAGAAGCTTGGAAGCAAAAGGAAGAAGTGAGACAGGATGGTAGCTAGAAGGGTCAGAGGGGTCAAGAGTGGACTTTTTGAGGATAGGAGAGACAGTGGCATGCTTGAAGGCAGAGGGGAAAGAGCCAGTAGAGAGGGAGAGATTGATGATGTGCAGGAGGGAAGGGGCGACAGTGGAAGCAATGGAGGTCAGGAGGGGATGGGGCCAAGGGAGCAAGTGGAAGGGCTGGAGGAGGAGACTAGGGAGGAGATTTCCTCAAGGGAGGTGGGAGGGGAGGAGGGAGTAGGAAGAGAAGAGGAGCGGGAAGCAATGTCGAGGCAGATCTTGTCTATCTTGGAGGTGAAGGAGGAAGCGAGATCCTGAGCCGAAAGGAAAGAGGGAGGAGGACAGGGGGGCTTGAGGAGGGAGTCAAACGGTGGAGAACAGATGGGGAGGGTCCTGAGAACAGTACTCAGTGCAGGAGGTGTGGTAATGCTGTCTAGCAAGGATGATAGCAGAAGTAAGGGAGGAGAAAGAGAAGTGAAGGAAGTCAGCATGAGAGTGGGATTTGCACCAGAGGCGTTCAGCAGTACGGGTGCAGGAGCGGAGGTGGCAGATACTGGGAGTGAGCCAAGGACAGGGGTTGTGAGATCGGGTGGGGCGGGAGGAGAGGGAGGCAAGGGAGTCAAGGGTGGAGGAGAAAGAGGCATTGAAAGCTGAGGTGACAGAGTCAGGGTGGGGGGGAGGAGGAGAAGACTGAGAAGAGAAGGGGGGGGGGAAGAGGAGGAAAAGTCCAGGGGGTTAATGGTCTGCAGGTCATTGAAGGGGCGTGGAGATGGGGAAGAGGGGGGGGGCAGTGGGAGATGTTGAAAGTGGCAATTAAGTGGTCAGAGACAGGATGAGGATCGAAGGAGAGATCAGACACAGAGCAGTTCCTAGAGAAGACGAGGTCAAGAGAATGGCCGTTAATCGTGGGTGGGAGAGTTGGTCCAAAGGTGGAGGTTGAAGGAGGAGGCTAGTGAGAGGAAGCAAGAGATGGAGGGCTGGGAAGTTCATCTGGGAATAAAGCTGCGATGTATACATATAATCTATGTATATATAGATTATATGTATAAATCTATATATACACATATAATTTTTCTTGCAGCGAGCATGTAGCATAACTGACAGGCTCTCTTTTCACTCAGCATTAAACACTGGTGGGAGTTTTAGTTTTTTATTTTATAAGGGATATCAATAGAACCCCATTTTTTCCCTCCAAGTCACCACTTCTAGTTTATAGATGCAACAAAAGAATAACCACCAGGGAGAAGACTGGGAGTAGCTTCTATGTTATGCCAAATTCAGAGGTACAAACTTCCATGCAAAACAGCAAGGTTGGCAAACACTAGAGAGCAAAAGGACATGTTCTTCTATAACAGGGCAGCTATGAAATGAAAGCCTTGTATAGATTGAAAGTTTGAAGCACAAGCACTCTCATGCCAGGCAACCTTTCTTGACTCTCTGAAAACAAAGAACTTATGTTCCCAGTCGAGTAGCCCTGGCACAGGCTTCTAACCCCAGCAATGCTAATTCCGTAGCATATGAAAATTAAACCTTTCCTAGAACTGTGCCAAGTCCATTAGGGGTGTGCAGAAAGCACCCCGTTCATTTTCATTTTAGTGTTCGTTTACAAAAACTTCATGGGGGGGGCAGGGGGTTTGGTAAACAACCCTACTGTTTTCATTTTTTTTTTTAATGAAAAAATAAATAAAAATGTTTAAAAGAATCACAGTACATGTGCAAAATGGCCACCAAGTCCATTCTCCGCACGTGCAGCCTTTTCCAAAAATGGCACCAGCAGCGTCAACACCATTTAAAAAAAAAGGAAACCATTCTATGCATGTGGAGATTAGTTGTCCTTTCCTCAAAATGGTGTTGATGGTGCCGAAGCCATTTTGGAAAAGGGCGCACATACACTGAACTGCCCCCACAGCTAATTTGAGCATGCAGAGTTTTTAAAAATTATTTTTTTATTAATGAAAATGAATGGAAGCAAATGCCAATTGTTTGCTTATGCATCCATTTTTGTATCTTTTTTTACAAAAATGAACAGTGATTCATTTGGTTTAGAGGCTGGTGCAAGACCCATTCCCTGCAAGTCCCCCTCCCCTCCCCCCCCAAGCCCTGCAAACCCAGCCGCTCCCCCGACTCACTTCTTCCTCGCCACCTTTCCCATTGCCTGCTAGTCGTTCCCCAAATACTTCTGTCTGCCCTCCTCTTCATACTGCTGCAACTAACCTGATTGTAACCAAGCCAAGCACGTGCACCTGAGACTTTGCAGCCGCCTGAATGTTTGTTTGCTTTCTCCCTTGTCTCTCCCACTGTCCCCTCTCCGTCTCCCCCTCCTTGTCTTTTAGATTGTAAGCCATAGGCAGGGATCGCGTCTATTTCTATGTTCTGTACAGCGCCAGGTACATGGCTGGCGCTATACAAATGTTTACTATTATAATAATAATAATAATAATAATGATAATAGTAATAATAATAATAAATAAAAGGATACAAATACACACCCCTAAATTTTTCGTACTTTTTTTGTGAGTCAGATGTTCACATCCACTTGATGTGAAAGGACAAGGGCACATATTAAACATTTACAGCATGTCAGAACATGACAAGGTTCTTTATATTCATACATAGTCTATCCTCTTGTAAGCCATTGAACTTCAGCCCTCTTTGCAAATGCAGTGTGTAAGCATCCCATCAGATGCATTTCAGATGGGTTGGGGGGGGAGGTGGTATTGGGTGGTTTTGTGGGGGGCTGTGAGATGGTTGGGGGGCAGGTTTGTATTTGATTGTTTTTATGGATTTGTATGCTTTTATATATGTTGTTAGCTGCCTTGAGCCTGTCAGGTCAGGGTGGGATAAAAATGTAAATCAAATTTCTAGTTAGGGCAGCTAGAATGCGGAGAGGACTTTCACTGGAAAAACACCTTGAAAACCCACTTCTAAGTGCTTACATACAACCTACAGTAGGAAGTGCATTGTTCCACAAGTAACTGTGAGAAATTAAGATTTCTGCATGTATCTACAGCATTATCAGAATTCTTAATAAAAAGTATTTGTAAGCTACAGGCATTTACAAAATATTCAGTTTGATAACTGAATCCCAACTTCTCTTCTACCTGCATGAGCCAGTCTATGTATACAACCATTACCTCCTGCAGACCTCTCTTCTGGCGCATGTCTGCCCCTGAATGGATGCGGAACCAATTCGTATGGTTTGCCCCTGGAAACTGATGGAACCAGAGCTGTTCCGGAGGGTTCTGGGGGAAGATACCCTCTGATTTTGATGACCGGCTCATTGATGACCTTGTGGCTTTCTGAAACACCTTGCTAACTGAGGTCATTGATTGGACAGCTCCTAGACATCCGCTTCCCAGGCGACAGCACCGCAGGCCTCCTTAATACTTGGAGGACCTGCGGGTGCTGAAGCAGAATGGGTGGCGGTTGGAGCGATGGTGGTGCCACTCTCACGCTGAAGCCGACAGGTTGCAGCATAGAGCTAGTTTATGGGCCTATGCTGTGGCTATGAGGACAGCAAAAAAAAAAAAAAAAAAGAGTTTCTTGCCGCCCTCATAGCATCCGCTCAGTCCCATCCAGTGGAGCTTTTCCGGGTGGTGCAGGGGTTGGTCAGTCCGGCCTCCCTCCACCTAGGAGTGTAGTTTTGTGGGATCAATTCCAGTCGGTGGGATCAATTCCAGTCGGTGGTGCCCACTGACGTGATCAGGGTCCTTGGGGCAGCTAGGGCCACTTCTTGTGAGTTAGACTCGTGCCCGTTCTGGCTAGTGAAATCTTGCAGGGAGACGATGGGGCCGTTGCTGGCGGGGGTGGTCAATGCCTCCATCCGGGAGGGCAGAGTACCAGGAAACTTTTTAGGTACGGTTATTGAACGGGTAGTGGCCCAGCAGCTGCAGGGGCATCTGGATCGCATCAGTTTTCTTGATCCCTCCCAGTCAGGATTTCATCTGGGATATGGCACCGAGACTGCACCCATGGCCTTTGGTGGATGACCTGCGCTGAGAGTTAGACCGGGGTCGGTCAACCCTGTTGGTGGTGTTAGATCTTTCGGCTGCGTTTGATACCGTTGACCATGAGATGTTGGTGACGTGCCTGCAGGACTGTGGGCGAGACTGTTCTCGAATGGTTCCGTTCATTCCTAGCAGGAAGAACTCAGCAAGTGGTACTCGGAGAGTGTTTTTCATTGTACCAATACCTCTCGTGTGGTGCCCCGCAGGGTTCGGTCTTGTCCTCTCTCCTGTTCAATGTGTGTATGCAGTCACTCGGTGAGGTGATTAGGAGGTTCAGCGTGCGAGGTCATCAATATGCGGATGACACCCAGCTGTACCTCTCTTTTACAACAGACCCAAGCCCTGCAGTCTTGGTGCTTACCCGGTGTCTGACGGCTGTGGGGTACTGGATGAGGGCCAACCGACTGAGGTTGAATCCTGACAAGACAGAGGTGATGCTGGTGGGTAAGGCGACAGGGGTAGCGACCCCTGTTGTGGACGGGGTCTGTCCCACATTGGTTCCCCAGGTGCGGAGTCTGGGGGTGCTCCTCGACGCCCAGCTCCGCCTGGAGGCCCAGGTGGAGGCTGCGGCGAGGAGTGCCTTTTGCCAGTTACATCTGGTGTGGCAGCTTCGGCCGTATGTTTCAGACTCTGACCTGGCCACCCTCATCCATGCTTTCATCCCCTCTAGACTAGACTATGGTAACGCGCTCTACATGGGGCTACCCAGGACAACGGCTCAGAGGCTGTAGCTAGTGCAGAATGCGGCGGGCCCATCTCTTGGTGAGCACATAACACCAGTACTCCGTGCTCTGCACTGGCTGCCAATAGTGTTCCAGGCCCACTTCAAGGTGTTAGTTTTGACCTATAAAGCCCTAAACGGTCTAGGCCCTGCCTACCTGCGGGACCGCCTCACCCCCCAGGTGTTGGATCGACCCCTGCCGTCATCTGGGGGTGCCCTGCTCAAGGTCCCCCAAGTCTTCCGGGGTGCCATGCAGGAGAGCACATTCTCGGTGGCCGCACCGCGGCTGTGAAACTCCCTTCCGATGGGGGTGCGGCTGGCCCCGGACCTCCCCTCTTTTCAGAAAAGTTGTAAGACCTGGCTGTTCCACCAGGCGTTTGGTGGGGGAGAGGGGCGAAATGGTAGAGTGCAGGAGGGAGGTGTTAAATGTCACCCTTCTTTTGGCAGTTTTTAAAAATGTTTTATATTGGATTTTATTTGTGTTTTTATATTGTAAGCCACCCCAGGCTGCCTGATGGCAGGAGGGGCGGGGTATTAAATTGAAAAATAAATAAAAATTAAAAAATTGTACTTCATGTTAGAAAGTGATTATAATCCAAAAACAAAGGGAGGGGCACAGTAGGGTTCCCATCCATCAGTCCTCACCAATTCTCAGTTCAAGTCACTACTATCCGTTAGTAACTTTCAGCAATGCAATCCCAAACTGGGTTCTGAGAACACAGCTGTGTTATTTCTGGCTCCAACATCAACAATAGAAAGTCATGTGAATGAATCTTCATGCCAAATCACTCCTTTCACTACCTTAAGGGGAGGGGAGACTGCTAAGATAGACCCTGCTAGGGGAATAAAAATAGTCAGGTCCTCAAGTTTGACAAAGTTTTAGTGATTTCACATGTAATCCTAAATTTCTGGGACATTTCTAAGAAGAATTCAAGCTGAACTGAAGTCAGTCCCGTTGACCTCTTCGTTCTAATTGACTGGCAGAATCAAGGAGAGTTCTGGGATGGAATTCATTACAAGCGTGTACACTCTTTATTGCTTGTGCTTTTTCTTTTCTTTTTTAAATTGTCTATCAACAATGAAACTTATATCTCATAAGCTTTGTTATTGATAGATGGCAGAATTACGTACATTTGAAACTGCCCTAATGAAATCATGGTCCTACCTACCTACCTACAAATCCCTCCTAAAAACCTCTCTCTTCCATCAGGTTTTCCCCAGTTCCTCATCCCCCCACCCCCCCAAGACTGCTCTGTTCCCTTCTACTGTACTATCATTGAAGGTCCCCTTCTCCCCTGTAACAAAGCTAAGGATGTGCACCTGTGACTTCCCAACATCTTGAATGTATCTTGGGCTCTTCTTACGTTACCTTTTCCCTTGCCCTCCCCCCCGCCCCTTTCCCTTGCTTACAGTCTAAGGACTGTAAGCCCCCTGAACAGGGATCCATCTCTAATTATTGTTTAGGGTCAGGCACACTGTTGGTCCTAAAATAATAATGTTGAGAGTGTAGCCACTTGAATGGATGAGAGGAACATAATGAGACTCAACAAAGTCTCCTCCCACCCCACCACCACCACAGGCAGTGGATGTCCAGGAAAATATTGGCACATAAATTAATGCTGCTGGAAGTGGATGACATGCGCATGTGGCATCTGGCCAATGGCAGCACCAATCTTGTGCAAGTTATACTGCTGGCCATGGAAAAGAACTTGGAGAATAAACTGAGCGCTCCAGGACAGTTCTACACTCCCCCCTTTCCCATGCGGTAGAATTAGAAGGCAATACCATCTAAGGGAATCATTAGTTTGAAACGCCATCAACTAAATCCTTAGCTAGTGTTACACTGCCCTTCTCTGTAAATTCAACAAGGACAGCCCTTGAAACAGGGATGTTGTTGGATTTCAGGTACGCACAATTATCTTGTTTATTTGCAAAAACTGCAGTTGTGTTTATTCCCATTAATGCCTAGAGGTGAGTAGTCGTGGGGAGCAAGAGCCAGTCAATTTTAGGAGGATGGGATGAGAGTATGTTAATATACAGGAACCAATCATTTGAGAAGGAAATCATGAGTGATGTTTGTAGAGAGGGCAAAAGTGTCAAGAACCAATAGCAATGAAAAACTTTCACTGACAGCACATACCAGAGTAATCAGATCGTTAAGATGTTAAACAGTAATCTGTCCATCATATAAGCATCAGCAAGAGCGGCAATTACAATTTTACTGCCTTATTTTTAAAGCATCTACTGTAGGGGTGGGGAGCCTTTTCTGTTCCAGGGGCCACTTTGAAAATTAGTACAAGCTCTGAGGGCCACATACAAGTTGGGGGTGAGGGTACTTAAGGGGTGTGCTCAAGAAACGGAGGGTCCAGATCATGCATTTATGCTGTGGATCTGCCCCTTATTCTTGGGCGCATACCCTCATCTTTGCTCCTTTACTCAGAGTTCAGTTTTTCATTGGTTGGAGGTAGGAACTGGATCCAGGGGCCAGATCCAGGAGCTGGAAAGGGACTACGTAAAAGCTTGCTGTGAGCCATGTTTGGCCCTGAATCCGAGGTTTCCCCGCCCCTAATCTACTGTATGTGTCACAAGAATGAACTTTTGACCTAGCACAAAGAAGCGTAGCTATTTCCAGGCCTCTATTTTGCATGTTTGCTGTAAGTCGGTAATGACTTATTGAGGGGTTTATGCAAGAGTTAAAAGAAATAAAGTACGACCACGAACGCAGAGTTACATTTGCCTCAACAGGCTCAAGGTACTGCGAAAAAGCCAGCACCACAGTTCTTTCTTCCTATTTTAAAACACTGCAGTGTTTTGACAATAAAGGAGTTTTAGTTTTTTTGGGTTTTTTTAAAGTGAAGGGGAAGTGTATTCGCACTCACCAGTAGTGTGTCTCTCATGGTTTGCTTCTATTATTGTTCACACGGACATGCAAGATGCTTGGTTTTACTTGGGGCTAATCCAAGTTCATAGAATACCCAGTGACATCTTCCTTGCTCGGAAATTTGTCAATTTTAAAGTTTTATAAATTGATCTACAAATAGTATGTGGTGATACAGCACCAATGGGTCCTCTCTAGAAAGTAATAACAACCATTCACTGAAAATAAGATTTCAACCCTTACACCGTGTCTATTATCTTTGGGGGCTTTTACCAATTACACCATTTCCCACTTTGAAGTACATTTGTAGGTCAGGTTAATTCGGTTTTCCAGCATCTGACATACTTTAGAAAGGGGCCAAATCCACCATTAGCTATCCCCTTCAGTCTTTTTTTTAAAACTTAAAAACAAACAAAAACCACACACACACACACACACACCCCACTCAGCCACTTGCAGTTTCAAGCCACAGCTTTCAGAGTTCTTGTCTACCCACATTCTCGTAAACTGAAACATGCTTAATGTTGACTGGAGTTCTTACTTAGGAATATTTTTATAGACAGACATGCTAACTGCCACTGAGTGAAGCCTGAAGAAAAATAAGCATCTCCCAGAGTGAGGGGGGGAAAATACTGAGTTCAGACACCCTTGATCTATTTTAGGCACATGATGTTATCAGGAGGTACTGCATGGATTTAGAAAGTTTATTAAGTGCCATTTCTAACAATCTTTTTTTGTTCAGTCACTCACCTGCCTACCTGCTACATATTTTCTACAAATGCAGAACCGTTCAATGCATAACTACTGCTCAACTGTAACTTTTGAATAAACACAAAAACAGAGAGGTTTAAACTAATGTCCAATCCAGAAACATTGGATACTTTGACTCCCTCAAGTGGCTATTGCTCTGTCATTATAGTCTGACACTTTGGATACTAAAAGCATATTTTTGTCAAAACCACTGGATAGCTCTTTTAATAAAGAAAAGAAAAGAACTGAATTTCAGCAATAAACCCTTGCTTAAGTAAGTTATTTTTAGAGGCAGTCAGTCTATTCTAGGTGTGCTAGTTCTGCCCTGGAGCGTTTACAAAAAAAAAGTAACAGCACTAGAATACTTACAAAAAGACTTCAGTGACTCAGAAGTAGAACACATAGAAGTCAACATGGCTATCATTCAAAGCTTTACCTAAAGCCAATACTTCACTTTCAGCCTACCTGACTTGTTTTGAATGACACACTAAGGGTGTCACCAGAACAGACTAGCCACAGATGTATTCATGGCAAATGAATATGTGCATAATCAGCCTCGTCACTGGGTGCATGTGGTAACATGAACACACACTGTTTTCTGTTTGCTTTCCGTTTCTCGGTCACCTACCCGGAATACTCGCTTCCCCCTGTGTTACTCTGCCACCCAACAGATTCCTCCCATCAGCTCCTACCTGGAGGCTATCCCCGAATACAAAGTGCAAGGTTCTGTTAAGTGATTTATGGGTTATGTGTCCCACTTACAATGCATCCTGTGCATGCTTCCTATCACTTTTGTGGGTATCATGGATATTTGTTTGGGGATAGAGACACTCAACTGCCTGTGCTTCTCTCTGGTAAACCTCCACATCGCTTCCACCACGTATGAATCCAGCGCCATACGCTCAGCATCATTCATTCTCTGCCACTCCATCTATCCTGTCAAGCAGAGACATTGAAAGCATGGTGAATGTTCTCCCAGACACACCAGGATTGGCTGCAGAACAGTGCAGAGACAGAGGGATTACCATGTGTGACTCTTGTTTTGACACAGGTGTTCCTCCAACCAGGAGCATAAAAGTTTCTTTTTCCAGGCACTGGCTTGAGCCCAGGGGCTGAAGGGCATTTGTGAAACAACAATGGTTTAGCACGATTCCCTTGACTTTCATTTCACAGAAAGACTACTACTGAGTAGGCATTCTTGAAAACTCATCGAAGGTAGCAGACCTCATGTCACATAGACACAATTCTAGAACCTGCTGGGGAGAAGCTCGTTTTCGTAGTACACATGGATACCAATGTTGTAGGAAGATGTAGGAGGGAGGTTCTGGAGACTAAATTTAGTCTTCTAGCTAAGAGACTGAAGTCCAGAACATCCAGGGTAGCATTCTCAGAAATGCTCCTGGTTCCATGCACAGGGCCCCAGAGACAGGCTAACCAGACTTTCAATGCATGGATGAGACGATGGTGCAGAGAGGAGGGCTTCAGATTCATTAGGAACTGGGGAACCTTTTGGGGAAGGGGGAGCCTATACCGACAAGATGGGTTCCACCTTAACCAGAACAGAACCTGGCTGCTGGTGCTAAAACCTTCCATGTGTACTGAGAAAGTATATAGCAGTGGGGCTATACTATTGTCCCACTGATGAGGACAGTGAGACTAACTATGAAATGCTAGCGGAGATTAGACAGGCTACTAAAAATCAGAAATGTAATAATAATGGGTGATTTCAATTATCCTAAGATCGACTGGGCGAATGTCTCCTCTGGGCAGGATACGAGGCAAAGTTTCTAGATGCCATAAATGACTGCTTCTTGGAGCAGCTGGTCGTGGAACCAATGAGAGAAGGCGCTACTCTGGATCTAGTCCTAAGTGGAGCGCAGGACCTGGTGCCGGGGTAATAGTGGTGGAACTGCTTGGCAATAGTGATCACAATATAATCAAATCTAACAATTACTGGAGGGAGAATGGTGAATAAAATTACTGCAGTAGCATTTAACTTTAAAAAGGGAGACACTGCTAAAATGAAGAAAATAGTTGACATTAAATGTTTACAAGAGGCATGGAGACTATTTAAAAACGCCATCTTGGAAGCCCAGAAAAAATGTATTCCACAGATTAAAAAAGGTAGCAGGAGGATCAAACGTCTGCCAGCGTGGCTACATGGGGAGATGAAGGAGGCTGGTTAGAGCCCCAAAAATGGAAAGTTAGTCCTAACGAGGAAAATAGGAAAGAGCATAAGCACTGGCCAAGAAATAATTTTGAGAGAAGCTTGCTAAAGAGGCAAAAATCAGTATTTGTTTTTAAAAAGTACATCAGAAGCAAAAAGCCAGCTAGAGAGTTGGTTGAGCCATTAGATGACATGGGGGTAAGGGGGCACTCAGGGAAAATAAGGTAATTGCAGAGATTTCTTTGCTTCCCATGATTTTCTTGCTTCGGTCTTCACTGCAGAGAATGTTGGGGAGATGCCTATACCAGAACTATTATTTTGTTGGTGATGAATCGAAGAGCTATCACAAGTCAGCGTGACTTTGGAAGAGGTTCTAGAACAAACCTGACAAGCTAAATAGTAAAAAATCACCAGGATCAGATGGTATTCACCCCAGAGTTCTGAAGAAACTCAAATATGAAATTGCAGATCTATTACTGGTAACTTGCAACCTATTCCTAAAATCTGCCACTTCACCCGAGGACTGGAGGGAAGTGAACACAACACCAATTTTTAAAAAGGGGCTCCAGAGGCAATCCTGGGAACTACAGAGGGTGAACCTGAGATTAGCGCCGGGCAAAATGGTGGAAACAATTATTAAGAACAGAATTACTGGGCATATTGATAAACATGGCTTGATGGGGGAAGAGTCTACATGGATTTAGAAAAGTGAAGTCTTTGAGGGTGTAAATAAGCATGTGGATAAGGAGGAGCTGGTCAATATAGTGTATCTGGATTTTCAAAAGGCATTTGATAAGGTCCTTCATGAGAGACACTTGAGGAAATTAAAAAGTCATGGGATAGGAGACGGTGACCTACTGTGGACTGATAACTGGTTAAAGGATAGGAAACAAAGGGTAGGACTAAATGGTCACTTTTCAGAATGGAGTGAAGTAAATAGCAGATTGCCCCAGGGATCTGTACTGGGACCAGTGTTGTTTAATGTATTCATTAATGATCTGGAAAGATCAAATTTGCAGATGGGTAGTTCAAACCCCAGTGGACTGTGAAGAATTGCAGGAGGATCTCGCAAGACTGGGCATCTAAATGCCAGATGAAATATAATGTGGAGAAGTGCAAAGTGATGCACATAGGAAACAATCCAAACCTTAAGTCCACAATGCTAGGTTTTCCTCAGCTCAGTGTGCAGCGGCGGTCAAAAAAAAGCAAACAATGTTAGGAATTATTCGTAAACGGATAGAGAATAAAGCTGAAAATATTATAATGCCACTATAGAAATCCATGATGCAAGTGCACCTTCAATGCTGTGTGCAGTTCTGGTCACACCATCTCAAAAAAGATATAGTAGAAAAGGTACAAAGAAGGGCAACAAAAATGATAAAGGGTATGGAACAGTTCCCCTATGAAGAGAGGCTAGATAGGCTGGGGCTCTTCAGTTTAGAGAAGAGACGTCAAGGAGGATAGGATAGAAATTTATAAAATCATGAGTACTGTGGAACATGTAAATAGGGAACGGTTATTTATCCCCTCAGATAGTACTAGAACTAGGGAACACCCTATGAAACTAATGGGTAGCAGATTTAAAACAAATAGAAGTATTTTTTCATTCAATGCACAATTAAGTTGTGGAATTTGTAGCCAGAAGATGTGGTCAAGGCCAGTGGTATAGCTGGGTTTAAAAAAGGATTGGACAAGTTTCTGGAGGATAGGTCCATTAGCAGCTATTAGCTTGGTAGGTTTGGAAATGTAACCTCTTACTGTCGAGAGCTGGGAGATTGCCCCACTGTGACCTGCTGGTTGCTTCTTCTAAGTGACCAAGATTGGCCACTGTCAGAGACAGGATGCTGTTGAGCCGATGGACCACTGGTCTGACCCAGTACGGCACTTATGTTCAAATTGTCAACATTCCAGGCTGGACTTTTATCAGATGTATACCTGTATAGTCTCCATACCTCTTGCAGACATTTAATCCTTGTAACTGCTTTTTTAGTTTCCAACTATATTCTTCATTTTATGTTTTAATAATTTATATTTATATTGTTATGATGATTTTAATGTGTATTTTATTATGATGATTTATTGTTGGAAGCCACCCTGGGCTGCTTTTGCAGGAGGGGTGGGGTATAAATCTATAAAATAAATAAATAAAAAGGGAGACTATGGGTGAAAACAGACATGACGCTAACCACCCTTGGTTGTTATTTATGCATGTTGCAGGGCTGTATTGGTGCCCTATGCAGTCCTGAAACATGCATAAATGACCACCAAGGGTGGTTAAAGGGTGGTTAGCGTCATGTCTGTTTTCACCCATA
>QEPC01002093.1:2025098-2040473 GCA_003113815.1 Sphenodon punctatus | reverse complement strand
AAGGCGCCTCGGAGCCACCCTGTCAATGGCCTCCTCCAGCAAGCTGTTCCAATGCCGGACCAGCTCATCCACAGAGTGGTCGTCCACGTCCAGGGTAAGCTCCCTCAGGACCTCCTGGAACCACTGGGGTTCCATCAGCCTCCGAGGGCGGACCATCCTAACTGGTCCCTTCCCCTTCTGGAGGGGGCGCGCTAGAAGACCGGCCTGAAGAAGATAATGGTCCGTCCACGACAAGGGCACCGCTGTCACCTCCCCCACAACCGGACCCCCCGCCTCAAGGCCAGAGCCGAAGATCTGGTCGAGGGTATGTCCCCCCACGTGGGTATAACACACAAAGTAGTTTTATATTTGTATTTGAAGAGGGAAGCCATAAAACATTTTTAAAAAAACTCCCACTCTAGCCCTCAAAACCATCCCACCCAACCCAGCTCACTCACCGATAGCCTGACGGAACAGCCAGGTCTTCCAAGATTGTCTAAAAGAGGGGAGATCTGGGGCCAGTCGTGCCTCTGCTGGGAGGGAGTTCCACAGTCTTGGTGTGGCCACTGAGAATGCCCTCTATGTAGTAGCCCCCCGAGACACCCGGGGGACTTCAAGAAAGGCACCCCTGGCTGACTGCATGGGCCCATCCAGAGCCCAGGGGGTGAGGCAATCTTGCAGGAAGATGGGGCCCAGGCCGTATAGGGCTTTAAAGGTAAGCACAAACACCTTGAATCAAGGCTGGAAGACTATAAGCAGCCAGTGCAGAGAACGGAGCATCGGTGTAATATGCTCCCGGTGGCCCATTCTCATAAGAAGGTGGACCACCTCATTCTGCACTAGCTGCAGTCTCTGAACCATCACCATGGTAGCCCCATGCAGAGCGCATTATAATAGTCAAGTCTTGAGGTGATGAAAGCATGGATGATAGTGGCCAGGTCTGAGTCTGAGACATACGGCTGAAGCCATCACACCAGATGCAATTGGCAAAACGTGCTCCTCGCCACAGCCTCCATCTGCACATGCAGGCAGAGCTGGGAATCAAGGAGCACTGCCAGACTGCGAACCTGGGGAATCAGCAGGCTTAATGTAGGGTGTTTTTAAACAAGAGGGTGGCGTGTGTGTGTGTGTCCATGGCCACTGAGTGGGATGGATGCAGGACACCCATGCAAAGTGCATGTAGAGGGCTTCACATGGGTGGCTCCCAGAGGTGGTCACCATGGCCCGCATGGGGCACTCGTGATTTTTCAGTGGTACTCCGGGCAGAGCCTGGGTGGCTGGTGCATGGATCAAAGGAGTGTGCCTTCCCATACACCACTGTCACACGAGCAGTTGGACATGTGGACGGTGGGGGACCATGCATGGACGTGTCTCATTTTAAAACATCCTCAGTAGTTTGCACTATGTCCCCTCTTCAGCCAGAGAAGACCTAACACTGCATTTGTTTTTCCTATCAGTCTACCCACAAACTAAACTTTACCAATATGCAACATCAAAATGAGGTCACTTAGTTTGGGCAGATCTTCATATCACAATAGTTCCTCTTCTTTCATGTGCTTGATGAGCTATTAAAGAGTTAATGCTGAAATACAGACCTTACATAAAACTCCACCACACCAGTGCAACATACGGAGCAGTTAACATAACTATTTTTTCAAATATCTGTATTCTGTCTCATAGCACTTTGTCATGATTTACAACCTGAAGGTATTCTTTGTAATGGAGACTTGTTCGTACATATAAAGCGGAGATTTGAAGCACATCATATAGCTGCCAGAGGAAAATACCAGTTCACAAAGTAGATACAGGAAGTCAGGACTTGGAAGCATGGTTTGATTAATCCTGCCAAGATGAAAGTTCAGTCCTAAGGTTAGTTATAGACGGCAGACCAATTTGTCAGCATTATGCAACGATTTAGAAAGAGAGAGACTTCTATGAGGGGGGAAATGCAATCTATAACATCCACCAATCGAGTTTATATTCTCCTAAACCACAATCCTGAAGACAAGCGTGTGCGTAATTCCTGGGCAGAGACTGTAGAATCAGGGCTTTAACACTCGCACAACTTCCAGTGCTAGGGATGGAAGTTACAGAGTACTTCATTCAAGAAACTAGGTCTGTTAGTGTTTATGGTACAGCAGCACCACGACTTTCCAGAAGCTTCCTTTCCATGACATTCCCACTTTAAGAAAGTGAAAGTAGTGAACCCGAGAGCCTCTAACATGGAGTGACATTGTGCCAGCTGGCATTTTGTCTAAATATTCTGCATGAGGACAGCAGCAATGACAAATAAGTGAGCCAGTGATCCTTAGCTGTCTGCATCCCACCAGGGAAACTGGCAAGCAGACAAAAGGACAATTACATGTCCCTTCAAAGTTACTCAACTCAAGAACACTCGGTTACTAACTCAAGAACACTCAGTTGAATTAACTAACAAAAATATGTCTACATTTTAGAATATTTACTGCTCTCTTTGCCCCCAAGCCTGCAGAGCAGTGTGCTTGGTAATAAGGATCATATCAGAAGACAGCATCTGGAGCCCAAACACTGAAGTGTTGCTCAGAGCAGACTGCAACTGTCAGACCGAGACAAAAAGAAAGAACCCAGAGGCTCACTTGTACCTTTCTGACCAAGACCACAGATGTTACATCAGTAGACACCAACATCCCTCACATTGATGGCATTGAAGTCTACCCAGACCAGTAGAGAACCCTCAGATGTGTGTTTTAGCATCTCCCCACCCATCATGTATGTTGCAGGGCCGCATTGGCGCCCTATGAAGCCCTGCAACTAGCATGATAGATGGGTGGGGAAGCACTTCTCTAAGAGCACCCAGTTAACATCGCAACATTGCAGACTTCATCCATTTCATCCTCATACTCAACACACACTGCGTTCAAGCTATGGACATTGGAATGGGTATGAAGACAAGCACCCAAAATGCTATTTTTATGGGTCACCTTTAGAAATAAAATACCTGGAAAAAATGTACACATGATGTTTCTCTCATCTGGACAGACAACCTAGGGTATTAACAAATGAGAAAATAGCCCACCAGGTACGTGTCCACTTGCTTGTTTATTATGTGTTTGCCAGATGTTAGCCCCCACCTACCACATGGCCACCACTTACAGTAGAGTCCCAAGACATTGCAGGCCCACCGTGCAGGCAAATCCAGATTAATGTGTCCATGTCTCACTGATTAGGTTGCGTGCAGCCTCCTCATGTCCAGGTCCGCCAACACAAGAGTGTTATGGGTAAAAAGCCTAGAGTGCTCTGAGGAGCAAACCTTTCCAGCCTCTCTTGCTCTCACTGGCACCTTAAAAACCCACCACGCCATCTCCTGCTGCAACCGCAACCACTCCCACTCCCAGCACGGAAGCTTCAGGTGCCAGCAGACATCTCTCCATGCTGGCAGCGAGCACAGGTTGATGTAGACACAAGCATGGACATCGGTGACTAAATGCACCTGGAGGGGGGGTTTCACATTTACACAGCTGCATGCTTCCTTTTATTGTTATCCAACTATGCTCTTTATTGTTTACTGTGTTGTCAGGTGGCAAGAAGAATGTGGCAGAGGATCAGGAAAATCACTGGGAAATATCCCCACCGGATGGGAAAGATATGCACATGTGTGAGAAGGCACCACAGGGGGCCTGCAGGCTGGTGGGGGTGGGTGAAGGCACCATGATGGGATGGCAGGCTGGGGGGCGGAAGCCAAAATGGCAACCAGGAGTGGAGAATGGCGCAACTGGTGGAAAGAGAACCATGTAGGGCTGGTATCCCACCGCAGCAACTCCATGAGCAGCCACATAGGCAAGTCACTCATTTCCACTTCCCTTTCGGCTGGTATGGGGATGGAAGACAAAATGGCGGCAGGAGGGAAAACCAAAAAGGTGCTTGGAGTAAAAACCTCATGGCACTGGGATCCCACTACAGCAACCACCACAGCAGTCGCATAGGTACTCATTCCCACTTTACTCTAGGCAGGCAGAAAGCTTAAAATTGGGCAGGCAGGGACCTGAAACACCAGGACAGAAAGGTAGGTGGGGTGGTCTGCACTAATGGATTTCCTTGTTGCCTTGCTACAGATCTGTCAGCGCAACAGGTGTAAATGGAACCCCCTGCCACAAGCAGCCAGTAGAACCATGGCCTGTGGCTCCGCAACCACAAGCTTCTCCTTTCTGATTAAGACAACACATGAAAAAAGAAAAAGAAAAAAATCAAGGCTACAAAGTGAATATTTTTTCTAAAATAAAATAGTTTTTATTATTTTTCTAAAATAAAATTATTTCTCTAACAAAATATTTTTTCTTCCTTTCTAAAATTGATCATAAAATGGAGAGTGTAACAATGAACTATAATCACTATTCTTTGTACAGGAAGAGGAAGTTGGTAGAAGAACTGAACTCTTACAAATAAATATGGAGGATACAATGCGGTTTCAAAGCCAGGGAATAAACATTGGCAGTGTCAAAGTCCCCCTGCTGTTTACTCATTCCCTCCCCCCTCACCCTAGGAATAGGGGGCACCTACCCTTTCACTCCTGCCTGTACCCTGGGTGCAATGTTAGGGGGAGATAGGGCAGATTCCATTCCCCCATCTTTTGGGTAAGGCAGCATCCATGAACCCTCAGCTATCAAGAGTGCATAGCCCTCCCTTCCTCCTCAAAGATTCTCTAATAACCCCTGCAGCTAGCCTGCACATCTACATCTTCCTGAAGCCGTAGTGCAGGAATAGCAATCCCTTTCTACCTGACTCCCTGCAGGCCAAATCTGAGCTGGTCCAAAACTCTGTAGATTGAATTGTCCTATGGAGGGTGGGTCTGGCCATACCAGGAGCGCACCAGCCAGGGCCTGAGGATCTTGGCTACCTGCAGGACAAGGTGACAAGCCACCCTGAACCAGGCCCTAAGGAGGGGGTCAAGCTCCCCTGCCCTCCTCCCCTTTCTGCCCACCTCAGGGAGCCAGATTCTGCGCAGGGAGTGTGAGTTAAGAGCCCCTGCCTTCCTCCCCTTTCCGCCTGCCCCAGGGAACCAGGTCCTAGGCAGGAAGCACCAGTCAAGGTTCTCCTGCTCTCCTCCCCTTTCTGCCTGCCCCAGGGAACTAGGCCCCAGGCACAGAAAGCCAGTCAAGGGAAGCTTCCTTCAGGGGGACTTTGACTGCACCCTGCCTTATGTCTCCCCTCTCTGCCCACCACAGGTAACCAGGTCCTGAGCAGGGGATGCCCAGTGGGCAAGCTCCCCATGCCGTCCTCCCCTCTCTGCACAACAAGGCCCTCCCTTCTCCTCAAAGACTCTCTGGCGATCCCCACAGCTAGCCTGGACACACCTGGCCTCCTCCCATAGTCTTTGCTATGGGGTGGGCATCTTATGGCAATATTTCTTTTCTTATTTTGCTCCCACTGTTGTCAATCAGTTCAGGAAGTTCTCAGTTAGTTCTCCATTTTTGCTACTGCACAACATTAACCAGTTCTCCAAATGCTTTCTATCTATCTTTTTACTGTCTATTCAATCGGTTTGAAAAAAATTGTACTTTTATGAGTACAATACATTTTCAAACACAGTGAATAAAGATATTGGTCCCTCTGAATTTCCCAGGGTGAGAATAGACCAGAAGAAAAACACCTGGCGTGACTTCCCTTTCCCATAGTTCGCCATAAGAAGGGGGAGGTTGGTGGGCAGAGCGTGGTAGAGAAATATGCCTGCCCGTCCATTAGGTTTGTCGGGCTAAACCTGCGAGTGGGGGTTGCTCACACGCACATAAAATGCATGGAACGGCTGCCCATTTATTAGATTAGACATGCTAAACATGTGAGTGAGGTCTGCATGGACCAAACATGGACTTCAGTGAGCTAGCATCTCACTTGTTTTTATTCCTAGACTCTTACAATTCCACCAAAATGTCAACACTTACCTTTCTATCAAACTATCCTTGGATCATTCCCACATGAGTATCAAGTTCTTAGACACTACAGTCAGCATAAACAATGGAATCCTACAGAGACAGATATATACAAGGAACTGACAGGCCAGTGGCCACTATACCTACCTCTACAGAGCCAGTAGCCACCCAAGAAATAATAAAATAAATAAATAACTTTTTTTAAAAAAAATCTGTCTGCTCTAGACAGATGACTGTCATGCCCTCAGATAGGACAGAATCTGCTCTGAAAAGGAGACCTGTGATTAACACCTCACCACACTAAATAACTGCTTTTAATAAGCAAGGGCCATATAGAAGAGCAGGCTACTCAAATACCTCAAGAGAACCTGCTAGAATACACACAAAGTAGTAACCCTCCAACCACACACCACTAGTTATCACCTGCCACCCCACAATGGAACCTATAAGAGAAGCAACAGAAACCAGACCCCAAACTAAAGCTAACCAGACCTCAAAACCTTTCCTAAACCCCCTCTTCTGGCCTTCAAACACCCTACAGCCTCCCAGAACAGTTCATCAGGAGCAAATTTCCATACAGGAAAAAGACAAATAGCAGGTGCAAAACCACAACAGCCCCAGGGAAAATCAAAGTACAATTTATTTTATTAACTACATTGGGCATTTTTACACAAGCCCTTGTTTCTCCTGGACTTCTGATTCTGGGAGAAATAAACTCGCATGGTAGGGGATTAGATGTTCACTCCCGCTACCGGAAGTCGGACGGGTGCCAGGGAACTTGCGCACTCGGATACCTGGACTTGTAAAATCCAGATTTTGTGGTCTTACACATCTGAGTCTCTAAGCATGCACGAGTTCCCCAGCACCCACTGTTTTGTATGACACCTGGCCAAATTCCAGTAGCAGGGGTGAACATCTAAACAGCCCCCACATGTTTGTTTCTCCCAGACTCCAAAATCAGACAGAAATCAGGCTCATCTAAAAATACCCATTCTTATCTCACCCATTCCACTGTAGCTCAGAGCAGGTTACAAAATATAAATACCAAAAACAGAAAAATAAACCCAAATATTAAAATACATCAGTAAAAAAAAAAAAAAACAGATTAAAACCTCCTAACCCAATATACCCAAACCCTACCCCTGCCTGACAAACACCTGGCCAAACAAAAAGGTCTTACATTGGGAGGTCTTACAAGGGACTATAGCATGCCAATCACAGTATGTGTGATTCGTTCAACAGGGCATGAAGTTTCAGATCAAACTCTGGGAGCCAAAAAAATATTAAAAAGCACCAGACTTTATCCTAATATTAAACTGTTCTTGCTCCACTACACCCCTGAACCAGTAGCCAGTCTCAGTTTTCTGAGTGCCAATGGCTCCCAGGCACCTGAAAATTTCACGCCCCGCGTTCAATACACTAAGTGCCCCTATGGAAATTAAGTCAATGAAACCAAAGAACCCCTACATAAATGAGGTCACCAAGGAAACAAGGATATTTAATCACCTGTGGATATTTCATTTCACCCAGAACGACCACTCCATTTCTGATCTCTCAGTTATTATTTATTATTATTATTAACAAACATATATATAGCGCCAGCAATGTACCTGGCACTTTGCAAAGTAATAAAATAGACACGGTCCCTGCCCCTAGGGCTTACAATCTGAGAGACAGGAGCTGGGGGAGAGACATAGGAAGGGGAACAGGGAGAGACAAGGGGTCTAACATTCATGAAGATGAGAGGTCTCAAGTGCACATACTTGGCTTGGTTAAGATGAGAATGACAGCAGGCAGGTCCATGTAGCAAGGATAAGGGTAAACAGATCGTAGGTATAGGAATAGTGGCTCAGCAGGTTAAAGAGTCAGACAAAGCAGAGCGAAAGAGATGAGTTTTAAGGAGAGATTTGACGGTATGAAGGGAGGGTGCAAGGTGGATGTGGACAGGGAGGGAGTTCCAGGCATGGAAGGCGTGGAAGGGTGGGAGAAGGGACAGAGTACAGTTCTTGTCCTAAAAGGGAACCTGTACAACACCTTGCAAAGGGTGTTTTAGAGGTAACAAAAACAATAGACTAAATAAAGATTTGCACTTCATAAGCCACTATAGAAAACATGCAACAGTAAAAGACAGCCTGTTTACACCTAAAACTGCGGTTTCCCCTTCATTTTATTCAAATTCTTTGAAATGCTAATGGTGTTCTTTTCTAACAGCCCCTCCCAAATGACTGCTACCACAGATACACCTTGCCTGAATTTTTTAAATCTGACTCTACATGCCTGAGGTAGGGCCCCATGTGACCCAAACGCTTGCATACTCTCACCAACAGAAGCTGGCTGAATAAAATACATTATCTGAACTAGTTTGTCTCTATCTCTTGCATTTAGGATAAACATGATGACACACACACATGCCTAAGAGCATGGACCACACAGATATCCATTAATAAGAACGTACGTGCCATACTGAGTCAAACCAATGGTCCATCATCCTTTATCCAATAGAGGCTAATCTTGGTCGCTTCAGAGAAATACCCAACAAGTCATAATCGGACAATCCATTTCCTGTTGTTCACTCCCAGCTCCTGAAAGTCATTCAGAGGTTACATCCCCTAAGTTTACTTGGCTAATAGCTGTTAACGGGCCTACCCTCCAAGAACTTACACAATCCTTTTTTAAACCCAGCTATACTACTGGCCTCGACCACATCATCTGGCAACAAATTCCACAACTTAATTGTGCCACTTAATGGAGTGAAAACACACTTTATTTGTTTCAAATCTGCTGCCAGCTAGTTTCATGGAGCATCCCCTAGTTTTAGTACTATTTGAGAGGGTAAATAACTCCTCCCTATTAACTCATTCCATACCACTCATGATGTTATCAGCTTCTATCTCATATCCCCTTTCAGTCATCTCTTTTCCAAGTTGAAGAGCCCTAACCTATCAAGCCTCTTCTCATACAGAAGTAATTCTATACCCTTTTATCATTTTGGTTACTCTTCTTTGTATCCTTTCTAGTTCTATCTTTTTTGAGATGGGGTGACAAGAACTGCACACGATATTCAAGGTGCAGTCACAACATAGATTTATATAGAGACATTATATGTTCAGTTTTATTCTCTATCCCATTCCAAATAATTTCTAACATTCATTGTTTCAGTTTTTGACCACCACTGCACACTGAGCTGAGGGTTTCAATGTATTGTTCACAGTGACTCCAAGATCCTGAATGGTAACCCCCAATTTAGAACCCAACATTGTGTACATATAGGGCCTTTTTAAGCGGGCCATAGCTGCAGGGGGATAGGTGTGGGCACAGCAGCATGGGTGGTATGGGGGGGGGTGTACACATGCGCACACTGATCCCCCCTGCATCCCCACTCACGAAGCAATCGCTGTTTCGGCCAATTGTTCCGTGAGCGGGCAATGGTTGGAGGTGGGTGGGCATGCATGTTTTGCGGGAACGCACACACATGCCTGCCCACTCACCCACCGCAGCAGTCACACGGGCAGCACCACCCACACAGCGGACCTGCGTGCATCGATGAGTGGGTGCATCTCATGTAAAAAGGGCCATCGTTTGGATTATTTTTACACTATGTGCATCACTTTGCACTTGTCAACATGACACGTTCATCTGCCATTTAGTTGCCCAGTTACCCAGCCTCACAAGATTCTCCTGCAATTCCTCAGTCCACTCAGAATAAATTTGTTTTATCTGCAAATTTGGTCACCTCACTCTTTACTCTCCTTTTCCACATCATTAAAGAATATATTAAACACTTGTCCCAGTACAGATCCCTGGTGCACTCCACTATTTACTTCTCTCCATTGCAAAAGTACTTTAAGATGTACACAAAACACAGCCACACCGAGTATTTAAACACCTCAATATTCCCAGCATTGCTATCCTGTAGTACTTCATTCTCACAGTACTTATACTAGTATTAAACATCTAGAAGGTTTGTTGTGAATCTTTATCCATGATGTAACTTGACAAAGTAAGAAGAGTTACACCTAGGATTAATTTGGCTCTTATAATGTGCCCTTTATAACCATGACATTATTTTACTTCTCACAGCACCTGCAATTGTAGCCTTGCTTGCATTTTAAAACCTGGCTACTAATACTGTCAAATATAGAGGTGGAGAAAAAGTAGTTCAACTGATATCTTTTATTGGACCAACTTCTGTTAGTGAGAGTATGCAATCTTTCAGGCCACACAGGACTCCACCTCAGGCATTTAGTGTAGCAAGTCAGAAATATCTGAACTAAGCAAATGCAGGACAGTTATACGAGGCAGCAAGTTGGATGGGAGTGACAGGACAATCTAGAGAAGGGCTTGAAGATTGGGGGGGGGAGGGGAGGGGAGTGTTGGTCTAATAACAGATATCGTTTGTACTGCTTCTTACATTTGGGACCAACACAGTAACCACACTCTCTCTAGATACAGACACAGCAGAATTACGTTAGGTGACTGTGTTTGTGGAGTTATGGTCTTGCAGTGGAGGCATAAAGCCATTCCCAATTAATATATATAATGAATCATGATTTCTTGATTAATAGTCCTACACTTATGAAAAACATCCCTGTACTACTGCCCTGAATTTTATTCTTCCCATATTTCTCAACTCTTTAGATCCTTGATGCTATTTCCTCAAACCTTACCGATTTCTGCAGGCACACATATGACAGAAATAGAAGAGAACTACCAACAGGCAGTGGAAAAATTAAAACCTATAAACACTTCCACATGAAGAGACAATACAGTGGAACAATTCTGGTTAGATATACGATTAATTAGAGGGGTCGTGAAAGTGGTTTATGGAAGGCAGATCAGGTTTTTCTATTTCCCTGCATAATAATGCAAAAATCCCAATATTAAAAAAAAAAACCATTGGTTTTAAGATGTAGTAAGGCAGATTCACATTTACTCAAAATTGAGCACAACAGGAAGTTATATCTTAAGGCATCTTTTTTATACACGCTTAATAAAAAATGATTTAAATACAATACTGTACTTTCATATCTTTCCAAATTCAATTTACCAAAAATAAAGTTTAACTCCAAATGGTAATTTCAACTACATGGACTTCCTTCCTTTCTGATTTATATCTTTATTCAGCTAGGTCTTATTGATGACTTCACTGAAATTAAGACGTAAAAAAACGTTTATAGATGTAACCAAGAGTTTAAAAAAATTGTGAACAATGAAACCACGTACAACAGGCTTGTTCACACAAAACCTTTACCTTTGGTAGCTACTACTTACTCCAAGGGTTACAAACAAGTGTTCATACTATGCACAAACCATGGAGGATTCCAAGGCTACCAGTGGGAATTCCTTGGCTGGCCTAGAGTTAACTGCCCCCAGGATTGCACAAGCATGTGGGCACTGTAGGTGTCCAGTCATCCCTGAAGCGCACACACACTGAGGCCTTTGTAGTACTCTGAATGCATTCAAAATGCAACATCCAATTGCATCCTGAGATGCACTACTATCATACAAGCAGAACAGTAAAGGAGGGTTGGGTGGCTGGAAAAAGTAAATATACGAATGAACACTCCATACCCAAGGTAACCTTCCCGACATAACTACCATCAGATTAAAGCCTCACATGAACACGCCCAGTGTGGATCTATGAGCAGTAAGTAACGATTTTATTGCTGGTCATAGGCCTTTGCAAATTCATTAAAAATTACAATTAATTTAAATACCATAATAAGGTCAAAATACAGAATACAATACAACAACATAACATAAAAAGGATATATGAATTGAGTACGTCCATTCACCACTCTGTTAATGAATGGAGCTCAGAGCATACTTCCACACACACGGTACACGCACTTTTTTTTCTTTTCTTTTTTTAAAGCCAACAGAGGGAGGCTCCATAGTTTATGGAGATTATATTAGTTACCCAACACATTTAAAATATCTATGTGACCAAGATCTTCAGATGCAAAAAAGAGCAGACAATAAAATATCCACAACCATTTTCATACAAGGATAAACATCACACATACTCTCAATATTTCAGTGTACAATTTAGTAGATTTTCCAACAGCAACATTTTAGACTAATTTTCTCACGTTTAAACTCCTCTGAGAACTCACTGTAGAGCTGAGTCCCGTCAGCCAGAAACAGCTCATCCATGCTTTGCCCTGGATTATGTTAGCTACACTTGTGCAAAAAAGCACACTGCCTTGACAAGCCACTTTGGAGATGCAGCTGTTGATGCACCTAGGATTTTCACCTGGATCTGGATCCATTAATGGCATTAAAAATCAGGACAAGCCCTTTTGGCCTAAGAGCCAGCTAAAGTGGCATGTAAAGCACAAGATGATATATTTCTAGCCACTCTTTCTACTGAGGAGATGGGCTGACACTTTTTGTGCAATCTGACACTTCCTGCATTGCTTTCAGCCTTGCATCTAACATTTTTAAATAATCCAATTGAAAAGGAAAGCCAGTGGGGATTGCTGTGGCCAGATTCTCTTCTGGGAAGAAAAGATCAAGTCTTCTAGCAAGCCCAATTTCTTGACACTGTCAGTACCTGGTATTGCAAATATAAGATTTGATGCATTTTTATCATTAAATTCCTGATTTCTGAAGCCATTTTACATCACATGCATTTTTTTAAGATTAAAAGGGTTCTCTCTCTCATGGTTGTGCTGAAAAGCTTTAAATAGACGCTGAAGATTAAAAAAAAAAAACCGAAGCCAAACAGAAAAAAGTCAAGATGCATTATTTAAAGTCTCAGTCCCAAGAGTTTTTAACATTTAGGGTTTGCAATATCGAAAGCTAGTCATGCTGCTTTGTTACAGCTATTAAATTGAAAACCTCTTAGACTCCACAGATGAAATTAATCCCCACTGAGACCAACAGCCATCCATGGGAATTCTCATTTTCTCTTGTTACCACACTAAGTTATAGAACATAGAGTGCACCCATCTTCCAAAAAGAAGAATGAGAAGGAATAAAAAAATCTCTGTACGAAGTCTACTTTGGCCAACACGGTTGATACATGTTACATTTGCATAACAGCAATAAAAGGCATGCTATGCTGTGATAGCATGTAAACAACAGAAGCCAGAACCAATGGTGTTACTCATTTAAAAACAATTATGCTAAACAAGCTAAAGCATACATCACTGACTGTCTAGCAGTGCCATTTGATGGGAGGGGTGGAAAGAAAGGCAAACATTCTGTGGAGGATGCTTGCTTCTTTTCCCTACATAGACAAATAACCCAAGTACTTCAAGCTGTGAAGCTTGATTATTTCGAAGCACTAAATATCTCATCTTAGGAGAAGAGAGAAAGAACATCTATTTTTGCCAACAGACAGAACTACTAAGAGCAAATTACACTGCAAAGCGTGATCACCTCCTCCCTTCCCAACCATCTAGAAAGAGATTACTCAGTACCCTGTTTGAATCAAGCAGGTAGCTGACGGTTTGGAATTTGTGCCCAAACTAACCAATATTTTGCCCCATTTGTAGCATGCTCAAAATGAACATGGCACTACTGAGATACACTATCAATAATATGCATGTGCATTTATGGACGATAGTGTCCAGGCAATAAAATAAATCAAAACCGACAAAGCATTGGAAGGGGGGGGGAGGGGTGCACACGTTTTAACTGGCTTCTCCAACCCCAATCAGTTCATTGTTGCATCCCCCTTAGAAGTAGCCTTATCAAGTGAAATTTCACAAAGAAAACTCTTGATATTATCTCAGCCATGTCTAATGGGTACACTTATGACATGCAGAACCAAATAGCTGGCTAGCTTACTTTTCCCTTCCTTACTGTTTCCCCACTTGGCTCAGTTTGGACTGAGTCAGCTGGTTGGGTTCAGTTCTGGTTACCCTGAGTTTTCAGTCAGGTAATGGCCAATTCAGATTTCTTACTGCAACTGAGAAATGTGGGCTACAACAAATGTAATCATTTTTAACTTTTTTGAGCATTAAAAGAGACTTAGAAGAAATATTTCCTTTTGTAGGTTTTATACTTTTTTTTTTTTTTTTAAAGTGTAAGTCAGACATGGGGCTGAGTTTTGCTGGACTGTGCCCATCTTAGTTCAACAGATCATACGGACATTTACATTCCCCAGAGATATGTGCAGGGGGTGAGAAAGGACAGTACAGCATGCATTGCTCCTCCCCTCAGCTGTTCCTTTAACTCTTCACTTACGGGAAGGTGTGCACTGTGCAGCAGCCACTTACATGATCGACTCGGGATTGGGTAGGGGCTGTGGCATCAGGAAGGGGAGAAACCCTGCTACCTTTGGACTCGAAGTGCGAAAGGGCTTGGAATGAATTTCTCAAGAGCAGCAAGACCCCATGAGCGACTGCCCCAGCGTGGGCAACTGCAGCATCTCAAAGCGATCTGCCCGACAGCCTGGCTGAGAAGAGAACTCGTTGCTCTGAACAATCCCGGCCAGGTAGCGTAAACTCCTTCCTGTTTTGGAGCAAACTGTTTATCTGAAACGGTTTATCCGACACACACAGCGGCCAAGGTGACGGATGCCCCTCAAAACCACCGAGAGAGAAACAGATCCCATAGGCAGACGCAACCCGACCGAATCCCAAGGGAAGAGCAGGGCTCCAGAATAAACACACTGGCGGGGAGTTCCGCAGCTCCTACTCCAGGAGGCTACAAAACAGCAGGGAAAAGAGAGACTGCAGCGAGGAGTTGGGGAAGGGAATTACCCGGCTCTTCGAGCGCTGGTGTCTCTCCGGGTCCGAGTAAGTCCTGTCCACAGCCAGGGCGGTGTCGCTCCCCGGCATGCTTGCCCCCGGCTCTGCCCCGCAGCCAGCGCCACCAGACTCCCCCCAGGGCGGCAGCAACACCGCCGAAACCGCTCCCTGCGCAACGCCAGCAGCAGGCAGACCAGTTCGGCTGCCTCTAGCGCGCGCCTCGTGCCTGGACTGACTGACTGACTGAGAGTGAAGCGGCGGCGGGCAGTAGCCGCGGTACGTGGAGGAGGGAGGGAGGACTGGGGGACACGCCCGGCCCTGGCAGCAGATCCAGCGCAGCTGCTGCTGCCGCTGATAACACCCTTAACCCTTTGGCGGGCGCTAAGCGCCTCTTCCTGGAGCGGAAGCCAGCGTCCCCTTGCTGGGGGAAACGGGAAATCTTCTACCCCGGCGGAGCGATTCCAAACACTGCAGCGGCAGCCTCGCTGCTCACGGCACTGGACTTGACGGGCTCCTAGACACTGGTGCAATGGACAGTCTCTGACACAAGCAGTCATGAGAGGAGCCACAAAAGCGGTACAGGCGTTTTAGGAGTTTTAACCTTTACAAAATATTGCGTTTGCAGCAGCATAACAAACCCCTATAGAATTAGAGGAAAAGTTCGTTACATTTATTTATTTATTTATTTATCAAACATTACCCCGCCCCTCCTGCCAGCCAGAGGCAGGGGTGGCTTACAAGAAAAAAACATACAATTCACATAGGGAGTTGCTTGCTAATAACAGAACAGG
>QEPC01002093.1:1971441-1982876 GCA_003113815.1 Sphenodon punctatus | reverse complement strand
AAATCTCTCCTTAAAACTCACCTCTTTCGCTCTGCTCTGTCTGACTCTTTATCCTGCTGAGCCACTATTTCCTATACCTATGGTCTGTTTACCCTTATCCTTGCCACATGGACCTGCCTGCTGTCATTCTCATCATAACCAAGCCAAGTACGTGCACTTGAGACCTCGCATCTTCATGAATATTAGACCCCTTGTCTCTCCTTCTGTTCCCCTTCCTATGTCTCTCCCCCAGCTCCTGTCTCTCAGATTGTAAGCCCTAGGGTCAGGGACCGTGTCTATTTTATTACTTTGTAAAGTGCCAGGTACGCTGCTGGTGCTATATAAATGTTTGTTAATAATAATAAAAATAAAAAGAATTAATTAATATGAGGTACTGTTGTGAGGTGTTGTGAGCAAGTTGTCACAGAAGCAGGACCACAGTGACTCAGCACTTCATAACTTGCTCAGCTGTGACTAGCCCTGAAAGGGCTAATAGGGAGCCCAGGGAGCAGAGATCATGTGACCAAGCTGGATGCAGGTCACACAACCTGGCAGGGTCTTTAAGAGTAGAGGAAGCCCAGCCAACAGCAGTGCTAGTTTAGTGACAGCAGGGTGTGGTGCTCCAAAGCCAGCTGGAGACACCTGCTGGGGTGTCCTTGAACCCCCAAACCCCATGTCTGCCCATGTCCTGGATGTGCCTCACCCCTGTGTCCCGTACACAGTGTTTCTTCAGCATACACTAAATTGGCGGTGGACAACCTACAGCCCATGGGGTAAATCTGTCGTATGATTGTTTTTTTGTTGGCCCATTTCTGGTTCCTAGATTTGGCCCATGAAGTCAGCTAGAGACACCTGCTGGGGAGGTTTGGTGAGAATCCTGACCCCACCCTAGGGAGAGGGTAAGGGGTACAGAGAAGCCTGAGAGGGCAAGGTCTTGACTCCCAGGAGCTGCCAGGGAGGCCCCTAGCAGAAGGTGGGGACACCCCTTGTGCCTGGAGAGCAGACCAAGGTTGGAACAACTAGTATCCCACTTGAAGTGAGGGTGTAACTCAGCCAGGAGGGCCTGTGCCTGGGCCAGTACCAGCTTGGCTCAGGATGGGACCTGGAGGAAGCCTGATGATGAGGCCAGCAAGTTCCGCTTGCAGATTCTGAGGGTTTAGCCTAAGGCATGGGCCCAGAGAGGGGAAGTAACCAAAGAGCAAGGCTTGGGGGGAGCAGGGGACAGTAGCAGCTAGATCCCCAGGGTAAAGGGGGCCACTGGGTAGGCCCCCAGGACCATCATGGGAACCAAAGGGAGTATAGAACCTGAGAGCTGAATATCTGCCTCAAGATGAGTAGGCTTCGGGATCCCCCAGGTGGAGGATTGGAGCAAGGAGGCTGCCCATCCCCCATGTCCTAGGAGGGGTCCAGCTGCAGGGGGGTTCTGGAAACAGTGGCCAGCACCACTGCTTCTACTTGCCTCTGGCCCGGTCACTCCCCTCATTTGTCCTCCCTACCTTGTCCTGAGCCCGCACCATCTCCAGTCTGTCTTGCCCTTGCCCTACCTCCCAGATTCCTGGTTGGCTGTCAGTAAACATAAAAGGCATGCTGGTAGCAACAGGAAGCTGGGTGGAACAACACTTGTACCTCCACTCTTTGCCTTGGCTTTGCCCTGCATATTTGTCTTGTCTTGTTTCTGCCTTGCACTCCTTGTCTTGTCCTTGTGCACTCTCTCTTGTTCTGTACCCTTCTCTTGTTCCTTGTCTCGCTTGTGCCTTATCTTGTCCCTCTCTTGCCTTGTCTCTGCCATGCTCCCCACTCTTGTTTTGTTGCTCTTGTTCCCAGCCGTGTTTTGCTCCCCTCTCTAGTCACAACTTGTTCCCTTGTCTCCTTCCTGGTCTTGGGTCTTCCCCACCTTAGTCCTTGCCTCCTCTTGGGCCTTCCAGCTCTGAGCCTGAACCCCCAACCCCCCATATCTGCCCATGTCCTGGATGCCCCTCATCCCTGTGTCTCACACAGTGTTTCTTCAGCATACACTAAATTGGTGGTGGACAACCTGCTGCCCACGAGATAAATCTATCCTATGATTGGTTTTTAGTTGGCCCATGTCTGGCTCCATGTCTGCATCACAAACTGAACATATGTCAACAGTGATGTTCTTGCGAAAAAAGGCCAATGCCATTTTGTGTTAACAGAAGCACTCTTGTTAAAGTCTTGGGAAGTTATAGTACCCTTACACTCAGCATTTTAAGAAGAACGTTGACAAACTGGAAAGGATTCAGAAGAAATCAACAAAGATGATCAAAGATCTAAAATAAAAGTCAAGAGGAAAGGAATGCTTAGCTAGAAAAAAGAAGATGGGGGGCATGTTGACAGTATTCAAACACATAAAAAATATCTTTTTAAAAAAAGAATAAGATGGAGAACATTTGTTCTCCATTAATACTTGGGACAAGACAAGAGGCAATGAGTTTAATTTTTTTAGGAAAGGTTATTGAACGGGTAGTGGCTCCTCAGCTCCAGATGCATTTGGACGGCATTGGTTTTCTTGATCCCATGCAATCTGGCTTGCACCCAGGTTACAGTACAGAGACAGCACTTGTGGCCTTGGTCGACGACCTCCTTGTGGAATTGGACCAGGGTTGTATGACCCTGTTGGGCCTATTAGATCTATTGGCGGCTTTCGACACTGTTAACCGTGAGTTGTTGGTGACTTGACTGCGGGACCTGGCGGGAGTGGATGGAAACTGTCTTGCAATAGTTCCATTCCTACCTTGCAGATAGATCTCAGCAGGTGGTGCTAGGGGACTGTACTTCGTCCCTTGGTGGCCTCCTGTGAGGGGTCCAGCAGGGTTCTATTCTGTCCCCTCTCCTGTTTAATGTGTATATGAAGCCACTCAGGGAGGTTGTGCACAGCTGGGAGGGTCAGCTGTCATCAATATGCAAACGACACCCAGCTGTATTTGTCATTTTCATCCAACCCAGGCCCCGCCATCTCTTTGCTGTCTTGGTGCTTGGTCACTGTGAGGGACTGAATGAGGTCAATCTGATTGAAGCTCAATTCCGATAAGACAGAAGTTATGTTAGTTGGCGGGATTGGTGATTTGGGCGAGGAGGTCTCCCCCCTTATTGGGGGTGTCCATCCTCCTCTGGTTCCATCTGTGCACATCCTGGGGGTGTTCCTGGATTTGCAGTTATGCCTGGATTCTCAGGTGTTGGCTGTGGCCAGGGATGCCTTCCGCCAATTACATCTGGTGAAAAGGCTCTGCCCATGTGTCTCAGACTCCAATCTTGCCACTATCATCCATGCATTTGTCACCTGAGGCTAGACTATTGCAATGCGCTCTATATGGGGCTGCCCATGGTGACAGTACAGAAGCTGCAGCTAGTGCAGAATGCGGCGGCCACCTCCTTACTAAGACGGGCCGCAGGGAGCACATAACACTTATGCTCCGAGCACTGCAGTGGCTGCCTATTGTCTTCCAGGCCCAATTCAAGGTGCTGGTGTTGACCTTTAAAGCCCCTCATGGCATAGGCCCTACTTATCTGTGTGATCGCCTCACACCCTGGGCCCCTGCGGTCATCTGGGGGTGCCCTCCTGGAAGTCTCATGTTATTGCAGAGTTCAGACAGACAGGGGCAGGCGTTCTCGGCAGCTGCACTGTCACTTTGGAACTCCCTCCTGGTGGAGGTTTGCCTCAGCCCGAACCTTCTAGCCTTCTAATGAAATTGTAAAACCTGGCTCTTCCGACAGGCTTTGCAGGAAAGGTGGGTAGCGTGAATTGGGTTTGTTTGGTTAGGTCGAGAGTTATGGCTTTATACACTTGGGTTTTATTAATATTTTATGCATACAATTAGAGTTTTTATACCATTAGAGTTTTAGTATTGTTTTATATTGTTTCTATTTCTAAGCTGTATTTATATATTTTATATTGTGATTGTTTGTAAAATTGTAAGCCGCCCAGAGTCACCCATGGTGAGAGAGGCGGGGTATAAGCAAATAAATAAATAAATAACATAAATGACAGGAATGTTGGATTAAGTTAAACATTAGGAAAAACTTCCTAACAGAGCAGTTTGATTCTGGAAAAAGTTGCCTAGGCAGGATGTGGAATCTCTTCCTCTGGCTAAGCCCAGAACTTTCATCTCTCTAGTTCTGTGAGTCTATGAGGATAAATCCATGGCAAACCTTCTCGAGCACAGCCCTTAAGTGCCCTCCTCTTCAACTCCTATGAAACCCACAGGACTTGTACTAATTTTCAAAGCTGAGAGAAAAGACGTTCCCACCACTGCTCTAAAAGGTTTTGATCCTTGCCAGCTTTCAGATTTGAAATCAGTCATGCACTCTGTTTAGCAGGAGTTGAGTCACACCTCCATGTGACTCATGCAATCAGTTTAGCAGGATATGGGTCATACTTCCATGACCTGTACTTGTACTTCTCTCGAGCTCCTGTAGTTCCCACTGTCAGAGAGACAGGATGCTGGGCTCAACGGACTATAGGTCTGATCCAGTATGGCACTTCTTATGTGATAACTGCACTTAAACCATTGATTTAATTCAGGGCCAAGAAAATAAAAATAAAACCTTCATGCTGGAGTACAGGAAAATATGGCTCCTTTTAGATCTACTAATACACCTTGCTTTGCTTTCTGAAAATTCTCTCTTGACAAGTGTAGTAATGGCACCACTGGCTATAAAGCTTACATTTCCTTAGCTAATCGCTTGGTCTTCTTTCAAATCTGTTAAGAATCTGTCCTTTTTTTTTTTTTTTTAAGCAAAAGATCCAACAGAAGATTGCAACCCAAGGGTTAGCACAAAAGAGGAAAAACTTAATGAGTGATACTTTAAATAAGACCCCAGTGCTATCTTTGTTAAAATGTAGATTTGCAACGACCTTCTGTTGCAGGCAGATTCCACCACTCCATTAATATTAAATCTTGCTCTTTCTGCATCTTTTGAGTCTCTGGCTCATGGTGTTCTCTTGAAGCATACTGTGTGTGGGTCTTTCAAGCAAGCATTCCAATACATCATTTTCATTCCTGTTTACCGCAGTAGTCTTAGGCCTTTTTTATACGGGCTGCGGGGCGGGCGGGACTGATGTGTGCCACAGCAGCATGGGCGGTGCAGGGAAGGGCAGCGCACATGGGTGCACACCTGTCTCCCCACGTATCCCCGCTCATGGAACAATCGCCGTTTTGGCAAATTGCTCCGTGAGTGGGTGATAGGTGGGGTGGAGGTGCATGGGTCGCAGGAGCGCGCGCACACCCCCACTCACCCGCCGCAGCATGCACACGGGGGGGCATTCACTCATGGCCGTGCAGCGAATCTGCATGGGCATGAGTGGGTGCGTCACATATAAAAAAGGCCTTAGTTTGTCTCTATAAAATAGTGCTGATATTGTCCCTTTGATTAGACTCTCCCAAAGCTTTGCTTGAGGCTCCAAGCCCCCGGGACTGTAACTACTATAATACACATATTTTATGCAGAAACACCAGATTAATTTCTCTACCCATTCCCATATACATCTTTCCACACTAATCTTAGTTTTGTCAGCTTGTCTGAAGGAGCGCACAGAGTGGATGGATAGCTCAGGAGGCTGCATTTAACAATTCAGGACATGTGTTGCTAGTTGGGACAGTGGCCAAGGCAAAAACACAGTGTATAGTGACCAATTCCCTGACATTCACTCCCAAATCCTAGCTGTAGCAGGCTTTGGCCACTGAGTGAGGGGTATGTCTTTGCTGGATCTGGCCCCTCGCCCCCAAAAAACCCAGACCATGTGGGAACCCTAATTCAGTTCTTTATTTACACACACAGTTCACCAACACCAGTAAGACATAGTTTATACACAAGACAGCTTGGGTACTTTCTTCAAGGCCTCTGGCCAGGTACTGTTTTCTTCTGCAGCCAGCTCACAGCCCTGGACCCCAGGGGAATGAGTCAAAACGTCCACAGGTCAGGGTTACTCTGAGGTAGGGTGGCCAGTTACGCAAATTTTAGAACTCACATGAGAAATACAGGTTGCAGAGCTGCATTGAAATCAATGCAGCCCTGCAACCTGTATTTATTATTATTATTATTAACAAACATTTATATAGCGCCAGCAGTGTACATGGCACTTTACAAAGTAATAAAATAGACACGGTCCCTGCCCCTAGGGCTTACAATCTGAGAGACAGGAGCTGGGGGAGAGACTTAGGAAGGGGAACAGAGGGAGAGACAAGGGGTCTAACATTCATGAAGATGCGAGGTCTCAAGTGCACGTACTTGGCTTGGTTACGATGAGAATGACAGCAGGCAGGTCCATGTTGCAAGGATAAGGGTAAACCGATCGTAGGTATAGGAATAGTGGCTCAGCAGGATAAAGAGTCAGACAGAGCAGAGCGAAAGAGGTGAGTTTTAAGGAGAGATTTGAAGGTATGAAGGGAGGGGGCAAGGCGGATGTGGACAGGGAGGGAGTTCCAGGCATGGGGGGCAGCAAGTGAGAAGGGACGAAGGCGCTTAGGGGAGCAGGGAAGGCGTGGAAGGGTGAGAGAAGGGACAGAGGAGGAGCGAAGTGCACGGGCTGGAGTATGGAGGGCGATAAGTGCAGAGAGGTAGGGGGGAGCAAGGTTGTGAAGAGCTTTATAGGTGAAGACTAGGAGCTTGTGCAGGATTCGTTCAGGAAGGGGAAGCCAGTGAAGCGAAGAGAGGAGGGGCTGCACATGGTCGAAGCGACTGGCGAGGTAGATGACCCTGGCAGCAGAGTTTTGGACAGAGATGAGGGGAGAAAGGTGAGACCGGGGAAGGCCAGTGAGAAGGAGGTTACAGTAATCGAGGCGAGAGATGACCAGAGCATGAACAAGAGTTTTGGCAGACGAGACAGAGAGAAAAGGGCGAATCTTAGCAATGTTATGGAGGGAGAAGCGACAGGATTTAGCAACAGAGTCAATGTAGGGTTTAAAAGAAAGGGGTGAGTCAAAGATGAAGCCTAGGCTACGGGCTTGGGGGACAGGCAGGATGGTGACTCCATCAATAGTTATTGACAGTGAGGAAGGAGAGGAAGGATGAGGGGGGAAGATAAGGAGTTCAGTTTTAGCCATGTTGAGTTTGAGTTGACGTTGAGACATCCAGGTAGAGATGTCAGAGAGACAGTTGATGAGACGAGCTTGAACAGAGGGAGAGAGAGAGGGAGTAGAGAGATAGAGTTGAGTGTCATCAGCATAGAGGTGGTATTGGAAGCCATGGGAGGCAATGAGTTTGCCTAAGGATGAGGTATAGATCGAGAAGAGGAGAGGGCCAAGAACAGAGCCTTGAGGAACACCAACTGAGAGGGGGAAGGAGGAGGAGGCGGAGTTGGAGAGAGACACATTAAAGGAGCGGTCAGAGAGGTAGGAGGAGAACCAGTTATGGACAGAGCCACAAAAGCCAAGGGAGTGAAGGGAATCCAGCAAGAGTGAGTGGTCAACAGTATCGAAGGCAGCAGAGAGATCAAGGAGGACAAGAATGGAATAGAGACGTTTAGATTTAGCCACCAGAAGATCGTTGGTGATCTTAGCGAGAGCAGTTTCAGTAGAATGAAGGGGGCGGAAGCCAGATTGGAGGGGGTCAAGGGAGGAGTTGGAGGATAGGAAGTCAAGGCAGCGGGAGTAGACAACACGTTCAAGCAGCTTGGAAGCAAAAGGAAGGAGTGAGACAGGACGATAGCTAGAAGGGTCAGAGGGGTCAAGAGTGGACTTTTTGAGAATAGGAGAGACTGTGGCATGTTTGAAGGCAGAAGGGAAAGAGCCAGTAGAGAGGGAGAGGTTGATGATGTGCAGGAAGGAAGGGGCGACAGTGGGAGTAATGGAGGTGAGGAGGCGGGAAGGAATGGGATCAAGGGGGCAAGTGGAAGGGTTGGAGGAGGAGAGCAGAGAGGAGATTTCCTTAAGGGAGGCAGGGGAGAAGGAGGACATGAGAGAAGGAGGGGGAGGAGGGAGAGGGGTGGGAGTGGGAAGAGAGGAGTGGGAAGCGATGTCGAGGCGGATCTTGTCTATCTTGGAGGTGAAGAAGGAGGCAAGATCCTGAGCAGAAAGGGAAGAAGGAGGGGGAGGACAGGGAGGCTTGAGGAGGGAGTCAAAGGTAGAGAACAGGCGGCGAGGGTCCCGAGAACAGGACTCAATGCGGGAGGCATAGTAGTGTTGTCTAGCAAGGGAGATAGCAGAAGTAAGGGTGGAGAGACAGAATTTGAAGTGAAGGAAGTCAGCGTGAGAATGGGATTTGCGCCAGAGTCGTTCAGCAGCACGAGTGCAAGAACGGAGGTGGCGGATACTAGGGGTGAGCCAAGGACGGGGGTTGTGGGAGAAGGCAGGGCGGGAAGAGAGAGGGGCATGGGAGTCAAGTGTGGAGGAGAGAGAGGCGTTGAGAGCAGAGACAGCGGAGTCAGGGGAGGAGGAAGAGAAGACTGTAGGAAGAAGGGGAGAGAGAGAGGAGGCAAAGTCCAGGGGATCAATAGCTTGAAGGTCACGGAAGGGGCGTAGAGAAGGGGAAGAGGAGGGGGGACAGTGGGAAATGTTGAAAGAGGCAAGGAAGTGGTCTGATATAGGATGAGGATCGAAGGAGAGATCAGCGACAGAGCAGTTTCTAGAGAGGACAAGATCAAGAGAATGACCATTAGTATGGGTGGGGGAGTTGGTCCAAAGGTGGAGGTTGAAGGAGGAGGCTAGGGAGAGGAAGCGAGAGACTGAGGGCTGAGATGGGTCATCAACATGAATGTTGAAGTCACCAAGGATGAGAGTGGGGATATCAACAGAGAGGAAGAAAGTGAGCCAGGACTCAAAGTCAGAAAGAAAGGAAGAGAGAGGACCAGGGGGACAGTAGATGACAGCAACACATAGATGGAGGGGGGAGTAGAGGCGCACTTATTTCTCATAAGTGTCCTGCTGCCTCTTAAATTGCACCAGTTTAGTTAAATTGTTCTAATTAAACTAATGTAAACTCTTAACGCAGATGCCCTTAAAACTGGTCTATCCCTCACATAGATTGTCGTAGTTTAGTTTGGTTGTTTGCAGAAGCTAGACTAGTTTAGGGGTAGGGATGGGCATTTCAGATTTGGATTAATCCACAACTATCAGAAAACAGACAGTTGTGGATTATTCCGTATAATCCGCAATACACGACGGATCTGCACTTACAGATCCGGATTTTTTCCACCCCATCCCTTGGGGCCCTGGAGTCTACTATTGGCCTTGGAGAGCTTGACTGAAGCATCACTGCTGATGTGGTGGCTCTGGCAGGCTCCCTTGCCCCGGTATCCTCCCTGCTTATTATCAGGCATGTGCAAAATGACCACTGCCCTTAACCAAAATGACAGTGGCCAAAGTGACATTGCCGCCATTTGGGTTAAGGATGGTGGCCATTTTGCACATGCACAATCTGGAACAGGGAGCGCCCACAGACATGGCAGTGCTTCAATCAAGCCCTCTGGGGCTCCAGGAAACAGGGATGGGGGGAGGTCAGACTTACTGTCCTGGGGCTAGGGATGGGACTCAGACAAGCTACGGCTTGGTCCCATTGACTTCGGATTTTGACTTTCGGTTTAACTTTCCCTTTGACTTTTTGACGAATCCATTTCCCACTGACTTCAATGGAAAAATCCAAATTAATCCAGAAATTCCAGACCCAAATCCCTAATTGATCAGAACCCATAATTCAAATCTGAATGCCGATCCCTATTAGGCACACGACAGTGTTTGCACTGAGTTAGCTATACAGATTCAATTATACTGCTGCAAGTTTTTTTTCTTGTAGATGAAGACATAGAATTGCAAATTCAAGATTTTATTTCTTAATTTAGTGCTTGTGAAAGGCTCCAGGTTGACAGCACTGAGTACTGTTTAATCTCGATTCATCAACATAACTGATCCAGTGAAACTTTCACACAAATATACACCCTTACTTCTTTCACCAAGGCAAATTTCTCCACCCTCTCTGGTCAGCCAACAGCTAACTTGTTTAATGTATCTTTTCCACATCCAGCCTACTCTGATAGTTACCTGTCCCCCCTCAAAACCTGGACCGAGGCTACCAATTCATTTTACACAGGCCACTGAGGAACTATCAAAGAGTAGTTTTTTGGATACTGCTGTGTTCAGTTACAAGCTGAGCTGGTTGTTAAGTTGTAAAATGCTTTATAGCTTTTAATCTACCTCTGACCTATATAGCACTTAGCAAATTACATAAACTGGTATGAAATTCTCTCTGGGGATTTTTAATGCACCCATCAAGCTGCAGTATCTAAGCACAACACTTTAGAATAATAGGTGTATACTGGATATGTAAACAGGATATTTGGAATTGTATACATATACTGTGAGAGTTACTCAGACTGAAAATTACCAGGGCTTTTTAAATTAGGCAATAATACAAACTGTATTAATACCACAGCAACATTTTTGTGCAAAGAAGAGCTTTCAGGCAACATAAGGGAGACAGCTCCTGTTAGGCGATCCCATCTACTGGTCTTGCAGCCCTACTTGGGATTGGGAACCAGAGTTTGCAAATTGTGAATTAAAAGATATTGGAAGGTGTTTAATCCAGCTACGTATGATGTACAGTTGTGACACCATTACCAATGTTATCCTATATCAGAGTTGCGGAACCTCAGACCTGGGAGCCAAATGCAGCCTGCAGCTAGTTTTTATGTGGCCCCTTTCCAGCTCCTGATTCTGGCCACTGGTTTCCTATCCTCAAGCACCAAAAGACTGAGCTCAGTGCAAGGGAACAGCAGGTGTGTTTAAACGAGATGCTACCACACATGGCCACCCATTAACCACGCTTCCTACTGTTGATTTGAAAGTGGTGTGTGGGTTACTGACTGCTGTGGCTTCCTGTTTTGATGGGGTCCCTGGCTGTGTGTCATGGCAGGGGGCAAGAAGTTGGGCGGTGCTTGGGGAGGGGGTGTTGCCAGGTGGGGGAAGGGAGAACTGCTGCCCGTATGAATTGTTTGCAAGGTTGGTCCATGGTGGTGAGAGTGCGTGGAGGCTGCCTGTATGGGTGCGGTGGTCACCCTGGGAGCCACCCACTAGAATTGCTTCCCACTCACTCTACGTGTGTGGGTGCTCGGCAGCCATGGCCCCCTCCTCAAGCCTTGCTTGTTTAAAAACACCCAGTGATGAGAACATGCACACAAGCATCCATGATCTGGACCCTCTTCTTCTAGAGTGCACCCCTTAAGCACTCCCACCCCCAACTTCTATGCAGCTCTCAGACCTTGTACTAATCTTCACGTGACCCCTGGGAAGGAAAAGGTACCCCGCCTCTGCCCTATACTCAAGATTTTTTTAAAATTTATTTATTTAAAATTTATATCCCACAGGGCAGCCCAGGCCGGTGGACAATATTCATTTAAAACAATATAAAATTTTAAAACAATTTAAAATACAATATGTGGGGAAAGCCCCCATCCCCGCCCCCACCCCTCACCAAAAGCCTGACGGAACAGCCAGGTCTTACATATA
>QEPC01002093.1:1956712-1971341 GCA_003113815.1 Sphenodon punctatus | reverse complement strand
GGAGTCATTGTGGAGAATACGCTGAAATCCTCAGCTCAGTGTTTGGCGGTGGTCAAAAAAGCAAACAGAATGTTAGGAATTATTCGGAAAGGAAAAGAGAATAAAACTGAAACTGAACAAATCTCTGATGTGACCGCACCTTGAAAATGGTAGTCCGTTCCAGTCACTCCATCTAAACAAAATGTAGAAGAATTAGAAAGGGTACAGAGAAGGACAACAACAAAAATAAAGGGTATGGAGTGGCTTCCTTACAAAGAGAGGCTTGATAGGTTAGGGTTCTCCAGCTTAGAGAAGAGATGACTGAGAGGGAATATAATAGAAGTTTATTAAATCATGAACCCTGTGGAATAAATTAATAAAGAGCAGTTATTTATCCTCTCAAATAGTACTAGGACTAGGGGACACTCCATTAAACTAATTGGCAGCTAATTTAAAATAAAAGAAACTATTTTTTCACTCAACACACAATTAACTTATAGAATTTGTTATCCGAGGATGTGGTTAAGGCCAGTAGTAGAGCTGGGTTTTAAAAAAAGGACTGGATAAGTTCTTGGAGAGTATGTTCAATTAATGGCTATTAGCCAAGTGGAAATGGGGGATGTCTTAGGCCACTTGCCCATGTTACCGGGGCCGGTGATTCTCCCGGCGGGGAGCCTCCCAGCCAGGAAACTTATGCTGAGCTCCGCATGTGGGTTTGGATAATCAGCTGTGTCCAGCGGCTTTTTTTCCTCCGAATGTCAGGGCTTGATTTCAAGCCCTGATATTTGGAGGGGAAAAAAGCTGCTGGTCGCGGCTGATGATGCTTTCAGCCCTGCACCCACGTGAGGAGCTCAGTGTAAGTTTCCCAGGTGGGAGATTCCCCGCTGGGAGAATCGCTGGCTCTGGTAACGTGGGCAAGTGCCTTACTGTTGGAAGCTGGGAGTGAACAGCAGGGACTAGATTGCCCCATTGTGACCTGTTGGGTACTTCTTCCAAGACTGAGATTGGCCACTGTCAGAGACAGGATGCTGGACTCGATGGACCACTGGGCTGACCCAGTATGGCTGCTCTTATGTTCTAGAGGGCCAATATTTTCACAAAAGGAACTGAACGTTACTAAATCTATCCAGAAGCACCTAAGTCAGGGTGATTATTTTCAAAAGTGCTAAGCAGTGGGCAGCTCCTATCGATGTCAACAAAGCTCTCCCATTCATTTTGTAAATCAAATGTAGTATTTTATTTTGTACTAAGGAGAGAAGGAGTTTGTCCTATCACCTGGAAATGAAGGATTTATGGCTTTCATATCTCTAAGGCAGGGGTGGGTAATCTTTTCCCTCACAGAGGTCATTTTGAAAATTAGTACATCATCTGAGAGCTGCATAGAAGTTAGGGGTGCTCAGACAGGGTCAAGATCATGAATCTGTGCCATGGATCTATCCCCTGTCCTTGTGTGCATACCTCTGCTCCTTTATGCTGAACTCAGTCTTCCACTGCTTGGGGAATTCAAGGAGAAGATCCAGGAACTGGAAAGGGGCCAAATGAAAACTAGTCACAGGTCACATTTGGCCCCTGGGCCTGAAACTCCCATTTTCTGAAATGGTTTTGAAGAGGAAAGTTTTTCGTGGAAATGGATCTGCCTTTAATGGTTTTTTAAACTATACAGGGGTTTTTAAAAAAACAACAACAAAAAAACCAGTTACCTTAGAGGGGACTAAGGTAACTGGTTTGTTTGGTTTTTTAAAAAAACCCTGAAGTTTAAAAAACCATTAAAGGCAGAACCGTTTCCACAAAAAACTTTCCTTTTCAAAACCATTTCAGAAAATACATTTTTCCCTAACTTAATTTATTATCATAATTCAATGATAATACCTTAACTCTGTCATTTAGGGTGAAAACAGACATGACGCTAACCACCCTTTAACCACCCTTGGTGGTCATTTATGCATGTTTCAGGGCTGCATAGGACACCAATACAGCCCTGCAACATGCATAAATAACCACCAAGGGTGGTTAAAGGGTGGTTAGCATCATGTCTGTTTTCACCCTTACATGTATAAAAATTGTATACACATTATACAATGAACTGTTGACAATGTTAGTGTAGACTACTTTATACAATCGGTTGTACACAACAAAATTCTGCGCAAATGGACAGAATTATGGCAGTTTGAAAAAATTAGACATTGTCAAATTACCACAATAAAGAAATGATCGATAAAGAAATAATGTGATAGTTTATTTAGTGATAAATAATAAGAGTATGTATGTATAGTAAGGAATTAAGTATAAATAGATTACATTAATGTTGATGGTAAATTATGGAATATAGACTGAAAATTTGTAAATAATTTCCATGCTTTTTGGCATTTAATTTTTCTTGTAATGCATGTTAGATGGTTTGTCTCTGCAGCACAAAGGGGCAGTTGTAGGTGTGATGCTGCAGAGAATAGGGGGAGGGGATGGAAATGAACCTACAGAACTGCTCCCCCCATTCATTTTTTGAATGGGTGGCTCTCCCTGTTGCCCCTTCCCCAACAGTCATTGATGCCACTCAGAAGGAAAGGGAGGAGACACAGCCAGGCAGGGCTGTTCTGCACTGCAAGTTCAAGCCCCAGGATGGGGAAGTTGCTGGGGTTGGGAGGGGCAGGATGGAAGCGAGGTTGGGGCAGGTTCTGGGCAGAAGCAGCAGGGGGGGGGCTGTACTGTGGGCACCGTATGGCTGCACTGGGGATGATGAGGCATGATGTCCCTCCCCCTCCACAGCCAAATATTGACCCCAAATTACTCCACTGATGGCAGCTCTGCCAAGGGGAAATGGGGGGCAGAGTGAGGTGGACACAGGGCAAGGACAGAGATCTCCTACCCTTCCCACAATCCCTTGTACCAGGCCAGCCTCCCCCCTCCCCCAGCTACTGTTGAGCTGGGTCTTTGGGTTTGCAGCCTTGGAGCGTGAGATCTAGATCAATGCTGATGTAGTGTGATAATGATTGGTGCAGCCAAAAATGAGTTAATAAACTTTTTAAAAATCAGTTCTGCTGGCTGGCGCATGTGCAGTCGAGCAGCCACTGACTGCCATTTGTGGTGTTAGAAAAAAACAGCATAAGGAAAGTTACGCGTCTGCTTTTTAAAATCATGTAACTTTATCAGGAGCCAGGTCTGTCACAAAGACTTTAAGCTCTAGTCAGTTTTGTGTCAATCACTCACTTGCCTCAGAAAACCAGCAAGAGGCATCGCTTGTCAATTACATCTTGCCGAACTCACTCGGTATGAAAAGTTGCATGACTTTTATGCATTTACTCCATGGGGACGATTTTGAGCGATCCATATCCCCTCCCCCAAGTTGTAGCCCTATGAAAAGTCTACAACTTTTCACTCCTTACTTTTTACTCCGTATGAGAAGTTGCAGACTTTTCATAATGAGTCAAAAGTAGGAGTGAGGTAAGAGGGTAATTGATATGAAACTGACTATAGATGCCTCCTGCTGGCTTTCTGAGGCAAGTGGGTAATTGACATGAAACTGACTAGAGCTTAAAGTCATTGGCTTTTTTTCCACAGACCGGGGGAGGGGGGGATGGGTGTGCGGCCATGGTGGGTGGAGGTGAGTGTGTGCCCTTTTTCATGGGTGCCATCTCCACCCACCTCCTCACACAGAACCTCCTCCTCTTTTTCAGGTGGCTCTGTGGATGAGTGATGTGTGGCGATGGGTGCTCACCAAGAGCGCACCCCCACCTCCACCCACCGCCTGTAATGTTTCCAGGGGCCACCGCCTGTAATGTTTCCACCCATCCCTCCCACCCACTGCTGCGCCATTTGCACGGACAACCCGCACCCACCCGCACACCCAGCTGGGGTAGGGGGAGGGCACATTTGTTCAAAAATGGTCTTTGTGATAGAGCTGGCTGCTGATAAAGTTACATGATTCTAAAAAGCAAAGTCATGTAACTTTCCTTATGCTGTCTTTTCTATCACCACAAATGGCGGTCAGCGGCTGCTCGACTGCACATGCACCAGCCAGCAGAACTGATTTTAAAATGTTTATTAACTTGTTTTTGGCTGCATCAATCATCATCACACTACACCAGCACTTGATCTAGATCTCAAGCTTGAAGGCATGGGGGCTCAACTCTTCAGGGGGGAGGAGATATTGATGATTCAAAATAGTCAGGATGCTCTGCATTTTGACCACAACCAATTAACTTTTAAACAGTTATAACTTTTGATTTTCTGGCTGGATCTTCTTCAAACTTTGCACAAATGACAGCCCCCACAAATATACATCATGGATAAATATTCAGAAGTGTAGCTCAAGCTGTTTCCTCAATATCGGGGCTTCAGCAGTCCCTTGTTTATAATGGAGAGCGGTTCTTGCTACCACTGCAGAAAATAAGATTTTTTTAAGTGCATGGAGGAGTTTGCATTTGAATTGACACAAAGTAACTGTCCTTGTGTCCATTAAATATCATATTATATACATATCCATACATATACATATGCTAAGTGATTGACTGGTCCAAAAAAAGATAGCATCTGAAGTATTGTCTCCTCATGTATACTGGTAGAACAAGGGCATAGCAGAAATATTCTATCCAGACTACAAAATTACAGAACTGATACCTAGATGATACAACAATTTTGCTCTTTAAAATTATAGAGGGAATAGATAGAAACAGGAAGGAAAGAAGCAAGACTACCACAGTCAGATAAGCCAGCCATATAAACTGTAGTACTGCTATGTCCCTAGTTTGAAACAAAATCCTGGAAAGTGTAAGATTTTCCACCCCATGTAAACATTTGTTTCACATTTCCAAAATCTATGGGTTGGGCTTCTCTCTCTCTCTCTCAATCTCTCTCAAGTAAGAGAAGGCTTATGGTACTTTGTATGTGCATCTAATTGGACTCCCTTCTTTCATTTCTATTAAATGTATTCTGTGTTAATGCTGAGAATTTCCATTGATTATTTGCCTGTCTGTTTTGAAATATTACGTGTGTGGTCACACGTCAGTTGTGTTCACTGATGTCCTGAGCAGGCACGTTTATTTTGCTGAAGTGATAACCCAACTGCTCTGAGACAGAGCTTGGCAGGTTATTGTTGTTCTTGGCCTTTTGGCAAGCAGTTTATACTGAAGGATTTCCTCCCTTTGTGTGTACATTCATAATTTCATGGTGTTTATATCTGCTTCCCATTTCTCCCAGTTTCTCTCTCTATGGACCTTGCTACAGGATCTCAGTGACGCCTCATCTGTGATCTTCCATTACAGCTATGATCTAGGGAAGAAATGCAAATACAAAAACCAGAATCAAACTCTTAACTGTTGAAGACAGAGGATTCTTGGAAGAAACCAGCTACAGAACTTGCAAGAGAGGATCAATGTGAAAACTTCCCTAAGGATTCAGAGGAAGAAGTCAGTTCCACTTCTTTATTATTGATAGATCCTATCAGCTCTGATAGGAACAGCAAGAAATAAGTGGGTGAGAAAAACAAGGCAAAATGTAGACAAGATCACATCAAGACACACAGTACTAGACAGTGTAAATGCATTCAACAATCTGAGATACCACAGTGACAGATGTTTTAGAAGTTAGAACTAGCTAGGACATAGGTAATTATTAAACTAGACTGTTTGGATGAAGGAAGTGGGATACAGAAGTGATTAAATTACTAGGCTTGTTCTTCTCCATTAAAAGAGGGCGTGGAGAGCACTGACAGTCTCAGACTTCCTCCTTGCTACACAGCCAGAAGGGATATTTTGCAAGAAAGGGAGCGGCAAGCTACAGCACACACAGGTTAGAAACACACGTGATGGCAGCGGTGACCCAACCCAGGGAGTAAAACCATAGCAGACACAGTCGGGGCCAGGTCAGGTCGCCAAATAGACATGACTGTGATCAGGGCACCGTCCTGCTGCCCCCATGGTCCAGGTAGGCTGGGGAGAACCACGAATGTGCAGTTGGCTGGTCTTGCCCTTGCACTGTGTCCAGCACCCTGACTCTAGTATAACAGGCAGTCATGACAGCCAATGACGGCCAGCCATGGTGTCCAGCAGCCCTGGAACAGATGTGACCCACTTTGACCCAATCAGGCAAGCCTTAGCCTGGACTGTGATCTCGGAAAATTTCTGGGCTAGCTGCCGACATGGCCCAGGGTAGTCCCAGGCCAACATCTGGCGCCTGCACACACATGGTGAGGTCCGGAACAAAGTGGGACACAGCGTGCTATCGTCACTTCTGTTTTTACTCATAGTCAAGTCATTGTGCTCTACTATCCACAGTCCCTTTCCAGGCAGACATTACACATAATCAGACAGCTCTGCAGTCCAAATTTTACATGAGGTTGTGCAAAAGGGACATAAAGCAGACCTGAGCTGATTAAATGCTTTTTACAAGAACTGACCCTATTCATTCTACTTCTTTCCAGCCCCTAACTCCATTCCGATATGTTTTGAGGGCAAGAGAGGGAGAGAGCACAGCAACACCTGCCTACATAACTATAGAAATATAATTAAAATAATAAAATAAAATAAAAACAACATGTTCAATCCTTCTCTCTCCTTCCTCACCATACAGCACAATTATCTTCTCCACCCTTGCTTAAGAAACCATCTTTGGACCCGGACTCCCTGGCCAGCTACTGGCCTGTCTCCAACCTTCCTTCTTAAGGAAGGTTATTGAACAGGTGGTTGCCTGGCAGCTCCAGGCTCATCTCGATGCTAGCAGATTCTTGGACTCATTTCAGTCAGTTTTTTGTCCTTGGTATGGCACGGAGACTGCACATGTGGCCTTGGCTGATGATATGCCCCTGTAGATGGATAAGGGAAAATCTACCCTGTTAATTTTGCTAGATCTTTCAATGGCCTTTGATACAGTTGATCGTGAGGTATTGTTGACATGAGCATGGAACATGGAAGAGATGCATGGGACTGCTCTTGAATGGTTCCATGCTTTCCTGTCAAGGAGGTCTCAGCAAGTTGTGATGGGTGATTGCTTGTCATCCCCTCATGACCTCCTCTGTGGGGTCCTGCAGGGTTCTAGCCTATCTCCCCTCTTGTTCAATGTGTATCTGAGGCTGTTGGGCAAGATCATTTGAAAGTTTAGGGTAAAGTGTCATCAATATGCTGATGACACCCAGCCTAGTCTCTTTTTCATCCGACCCAGGCCCTACAGTCTCAGTGCTTGGCTGTGGTCAGGGACTGGATGAGGGTGAGCCGATTGAGGCTGAATCCTGACAAGACTGAGGTGATGTTGGTTGGCTGGCTTTGTGACCTGGAGGGAATTGGAACTCCTGTTATTGATGGAGTCCAGCCCCCTCTGGTCAGTCAGGCTTGCAGCCTTGGAGTATTTCTGAATCCAGTGCTGGACCTGGATTATCAGGTTGCAGCGGTGGCCAGGAGTGCTTTTCACCCACTGCATCTGGTGAGGGAGCTGCGGCCTTTTCTTTCTAACTCAGTTCTGGCCAACGTCATCCACGCTTTCATCACTTTGAGGCTAGATTACCGCAATGCACTCTATGTGGGGCTGCCCTTGATGACTTTTTGGAAGCTGCAGCAAGTGCAGACTGCAGCGCCTCGACTCCTTTCGGGGATGAGTCTCAGGGAGCACATCACATCAGTGCTCTTGAGTCTGCACTGGCTACCTATAGCTTTCCAGGTACAATTCATGGTGCTGACTTTGACCTTTAAAGGCCTAAACAGTCTGGGCTCTATATATCTGATAGCCTGCCTGTCCTATCATGTCCCATTGCAGGCCCTGTGGTTGGCCAACAGCATCCTCTTGCATGTTTCATCTGCTACTCTTGTCTGAAGGATGGGGAGCATGGGAGGGCATTCTTGGTCACTGCCCCAGTTTTATGGAACTCTCTTCCCCTGGAGGTTCATTTGAGCTGAGGCCTACACATTTTCCAGAGACGGTATAAGACTTTTTTGTTTTAAAAAAGCATTTAGCAGGTGGGGATAGGGATTGATTTGAAGGTTGTGGTGGGGGTTGGAGGTAAGGTTGATGGGAGTTATGCTGTTTTATAGGTTTTATTGGTTTTGTAAGCCACCCTGAGCCATTTGGCAAGGGCAGGGTAGAAACTACAAAATATATCAAATAAAATCTTCAGAACTTAGCTCTTCCTCTGCACTCTCCCTAGATTCTCCTGCTCCCTAGCCAATCTAGAATTCCCCTGCACCTGGAACTTCCTCTCCAAGCACATCAGTTTTCTTCATCTTCAAGTCCATTTCCTTAAAATCTGCTTAAGTAGAAATTACTGATAAGTTGAACTTTTTTATATGACTGGATAAATTCAACTTTATTCCACTATATTATAAAAACTCTTGCTACCAGGAAGCCAAAAGACACATTCCATAGCACATACTTGACACTAGCCATATTGTGAAATAGAGATAAACTAAAGTGTATTTACAGAACATTTGTACTTGTTTGTAGTACCTTTACCTATGTGATCAAAGCAAATATTTATGATCACAGATTGACTGGCTCTGTATCATTCAACACTATCAAAATATCTTGTATAATGAGTCTACAGCTTAAAGCCTCTTTTGATCATTTTTAAATGTCACATTTTTCAAGAAATGCAACAGCCATACCAAATTTCAAATAAAACTAAAACAGCCTTGTTTTGTTTGTCCTCTTTTGGCTTTGCTGATAACTCCCATATCAGTAACCATCCAAGATCAACAAGAAAGCACTGCTTTTCCTTCTAATAGTCCCTGCAGAACACAGTAATTAGCCAAGTTCAGCTGAGCCCAGGTATGCTCTCCTCCCCTCCCATCTGCCGAGCTGTCAGTAGGAACCTGCTGTGGTTCTGTTGTTTGGGAACAGTGTTTTAACCCTAACTCTGCCATCGACGATGCATATTAGATACTCATTTCATATGAATTTTTCATAATGTTGTACATTTATGAGCCTTTATAACAGGGTTGACCCAGCCCAGGGGCTTGTAGCTAGTTCTTGGATCAGACCCTTTGATCCAGTTCCTACCTCACAAGCAGTGAAAGATTGTGCTCAGGGTAAGTGGACAGAGATGAGGGCATCCACTCAAAGACAGGGAACAGATCCCTGACTCAGATTCATGATCTGGACCCTCCTCTTTCTGAACACACCTCTTAAGCACCCCAGTCCCCAATTTCTATGTCGCCCTCGGAGTTTGTCCTAATTTTCAAAGTGGCCACTGGGAGGGAAAAGGTTCCCCACTTCTGCGTTGTAAAGTTCATGTCTGACGGTTTTATCTTGAACAGCATGAGTAGTCCCAGGACCACATGAAACAATATGCACTGGGAGTAGTTCCATTAAAGTCAATTGAGGTACCAGTGGTACATACTGTTCCCATGGGTGTATAGTTTTAAAGGACTCAGACCTAATAAAACTGTAGAAAATGAATTGCATGGCATTACAGTGCAGTATAACCCAGTAGGTAAGGTGTTTAACTTGGACCTGGGAGACCAGGGCTCAAACCCAACTTATCCATGAAATTGCTGGGTGGCCTTAGGGAAATCACCATCTCTCAGCCTCACTTTCCCATCTGTAAAATGGGGATAAAAATGATATAACTCACAGAGTTGCCATAGAGAGTGAACTAGATAAGGATTGTTGAGTACTTTGAATATTAAAATTACTACAGTAATGATAAAGATAGATAGATTAGATAAGGATATAGTGAGGATTTCACACAACACTCAGAATGTGCGTTTGTACCACTGCTCCCTATACAATAGTGTTGTGTGAACACTGAACAAGTCCTCAGTGCTAAGATTTTGTCCAATTGGAACTAGGATCCAATAGGAATTAGTACCTAACAGATGAACTTTGTAAAAGTTTCATCTTATGAAGCACTGAAAACAGCACCTCCAAATGTGCACTCAGCTGTGGCATCTTGCCTGCTCATTGAACAAAATAAGCATTTGGTGTTGCACAGCAGGAAGTATTGGGTGAGAAAAGGTGAGATTACAACAGGGTTCCAGAGACAGAAAACACCTTCAACCTTGCTGGTAATTACACTGGCCAGGTACCAGTGAATCATGAACAAATAAATACCAGTCTGCGTTGTGTCTGTATTTGTCATCATGGGCCTCAGTCACTCCACCAAGGCAGCCTGATGATAGTTCTCTTACAAGCATCTCAGCAATTGAAAGCTGGGCATTTTGATTTTCATTTGTTAGGATGACTAATGCAACTAATTGAAATCGGAAAGTAGATCATGCAGTTATCACACCTGCTACTCTGATTCACTGTGTGGCTGACTTCACTCTCAATCTTTCTCACATAAATCCAGTTCCTGACGCTGGTGATTTCATGGGGCAATTTGTACCATTTTACAGAGACTTTGTTTGCCCCTTGGCCTGTTTGTCGTGAATTCATGCATGTGAATGATCTCTGGTATTAGGCCGATGGTATTAGGCTGAAGAGAGTAAAATAAATTGGCAATTAAAATGGGAGGACACTCTCAGGAACATTTGCATCAACAATTTTCTCAGCCATTCTTTTCAAGCTGCAAATCCCCATGACTAATGTTTTGTATATAACTCTTTATCTCAAGCTTCTATCAACCAGTAGGGCCCTTAGGAATACACAAGGTGACTATATCCAAAATCTAACATTCTGGACGGATAGCTAGCTATACTGGGTGGGAGGTGAACACACAAATAGAGAAGTTATTTACTACCCCCTGTTGAATTGGTACCAGTGCCACTTTAAAGAGAACCCTAAGCATGTGGCAAGAAAGTTATGTATTTGCATAACGGCTTTGCTACATCAGGGTCACTATGCTATGGAGACAGAACACCACCATGAGCTAGCACGCATTTGATGCACCAGGTACTTATACCCGACTAAGTCTGCACCCATGTGTGGATACAGGATAATACAAAAAGCATTTGTGTGACTTGTACTCAGAGAGGTCAAGAGGAAAAATCTCATTTTTGTTTTAATATTAAATAACCTAAATTCTAATTAACTTTACTGAGGGATATTGCAATTTAGCATTTTTGGTCCAATAGGGTTGATTCTCATTCTGCCTACAGATGGAGGTGTGTGTGTATTATTAATATTGTATGGGGTTTATTTTGTATTTTATATATTTTTAAAAATTATGTGAGCTGCCCTACGCCTCAAGGGATAGGGTGGGATAAAAATCAAAGCTAAATAAATAAAGAAGCTTAATGTCCAGTTATCTCAATATGTGCAGTAACGGTGACAAAGGAACTGACAGGGCCAGAGTAGTAAACATAGGTCTGAAGGGATAGGTAGATGTAAGCATGCAGTAGCACCTGCAGCCTGGCATGTTAATATGCACAGCACACTAATGGCAGCATCGGTAGGGCTTGGTTCTCCTCTTGGGAAACTACCCTACCCTGAGTCTTCTGCCTCCTCCTGGTTCTCCTCCCAGTGAAGTAATGCAGTCTTTTGTTTGTATACCAACACTGTTTATCTGCTCAGTACTGCTTTCTCCTCTTTCAAGTGTTTGACATTTATTTATTTATTTTTTAAAAATTATACCCCACCCCTCCTGCCACAGGCAGCCCGGGGTGGCTGACATCAATTAAATATACAATATGTATAGAATCTTATAAAACAGAATAAAACAGAGTGGAACATCAACAACTATAAAAAAAAAGAAAAGAAACCCCACCCCAGCCAATCTCCCCCCCGCCTCCCAACCCTTACCCCCTCGTCAAATGCCTGACGGAACAGCCAGGTCTTACAGTTCCTACAAAAGACTGGGAGGTCTGGGGCCAGCTGCAGTATCTGAGCCGTCACCATAGGTAGCCCCACGTAGAGCACGTTAAAGTAGTCTAACCGAGAGGTAATAAAAGCATGGATGATCATGGCCAGGTCAGGAACTGAAACCAGCAGCTGAAGCCGCCGCACCAGATGTAACTGGCGGAAGGCACTCCTCTACACAACCTCCACCTGGAGATCCAGGCGGAGCTGTGCATCGAGGAGCACCCCCAGGTTCCATACCTGGGAAGTCAGTGGGGGACAGACCCCTTCTACCAAGGGAGCCGTCACCTCCACCGACTTACCCACTAGCATCACCTCCATCTTGTCAGGATTCAGTCATAGTCTATTAGCCCTCATCCAGTCCCCCACAGCTGCCAGACATCGGGTAAGCAACGAGACAGCCGGGCCTGGGTTGGTCAAAAAGGAGAGATACATTGGGTGCCGTCCGCATACTGATGACACCTTACCCCGAACTCTTTGATCACCTCGCCAAGCGGCTGCATATACACTGTGGGGGAATAATTTGAACCCTATAGACTAACTCCATTTTGAATAGCTACATTGCCTTACCCAGAGTAGAGAGCCACTTTAACATGGCTTACAGAGATGTATGCTGGGTAAAATCATACCAGACCTCTGTTCCAGAGACAGAAATGCTAGCTGCTTGCTTTAGTTCTTTCCCATAACAAAGTTGTCCTTAGATTATAGGCCCTGAGACATTAGGACACCTTTTGTCCTTCTCACCCACTATAACACAGTTATAGCCTTGTAGTGATAAAGCAGGTGCAACCTTCTAGTTAGAACAGAATGCATAGTTCTCAGACACTTTTTAATGTAAACATGGTTGGCTCATGTCTGGTTGTATTGTTTGGGGAACGTGTACTCTTTAAGTATGTAAACACCTTGCTAACTACTGAGTTTTCTGTAATTTTCCATTATTGTACCATGTCACTTGAGTGACACCTTTGTTTATACCAAAACCCTATAACCATCTTGGTGTAATGGGAGGGGTCAGAGACTCTCTGCTGAACCCTGCATGGTGATGACACATGTCTCTCCCTCTCAGCTGAAAGGTAAACAATAAAGAAGCTCTATCAGATTTCAACCACTGGTGTAAGTATACGTTTTTCCACAACAGTTTGGTGCATTGGCTAGGAAAGCTCTGTGCCCAGCTGGGTCCTGGGGGGGCTGCGGGCCATCCCTCTCCCTCCCACCTTCTGGTGCCAGGTATAGGTAAGGGACATTTTGAAATGCCTATAGAGGTGTTGGTGAAGGGGTGACCATGGACCCTGGGGGAAACCAGCTCCTTTTGGCCAAGCGCTTTCCAGCCCTGAATGGTGACATCTGGTAGACCATTCTGAGTTGCGTAGTTAGAAGTAGTGTAGAAAAAGAAGAGACTAGTCTAAAAAGAAAAGCAAAAGGATCCTAAAGATAAATCCTAACGAGAGGATTTATAAGAGAGCTGAGGCTAAACAAAGAAGTGTGTGTGGGTTTGTGTGCCCTTCCCTTTACCGAATCATTGTCCTGGTTTGGGGTCAAGCTGGGTGTTACATTGCGGAGCTACCTTGGATTGGGCAAACTGCCTACCTGGAGTGGTGGGGCAATTTTTGCTACCATGAATTGGGATAGCTGCCTTGGATTGGGCAAATCGCCTACCTGGAATGGTGGGGCAATTTTTGCGAATATGGGCCCCAGTGTAATCTTAGACTTTCCTGAATCATAAAAGTATGCATGTCAGCCTCTGAGGCTGGAACCCTCCCTTCCCATTCTTAGTATGTGTAACTTGATCTGCTTGTTAGTGGGTGTGGAGACTTTTTGCATGTGTACTTTGAGTCAGTGAATGGTTGTCAGCATGGCTGAGAAATGTATTGCTTGCATGAACAGATAGTAGAGTGTGAGTGGAAAGGAATTTGCTGAAATTCCTATGTGCGTATTCCCTGTGTGTAACTGAGGAGTCTCGGAGTGAGTGCAATTTGATAGACATGAGTCTTGAAGCTGAAATTGGAAGCGCAGCAGAGTGTGCCCTCTAGTGGTATGTCTCTCTTTGCTCCTTACAGCTGAAAAGAACTTTCCTTAATAAATTTTTCCTGTATGAATTTGGTGAGTGTGATAAGATGGGGGCAACAGGGTCTACCGCCCTCTGACCTGCCAAAGGAAGCCCAGCAAAGTATGTGCACACGAAGTATGGAGCAAATTCTTGTATGTTTTTAGATAAGTGGAATTCCTATACTCAAAATGAACCTAATCTGCAGTTTCCTTTAATTGGTTGTTTTGATTTAGACAAAATTACCCATCTCCACGGAATTTTAAAATCAAAGGGCAGTAAAGTACCTTTAAATCAATTGTATGCATTTTTTTTATTGGCATAATGAAGCTTCCAAACGTAAGAACAAATTTGAAGTCAGGTCTCTCTTAGATTCTCAAGAAATGTTAAGACCCAAACAAACCAATTAATAAGTAATCAGAAACCTGATCAGGTACCTGGTACACCAGCAGTTTCTTTGTATCAGGAGATGTCTGAAGTGCCCAACTCAAGTGCAGGATTCATTTTTGCCTGCATAGACTGGTGCGTCACTGAGTTCTAACACCATTATTGTTACTATCGCGCTCAGCTGCTTTTAGTCCTGTTTCAGGCCGTGCTAGTTTAATTGGCTTTTATAATTGGGACAGCTTTGCTTATTTTAAAAGGGAAGCTCCACAGGTTGCAGAGCAATTGAATAATTTATTTTATTTATTTATTTATTTATTTTCTAGATTTCTACCCCGCCCCTCCTGAGAACAGCTCAGGGCGGCTTCCAACAATAAAAATATATATAAAATACATATAAAACAATTTAAAACACATCAAAAATACAATATAAGGTATTAAAACAGGGCCCGGGAAAACATTAAAACAATAAATAGGGTAGGGGAGATAAAAACCCACTAACCC
>QEPC01002093.1:1936558-1956068 GCA_003113815.1 Sphenodon punctatus | reverse complement strand
CACGACCTCCCCCAAGGGCTGCATATATACATTAAACAATAATGGAGACAGAATGGAACCCTGCGGAATGCCGCATGATAAAGCACGGGGGCAAGATTTCTCATCCCCCAGCACCACCCGCTGGCTTCTCCCCAAGAGGAATGAACGGAACCATTCCAGAACAGTCCCATCCAGACCCCCCCAGCTCACGCAGCCATCTCAACAGCAGCCCATGGTCCACGGTATCAAAAGCGGCCGAGAGATCTAGCAGGATGTGAAATATTGAACATCCTGCATCCATCTCCCGGCGGAGGTCATCTACCAAGGCCACCAACGTCGTCTCAGTGCCATAGCTGGGGTGGAACCCAGATTGAAACAGGTCCAGGAAACCGATGCTATCTAGATGTACCTGGAGCTGGAGTGCCACCGCCCGCTCAATAACCGTCCCTAAAAAGGGAAGGTTAGAGACAGGTCGGTAACTGGCGAGCACATCCATGTCCAAAGATGGTTTCTTCAGCAGGGGGCGCACCACAGCCTCCTTGAGGCTGGGCGACAACTTCCCCTGCTGCAAGGACGCGTTCACTACCCTCGCCAGCACTGTCCCCAATGTCTCCCTGGAGGCTTTCACCAACCAGGACAGGCATAGATCGAGTTCACAACAGGTGGCCCTCACAGACCCCAAGACATCTGCCGCATCGGCTGGCATTACTTCCTGAAACTCCCCCCACAAAGCTGGACCGGACAGGGCCTCCATCACCTCGCACTTTCCCCCTACTGCCCCTAATCCAGCGTCAAAGACATTAAGGATTTCCAGTAACTTTATCTTAAAGAAAAGCATGCTGCTGCCTTAGCCTGATCAGAAGGCATTGCTGAGGGGGGGGGGGGGTAAGGAAAGACAAGGAGGTGAATTATAGTATGAGTCTTGAATTTTCAAGCCTGGAAAACACCGCTTATCACTATTGTGGCCAATTGGAATGTTTGGAAGTGGATGTCCAACCCAATATGGCTTATTGGACCGAACATTTGACTCTTCTACCTCTTTCTCTTGCCCAGATTGCCAGCTCCTGTCCAGGCACCATTAGACACTGTTTTCTGCTTTATATTGGAGCAGCCTAAAAAGCTGTAATTCCTTTCATTTTTAGGAAGCAAATTTGGTCCCTTTTTGTTATAATTGTGTGTTGTAGTTTGTTAAGAATTTATAGCAAGGTATTGCCTTTTGTTTCATCATTTTAATGATTTCAGCATGATGAGTGAGTGAAGCAGATCAAAACTGCAAAACATGTAGAAATTAAGTTAACTTCTAATGGCTTCTGCCTAAAGGTTTTCAGTGCAAAAAGGAATTGATCCAGCTATTGTGTTTGTTTGAACAAAATAGTACTATACCACCTTGTAATGCACCTATTTTTGTCCTGAAACACTTGAAGGTGCCTGTTTACTGTTTTGCTCAGAATTTAAAATGTATTCATTTTGTTGTTTGCTTTATTTTCCTGTGATTTTACTTTTCAGTACTGCTATAATTTAATGTGTGGATTTAAGTGTGTTTTGTGATCCTGCCATGAATGATGGCTATTTAAAATTGTGTTGCTGTGTGTTTGTCCATGTGAAAAGAAAGGTGATGCTAAACAATCCAGGAGCAAATTCCTTCCGTTCCTCCAGTGCACAGTTGGAACAGAATGATGTACTGCTGTCACAATTGCCTTTCTGTGTGTTTGCTGGTGTTTGTGTTTGTTTGTGTATCATCTACGCTGCTATACAGAAGTTTTTCCTGTGCCAGAAGTCAAGGGCACATAATTTGAAGGAAAGCTTGCCTTGCTTTTGCAAAGTTAAAAGTAACAGCCAGCGGATGTAATTTAAGGTGCATGTAGCTTTAACAAATATGTGCATTAACAACAAAATGCACCGCTCATGAAGTCCAGGCCCGATAAACATGCCCTGAACAGAGCCTGGACAAATTCAAATTAGTTGTTTCTAATCCTAAGAATTTTGAAAAGAGTTAAACAGTAAAACCTGAGCCCATTTTAAGTACTAATGGTAAAAATATTGATGGTTCTCATTGACAGATTTACAACTAAAATCCATTGAAGAACATCCATTGATCAAGCTTGTTGCCTAGTTTAAAATTGATCACCTTAAATTACACCATGGATGAGGGACATAATATTAAAGCGTGGCAGAAATAGATGCATAGGTCCCTTTTTTGGGTCCCTCTGCAGCCTTTCTGAATTTACAAACTATGCACCTATATGTCCTGTCCAGAGGTGGCACTTGTACAGAATGGTGGAAAATTAGTGGTGATTCTGCAATTATATCCCCAGGGCCAATGTTCAAGTAGGTATTGAATGTTCCAGTAGGTTTAGAAGGAAAAAAACTACATAGACCAAGAGACTGGTGGATCTATCAGTGGTTGGATCCAGGGTTGCCGAGACCTATGGAAACATTTTATATAGAGGCCCACACAGTCTCTTGGGAGGAGGACCGAAAACAAAGATCAGATGGTCCTTGGACACATGTTTTCATATATAACTATTGGTTCCTGCGTCATGGTGTGATCCCTGGATGTGTGCATTTAGCCCAGCAAACGAATACTAAAATAATGTGGGCCCTTAGAAAAGAAGGAAATATTGATGCCGGTAACTACATATTGGAGCAATTGGTAGGTGCTGGCAAAGCAATGACCCATAAATATCCAAGAATCAGTAATCCAGGTCCAAAAGTATGGACACTGCAAAATTTGGCTGCAAGAGCCATGCTGACTAATTACATTCGACTACCAGCATGGCTAAACCACCACCCTGTATGTTTGGTACTGCAAAATATCAGGGCACATGGAGCAATAAAAATTGGTTATGATGGGATCACATGCTCAAATTGCCAACAAAGAAAGGACAATGGTCCTTATAAACAACCCTCCTATGTACGATAAAGTGCCCTATGCAAAAAAAGGCCAAAGAGAAACAGATCACCCTGCTTTCTGTAAAATAAAGTTAATTAAGTATTCTTTTAAGAAAATTTCCAATGATTCATGTTAGGTGGACAAAGCATGTCAAAGTGGAAAAGTAAACCTTTGGTTTGATATTGTATGCATTGGAAAATGTAAGTTTTAGTTAATTTAGTTAAATATGTGTTGGAAAATTGTGAACACTATCACAACTTTGCAGCTGTGACTAATTAAGAGTTCACAGGCAGAGAGAATTCGATAAATAGCCCAAGCGGTTTGCTTTAAAACTAAACTTTTTTTTTTTTTTTTGCTTTTATTAATTTAAAGAAGAGTTAATTGGAATGTTGGGGTAACATTGTGGAAGCCCCTTCCCCATAGTCAAGTATGCAGTTCCCCTTAAATTAACTGATTACTGATTTTGACAGCATGGCAAAATGTTTGGAAAATAAATAAATCAATAATAAGCAGCCACCAGCTATGAGACCAACACAAAACCAAAAGTATTATTTGTAACAGTTTTAATAATTTGTTGTTCACATGAAAAGTTAATAAAAAAAGGAAGCAGTACTATAGAATCCTATTGCATCCCCAGTGCCCACAATGGGACACCTCCCCCCCGCCACAACCTCGTCTTCTTGGACAGCTCGGGAGGATATCTTGAGGAGGGGGAGAAAAGCAGCTGTCTTACAGCCAGCCAAAGACACTGTTTGCTTTGATTAAAGGCAGCAGGCAAGAGCTTTTAAACACTATGGGTATTTTCAGACGTTATGAGATCACGGTGAACCACGGTCAATTCCCATATGGGGACCGTGAGCCCGTAAGGTCTGTTGGGGCCAACCCTGATTCCTGCCAGATGTTCACCCCCCTGAATCCCAGCCGGGAATCGCTTTGACCACACAAACGGCCCTCCTGCCCGGAGGAGGGCCGTTTGCATGGTCAAAGTGATTCCGGCTCGTGATCAACAGGGGCATCACGTCTGTCCCCTGACCACTGCCCGGAATCAGCACGGCTGATTCCAGGCCGTGGTCAATGAACCGGGGGGTGGGTGGGTGCCGCGGCCACATTGGCCGCGATGCCCACCCGTCTCCCGGAGGGCGGGCGGCCGGGGGAGCGTGGGGGGCGGGGCTGTGCGGCCGTACGTTGCACCGCACAGCCCCGCCACCCCCCCAGATTCCCCACCGGAATCGGCCAGCACATCTGCTGGCTGTGACGGCGGGATTACGGCGGGGAATCATTTGGGTGATTCCATGACAGGGCGAATGCCGCCCTGTTACGTCTGAAAATACCCATTGTGTCAAATATATTTCAACTTAACTTGGTTTTGGATGCCAATTTATGGGTCACTGCAACTGAGTTAACTCCTTAGTGCCCAAATAACATTGTAAATCCCTGGTTACTGCTTGCAATTACCAGGAAAAGTCCAGTGGCAATTTTATATTTAAGGTTCATGCCAAACAATTGCCAAGCTGCTATATAATGGGGTATAATGATAATGAAAGTATAATAAAAAATAATTGTAGCAGTAAGATTTAAAAAGTTATTTGCAGTTGGTTTTTTTTTTAGGTCCTTCAGCTGATCCCTAATGTCTAAATGCCACAAATGATATAAACTGAGTTCAGGCCTCATGCCTTGCATTTTGTGGCCTGGCAGTATTTTCCCATTTGTTTAGGTTTGCATTTTTCATAAAATGTATATAGTTACTTAGGTGTGTTTAGTTAACTGTGCATTGGTTTTTGTGTGCCTGTGTCCTAAATGGAAAAATCATAGTGTGTGCAAAAGTTTTCAATCAGAACAGAAAGACTTTCTGAAAGAATTTTATCCCATGGTTTGGGATTCCTTTGCCTGATAGCAATGGTGGGTGTGCCCATTTTTCGAACCTAAGGGGACTGGCGAGGCCCTGAGGATCCAGCAAAACCTTTACTGCTCAAACTATTTTCAGTTTGCAAGGAGCAGTAAGAAAATAAAATGCCATTTTAACAAATATGTCATAAAGCAAACCTCAATTGGTTAAGGAGGACTTTGCTTTTAACCCTTCTGCGTATGAAATCATCCTGCATCAAAAGACTGGAAAATCTCGATGGGAAGGCTCATAAAACAAAACACCAAAATTGAAATGATCATTAATTTGACTGATAAAACTGTGCTGTCTTAATACCAAGCACTAATGAAGTGTGTCAAGACTTTTGTTCTTAGATCCAAGAAGCCCTTTCTCAGGAACTTCGTGAGGCCTGCCACGAACTGCAGTCTGGTGACGAGGTCCCATTGAAAACCACCAAAGAAACAACAACCTTGAAGCTGCATTGGTGAGTCCTTTTTCAAGTACTTTTTGCAACCAACACAGACACTAAGGGTGATTTCAGACATTACGGCCGGGCGCTTTCACCATGGGCCGTGGAGTGGTTCGGACCATGGCCGGGGATGAAGGGGTGCGCCAACAGACGTGCGCCCCATGGCCCCCGCCTGTGGTCCGTACCACCCCACGGCCCGTGGTGAAAGCGCCCGGCCGTAACGTCTAAAGCGGCACACACCCCCGGAGGGGGCAGGGCCGTGCGGAGCAGCGCAGCGTGCTACCGCACAGCCCTGCTCCCTGTGTTCCCCAGTGGCCCTCGGCCCTCCCAACGGGCAGCAGCCAATCTGGCCGCTGCCGCAACCACAGGCGGGGGTGAATCCCATTGACCGCGGTGAACAGTAAGTAACCAGGCGTTACTTTCCATTCACCACACTTCTCGACCTCCTCGCGTCTGGAGGTCCAGAAGTGTGGTGAATGCAAGCACGGGCCGCGTTTGACTGTGGTGCACATTTGGCGGCGAGCCAACAGACATGCACGACAGTCAAACGCGGCCCGTGTTTGACCATGGTTCAGCCGGGATGAATGTCAGACGCATAACGTCTGAAATCACCCTAAGTTCCAGGCACCTTCACCCTGGATTCACACCTCCCATTGCAAAAGGACCTCTGCACCTGTAGAAATAAGGTCAGAGGGGCAGGGTAATGTGCTGGTAACCTCTTCCCTGCCACCCATACAAGAAGAGGATTTGCGACTACAAACCAAGAGAGCAGATGTGTCCCATTACCACCATAGAAGTAGAGAAAAAGACTCTTAGACGATTTTCCTACTGGATCCAGCTCTTTGTTTTCTTATAGATCTGCATCATCACTACCACCACTGCTGTTTGCCTTGGCCAAGAAAATAAAAGAACTTTGCACACTGACATGCTAATGCATGGATACATATACACTAAAAATAAATGCCTAGTGCACAGTGTTAATGTTTTTGTTATAACTGAATAGCTGTAATGTTTTTGTGTGTTTAAATGTTAAATTTGGGTCCATTTACCCTCATGCTTTGAAAGATATTTTGTTCCTGTAGTGTTAAATGCTTTTAAATAATACAAGAGGTGACCACTCCATTTCCAGACACAGAACCAACATGGGCTAATATAGGCCACAATAATCCTTCTTGACATTTCCCTAGCCATGGAAGCGCAAGGAACATATTGTTTTAAATCCAACACGTCTATGTGGGGTAAACATGCACATAAGAAGGGAGTAATAGTGGGTTACAGTATGTGCAATTATACATTTACAGTAAACTCCACTGGATATATGGCCTTAAATGGCACTTCCTTCCAGGGATATTTTCCTTATCCCTTGAATACCAGCTATTATGGTATCCACATTATGCAGTCCACCTTGGCCTACATGACTGAACACATAGCCCTGGCGGGACACTATTTTATTTGTGAAAACAAGGCCTATAAGAAATTGCCTCCCTGGTGGAAAGAGTCTTGTTATATTGGCGCTGTTGTCCCTGCCATCTGTTACCTGCCCACTCTTCCTCAGGGTAAACTAAGGAAACAAAAATTGGTCACCTACCTCGGTGAATTTGTTTCTCTTCGTTCCACCTGTCAGTGCTCCGCACGGGTAGCTCTGCGTATGGCCGACAGGAGGCAGAAGAAGAAATTAGTCCTGCGCATGCGTGGAGCTACCCTGAGTCATCAGTCGATAGCCAAGCCAAGAGCCGACTCGTGAACCCTGTAAGACTTATGTACAATCATTAGAGTATGATCCGTCCCTTGGGCATAATGGGCTAACTGAACTGTTAACTTATAACTACGTAACTAGGTAATGAAGTTAATGATAACTGTTAATCCCTACAGGGTCACTCCCTTAAGATAAATGCTGTTTGGCAGGGAGGGCCGGAGCACTGACAGGTGGAACGAAGAGAAACAAATTCACCGAGGTAGGTGACCAATTTTTGTTTCTCCTTCTGCCCCCTGTCAGTGCTCCGCACGGGATGTACCCGAGCTCCAATTATGGGTGGGAACAAACAGCCCTGGGAACGTCCAGAACCGTCTGTAAGACCCTCCTGCCAAAAGCCGCATCCGCGGACTTGTAGAAATCCAACTTATAATGTTTAACGAATGTATGCAGGGAGGACCAAGTTGCCGCCCTGCATATTTCGTCATAGGACGCCCTTGCTTTAAAGGCATATGATGTAGCGGCACCCCTGACGGAGTGCGCCCAAATTTGCAAGGGTGGAATCTTGTTCTTTGCCTTATAGGCTTCAGTGATGGCCTGCTTAAGCCATTTTGCTATTAAGGCTTTTGAAGCCTTCCTACCCCCATAGCTAGGCCTGATGTTAACAAAGAGGGCCGAAGTTGACCTTAAGGACTGGGTCCTTCTAATGTAGATTTTTAAGGCTCTCCTGACATCTAGGGTGTGCCATATTTTTTCTTTGGCGTGAACTGGGTTGGGGCAGAAGGAGGGTAGGATAATTTCTTGTGACCTATGGAAGGTTGAATTTACTTTTGGGATGAACGCCTCATCAGTCCTCAGGGTCACCGTCTGGTCCCCAAAAGAACAATAGTTGTCATCAATAGACAATGCTCCCAGTTCGGAAACCCTACGGGCCGATGTCACGGCCACCAAAAAGACCACCTTAAGGGTGAGCATATATAATGACACGTGGCGGAGTGGTTCAAACGGTGCTCTGGTGAGAGCATCTAGTACCAGGCTGAGGCTCCATGAGGGGCATCGGTGAATTACTGGAGGGCTGATATTACGAGCCGCTCGTAAAAACTGTCTTATGTGTCTATGTGGAAGGATTCTTTTGTTAGAGGTTGCTTGTAAGACTGAAGCAATCGCTGCCGATTGGCGGGCAAGCGTGCTAGGTCTTAGCCCTTTTTCCAAGCCCTCCTGGAGAAATTGGAGAATGACATTCACTCCCGCCTTAGCGGGATCTAGGTGTCTTTCCCCCGCCCAAGTGGCAAAGGTCCTCCAGGTAGCTTTATAAGCCCGTCTGGTGGCTGGGCGTCTAGCCTGTTGTAATGTGGTTAGGACTGCTTCTGAGTAACCGTGGGCCCTTAGGGCTGCGCGCTCAAGAGCCACGCTGTCAGCTTTAGGGTGTGCAGGTTGTCGCACCGGAGGGGGCCCTGTAATAGTAGGTCCTGTCTCAGTGGGAGCTGTATCGGGGTGACCTGGCTCAGATGCACGAGGTCTGAGAACCAGGGTCTCCTGGGCCACCAAGGTGTCACAAAGATGGCCCGGGCCTTTTCCCTGATCAATTTGGATATTGCCCTTGCTATAAGTGGAAAGGGGGGAAAGGCGTAGAGGAGGCCTGCTGGCCACGACTGATTCAGGGCATCCACTGCCTGCGCTCTTCCGTCTGCTGTCATCGTCATGTACTCTGGCAGTTGGGCATTGTTTCTGTTGGCGAACAAGTCCATCACTGGTTGTCCGAAGTTCTGTGTCAAGAACAGAAATACGTCTGGGTGAAGTTGCCACTCGTGTGGTTGGAGGATCTGCCGACTCAGCCAGTCCGCTTGGACGTTGTCGGTGCCCTTGATGTGTAGGGCCTTCAATGACCGAAGGTTGGTCTGTGCCCAGTTGAACAGCTTCACCGCTTCGCGCTGAAGTGCCATGGCTTTGGATCCCCCTTGATGATTGACGTATGCCTTTGCCGAAATGTTGTCCGTGTAAACAAGGACGTGTGCCGGCCCCATGAGGTGGCTCAGTTGTTGGAGCGCCAGTCGAATTGCCCTGAGCTCCAATACATTGATGTTCTGGGAGGTGTCTGTCTGGGACCATAATCCCTGAACTGATGTGGACCCCATCTGGGCTCCCCATCCGGTTAGGCTGGCATCCGTGGTGATGGTCACCCGATTTGGTTCGGTCAAGGGCATTCCTTTTTTGAATGTTTTTGGGTCTGACCACCAGGACATTGAGTTTTTGAATGTTCGTGGGATGTTGACCCATGGATTGAGACCTCTGGTGAGCTCTAATTGCATAGGCCTGAGCAGCTGTTGCAAGGGGCGAAGGTGAAAGCGTGCCCACTGTACCTGTTTTGTGCAGGATACCATCAGACCCAACAGTTGTGCTAGGTACTTTAGCCGTGCTCGCTGTTTGTATTTTAGACCGTGGATCATGAGTCTGATGCGTTGTTGTCTGGCTGGCGGGATGTATACGTTGCCTGAGGAAGTATCTATGATTACCCCTAGATGTTCCAGCTTGTTGGTCGGGACTAGGTGGCTCTTTTCCTTGTTCACGAGGAACCCATGGCTCTCGAGATATACTATGGTGTTGTGCAGATCCTGTTGAAGTTTCTGTTGGGAGTTCGCCCGTATGAGGAGATCGTCTAAATACGGATACAGGTGAATCCCTTGCTTGCGGAGATTGGCTACTAACGGAACCAGGATCTTTGTGAATGTCCTCGGGGCGGATGATAGCCCGAACGGGAGAGCCTGAAATTGGTAGTGTTGTCCCTGATAACAGAATCGGAGGTACGTCCGGTGAGAGGGGTAAATCGGAATGTGTAGATATGCATCCCTGAGGTCTAACGAAGCCAGCCAATCCTGGTTTCTGATGGCCTGGCAGATGGATGTAACTGTCTCCATCTTGAAGCGGTGATATCGTACCGACTTGTTTAGCCTCTTGAGGTCTAATACCGCCCGCCAGCCGCCTGACTTCTTGGGGACAAGGAATAGGATGGAGTATAGTCCCAGTTTCCTTTGACCCATGGGTACTGGTTCTATGGCTCTGATTGTGAGAAGCCTTTGGATCTCTCCCAGCATGGCAGAGTGTTTGAGATGGTTCGTTGATGTTGGGGACACAATGAAGCCTTGGGCAGGGGAACTTTTTAGTTCTATGCGATACCCGTTGTTTATGCAATCTAACACCCAGGCGTCGGAGACTGACTGCTCCCAGGTTGTTAAGAAAAGTTGCAGCCTGCCTCCCACTTCTGTAGGTTGCAGATAGTCATGCTTCTGTTTTTCTTTGGGATTGAGGAAAGGTCTTCTGTCTTTGTTGTCTGAATCCCTGAGGCTTGCCCCCTTTTCTGGGGTTAAATCGGTTAGTTTGGTCAAACCTGTGCTGCCCTTGTCTTCTGAATATGGTATAGCTGGTACCAGTGCTTCCTCTAGGTTTGTACGTAGGGGTGCGAAAAAGATTCTTTTTACTACCCATGTGTTGTAGGTTTTTTTGTTTTGTTTTGTCATTGGCATCTGCCAAGACGGTGTCGAGGCAGATACCAAAAAGTTTAAAACCTTTGTAGGGGGCTGCTGCGAGTAGGTTTTTTGCTGCTGCATCCCCCTGCCACGACCTGAGCCAGAGCTTACGTCGGGCCGCCACTGAGGATGCTACTGATCTGGCAGACCATAGCATGGCATCAGTGGTGGAGTCTGCCAGGAATGCAGTTGCCAAGTTAATTCTGGCTGAAAGGATTTGTGCCCTGTTATCTGAGATGTTAGCATTCTGGGCCTCTTGGGTCCAAGCTAGTAAGGCTCTAGCCACGTAAGAGGATACCACACCCACTCTGATAGAGATGGCTGAATACTCTAGGCCCCTCCTGAGGGATGACTCTATCCCCCTGTCAGTGGCATCCTTTGGGAAGCAATCCCCTTCTGTGGGGAAAACTGTTTGCTTTGCCAGGGAGACCGCTGCTGCGTCTATCTTGGGGTTTTTTAGCAAAGGGTCTTTCTTGCGAGATAGTGAATAAAGGGAAGACTGGGTCTTATTCATTCTTTGGTTTCTTTCAGGTTGTTTCCATTCACCCAAGATCAGCTTTTCGAAAGCTTTATCTAGGGGCACCCCCAATTCCTTGCCGTGGCAGGAAGGTAGGTACTCCCGCTCCTCGTCATCCTGAGAGTCCGAGGAAGCCTCTTTAAGGGGTTTTTCTATTACTTTGAGGGTCTTGGTGACCTGAGCGATTAGTTCGGGTTTACATGCCAGAGGGAACTTCCTTTCCCTGTCTCTAGGGTCCTGCACCTCTTGAGGTGGGTCCTCAAAGTCCTCCCACTCCTGCCCTGAGTCGCAATCAGACTCTGAGTCTAGGCCTGTGTGCGAGATCTCCCTCGCTCTTTTTGCTTGTGATTCCCCCCCACTCTCCTCAGCCGAGGAGTGTGGAGAGCTGAGCAGCCTAGCCATGGAGCCCCCTGGTGGCCGCTTGTTTCTTTTTGCCTTGTTTGAGGCTTTTCCCGCCCTAGGCTGTGTGGGGGGGGGAGGGGCAGGCCTGCCGTCTCCCTTGCCTTGCAGCTCCCATAGGCGATCCAGGGATTGCTGCATGCGTGCCACTGCTGAGGCCAGGGACGCCATATCTGTGGGGGATTGCCCCTGCCCTGGGGCTGGCTGGGCTGTGTCTGCCTGCCCGGATGGTCCCTCATCAAGTGCCTGCATTGTGCTAGGCTGGGAGGGAGGGGGGTGGAGTTGCGGGAGCCCCCGCTTGTCCCTGTCCCTGTAGGCTGTAGTACGGGCGGTGGGCAGGAGAGCCGGAGAGAGGAACGCCTGGCCTCAGGGTTGCGAGGCGCCTCTCTGCTGATTAGGCGAGTGGGGCGGAGGGGAATATCCTTAGCCCTTCGGGGCTCTTACTCACGGTTTTTTCTGTCCCTCTCTCTGCCACTGCGGCTGCCAGGCACGTTGCGCGGCGCCCGTGGCTTAAGCGGGAAGGTGGAGGGGGTCTCAGGTCCCTGAGGTTCCCCGTGGAGCAATCGAGATCCGGATCAACTTTCCCTAGTTCCCAGGCACATTGCGTGGCAACTTAGGGATTTGCTCCTTGTTGCTCCCTGGTTCCCGGGCGATTGCGCGGCAACACGTGGGAGAAGCGGGGGGGGGGGGAGGGGAAGCGTCTCCGGTAAGCCCCGCGCCCGCTTGTGCGGCGCCCTGGTCTGCTTCGGGCGCGCACTCCTCGTTCTTTTTTCTTCCTTTTCTTGAGCTTCTTCTAAGTTTCTTCTAAGTTTCTTGTATTTTTTCTTTTAGTTTCACGGCGGAGCCGAGAACACGTCCTATCGGCCGAAGGCAGAAGATAAGACTGATGACTCAGGGCAGCTCCACGCATGCGCAGGACTAATTTCTTCTTCTGCCTCCTGTCGGCCATACGCAGAGCTACCCGTGCGGAGCACTGACAGGGGGCAGAAGGAGAATAGGAGGGATGTCACTAAGGCCCTGGAATATTTGGGTACCACCACACCTCTACTGGGAGCTGTTTTCTCTATTTTGGAAATAAAACGAATGGCTGGCGTGTTAGAAAAGGTTGCAAAGGGGGTGTATGTGCTTTGATTGAAAAAGAATGCCATGTTTACATCCCAGACAACTCTGGCTCTATTTTAGATCAAACTGCTCAAATTAAACAAGCAGTAGCCCAGTTACATCAAAGTGATCAATGGACCCACTGAGCCTGGCTTGGAGGCTTAGGCTCCAAAATTTTATATTGTTTTACTTGCTTTTGTTGTTTCGTTTTTGTTTATTTTCATGTATTTAATTAATTTTAATGCTCATTAAATGCTGCTTGCAGAGCACTGTGAAACAGTTATCACAAGGCTTAAACCTGGAACAGAGGAAAGCAGTTTACAACATGTATGTTGAAATACAAGCAAGTCAATCAGCTGAGAACACACCTCAATGACTTAATGTCAATAGACATCTGAAGTAAGGTGTTGTGCTTAGGTTAGCACAAAAGAAGGGAGTTGTGGGGGAATAATTTGAACCCTATAGACTAACTCCATTTTGAATAGCTACATTGCCTTATCCAGAGTAGAGAGCCACTTTAACATGGCTTACAGAGATGTATGCTGGGTAAAATCATACCAGACCTCTGTTCCAGAGACAGAAATGCTAGCCGCTTGCTTTAGTTCTTTCCCATAACAAAGTTGTCCTTAGAATATAGGCCCTGAGACATTAGGACGCCTTTTGTCCTTCTCACCTACTATAACACAGTTATAGCCTTGTAGTGATAAAGCAGGTGCAACCTTCTAGTTAGAACAGAATGCACAGTTCTCAGACACTCTTTAATGTAAACATGGTTGGCTCATGTCTGGTTGTATTGTTTTGGGAACGTGTACTCTTTAATTATGTAAACACCTTGCTAACTACTGAGTTTTCTGTAATTTTCCATTATTGTACCATGTCACTTGAGTGACACCTTTGTTTATACCAAAACTCTATAACCATCTTGGTGTAATGGGAGGAATCAGAGACTCTCTGCTGAACCCTGCGTGGTGATGACAGATGTCTCTCCCTCTCAGCTGAAAGGTAAACAATAAAGAAGCTCTATCAGATTTCAACCATTGGTGTAAGTATAAGTTTTTCCACAACAACACATTGAACAGGAGAGGGGACAAAACAGAACCCTGCGGAACCCCACACGAGAGGTCTGGGTAAGATGAAAAACAATAATCGAGCACCGCCCGCTGAGTTCTCCCGGTCAGAAATGAACAGAACCATTCAAGAACGATCCCGCCCACCCCCGCACTCTCCCGCAGGCATGTCACCAACATCTCATGGTCAACGGTATCAAATGCTGCCAACAGATTTAACAGGACCAATAGGTTTAATCGACCCCGATCCTTTTCACGGCGGAGATCAACCACCAAAGCCACAAGTGCTGTCTCAGTACCATGACCCGGACGAAAGACAGACTGAGAGGGATCAAGATAACCGTCGCGGTCAAGATGCCCCTGGAGCTGCTGAGCCACTACCTGTTCAATAACCTTCCCTAAAAAGGGAAGGTTAGAGCCAGGCCGATAGCTGGCAGGGGAGTCAACGTCAAGCGATGGTTTCTTGAGCAGAGGCCGCACCACCGCCTCCTTGAGGCAGCCCGGCACTCTGCTTACAGAGGTTTGGGATTCAGGACTTCTGATAGAAATTTTGATTGCTAATATAATTTTATAACTGTAACCAGGTTGTACCTGATCCCCTGAGTTCGTGGCAGGAGGATTGAGGTATCACCTACCCACGTCACCCATGAGCACCGTGCTTTGTCTAGAAATAGTTTGGTGCCTCCACTTAAGGAAGGGAACACTTCTGTATTCAAACAACCCCTTAAGATAACTTTTATTTAATAATAGCAACAGGAACTAAACCGTGTAAAGAGGAAGTAACATATAGGTAATTAGTATGCTGGAATGTTGTGGGATCCTTTTTCTTTTTAGTTTTTTTATGGGTAATATGGAGAAAAATCCCCTTGGGCCCGCCTCCATCCCCCTGACCTAGAAATTTCAGATCAGGGTTCCTGTTATATTCAACAGATGTGACAACATACATTTAAATCCCCTCATCAAAATTTATGTGAGGGAATCTGACGATGTCTAACCCAAAATTCTGGGAGATACGAACGACCCCAATAGATGGGGATCATCCTCCCCTGGTAATTCCTCTCTAAGAGTAGTCTCTCAGGTCAGAATACCAAACTTCAAGATATCATTGGCATTGTACTATAAAACAGGTCAGAGTGGGGGGAAACACAACCTCTCCCACCAAAACTCCTTTTCCTCTTTCCCGTTTTGTTTTATCCTCAGACCCCTCACTTGCTCGCTCGCTCACTCAACATTCCAAACCAACTGACTTGTTCTTCTGCATTCTGTTTCGGAGTGGAGGCCCCCACCTTTCCCCCCCCCCAACTGCTTTTACCACCTTTTCCTTCAACTGTTTTTCACACCTTTTTTTTTCTTTTTGAGAGGGAATACATAACCATTTTACACAAACACAGGATATTACATTAGTGAGCCCATCTCAGAATACTTACATGCTTTTAAAAATAAAATAATTGACATGCCTTACCTGAGGGTAGTTTTCTCTGTGAGAGAATATTTCATTCATAATTGTTCTCATGAGGGTTCATCATCCAAGATAAGACCCTAATATTAAAAACCCTTTGGTTTTAATAACTATTTAAAGCATCTTCACCCTCACACAAACTTCAACATACAAGGAAATTGATTAGTAAGGCATCTCTGTTTATTCTCTTCTCTTCTTCTCCTTCACATAAGCAAAATTAATCTACTACTCCATTTTCCTATTTTTAAAATTTTCAGCTTTTTTTCTATTCATTGTTTACTATCATACAAACTTCTACTTCCATCTTCCAAATAATCACACATTTCAATATAATTCCTCCATTTTCAATTCTTTTTTTTTTTTATTTTCTGTCACACATCTTAACGAGTTAACTGAATTATATGAATAATCGATTGGTGTGTACATGAAATTGGAAGGTGTACACGTTATTTTAAAATCTCAGTTAACTCGTTAAGATGTGGGAGAGAAAATAAAAAAATTTGAATTGAAAATGAAAGGATTATATTGAAATTGTGATTATTTGGAAGGGCAAATAGAAATTTTGTATGATGTTGGTAAACAATGAATAGTATAAAAGAAGGTGAGAATTTGAAAGATAGGAAAATGGAGTAGTAGATTTTTTGTTTATTGTAAAGGAGGAGAAGAGACAAGAATAAACAAAGATGCCTTACTAATCAATTTCCTTGTATGCTAAAGTTTGTGTGAGGGTGAAGATTCCTTAACTAGTTATTAAAACCAAAGGGTTTTTAATATTAAAATATCCTTTGTTTTGGAAAAGGAAATGAAAATTAATGTTTTAATGTAATTAGAAATAAAGTCATGTTTAAATTTGTGAAAGAAAGTTTTAAGTGTTAGTAGAGAAATTTGAAATGGAGAACGTATAACAATTTTTTTCAATTCCTCCTGCTGGCACAATGTAATGCTGAGCAGTGTAACCATTATGTCAAATGAAACATAAGAAAATGTATGCAATATATTGTGTGTGTGTATGTGGGAAGAAGTAGATGGAGAAACAAATATTTGGGAAAATAAAAGCGTGTTATGAAAAGGTACCCTGGACAATTCATCTCTGCTGCCTGAGTGTCACCCGGAAATCCCTTGGCAAGTCGCTGCTGGCTGGTGGAGTAAGACCCCGCATGGATCAATTCTCTGTGTCCACGTTTGAGCTGAGGAAAACGTATGCGTGAAATAATTTGTGTGTAACAAAGTGTATGTGTGCATGTCAGTGAGTTTGCATATGAGAGGACAAAAATTCTATGTGTGTGTGAGAGACAGAGAGACAGAAGGGGGAGGGTGTGTGTGTGAGAGAGAGAGAAAATATGTAGGAATGTAAGAAAGTGCCAGCCTTGACGGCGGGGTGTGTGTGTTCTTGTACATCTGCATGAAAGAGAGCACAAATTCTGCGTGTGCGTGAGAGAGAGTGTGCCCAGGCTGGGTGTGGTGACCTGGGTGAACTGCATGTGACAGTGTGTGACATCTTCACTCCAATCTGTGCATCCCCTCCTCAGTGTCTGTCTGACCTGGCACTGGCAGACAGGCAAAAGAGAGGAGACAGCCAAAAGAGGGGAGGGAGATGGGTGCAGGATGAGGTGAAGGCAGAGGTTAGGAGGAACAGAGATCCTAATAGGGGTATGGTGAGAAGGCAGATGGAAGGGGGAAGGGATCCTAACGGAGGTATGAGGAAAAGGCAGAGGGAAGGAGGAACAGGGATCTTAACAGAGGTATGAGGAGAAGGCAGAGGGTTAAGCTGCTCCCAGTTCCACACTGTTCTCTGCCCAAGCTGCTCCACATCCGTGAAGCTGGAGGACATTTAAAGGCGCATCCTTGCCCCAGGGCACCCTTGGCCAGGATGCACTGGGGCAAGGAAGTGGTGGGGGTCATTTAAAGATCCCCCAGCCACTGGGATGGACCCCAGTCACTCCCCCACCCCAGCTACCTGCCCCTCCTGCCAGCCAAACTACCCACGCGCCCCAGCTACCTGCCCCCCACCAGCCAAACTACTCCCACTCCTGTCCAAGCCATCCACCCTCTCCAGCTGTCTATCCCCTGCTGGAAAAACTACTCAACCGCCTCAGCTACCTCCCTACCAAACAATTACATCAACGACTTCTCAGAGCACACAAACAAGTCAAAGTGCATGCATGACATAAGAATTTCTCCATAGAAGATAACGAGATATTCTAGGGGGAATATAACTTTTGCTAGAAAACATTATTTTTTTTGTAAGAACCACCGGTGGTTAGTAGGGAGACTCCTTTAATTTTTCAACACATTAAACCTTAAGTGAGCAATGTCCTGCAATAAATCTGTTCACAAACCTGGCACCCCAAAACTCCAATGTTAAAGATTCAATGAAAATTGCCTTGGACCCTGCCCCCGCACCAGAGCAGAGGGCCTTTGTCCTGCCCCAGCATTAGAGGAAGTAGAATGCTCCTCCTTCCCCATGGGCTGCACTCTGGAGTGACAATTCCATGCCCGGTTGCCATGGCAACCAACAACGGGCACGAAAGAGCGTCTCGCGAGAGGCGAGATCTCTGGTACCATTTTAGGTGCTGAGCAGGATGGACTACTTGTCTGATAAGATATGGCAATTCCTATGTTCCAATCTTTGCTTTGTTGTGCATCTCATCAATGCAAAATAGATACAATATTGTCATTTCAAATTACCTATCCTGAATTAAAGCACTGGATCAGAGCACCAGCGGGCCCAAGTTGTTTTAAATCTAAATCTCTATTTGTATTTCTAACATGGCCCTGGTATTTATTTGGCTGGCTTTATTTACCTGGCTTTAGCAATATGGCACTTTGCATCCATTTAAGCTTTTCTTGGTGCTCCAGAGCCATCAGTCATGCGTCTGGTCCTAATCTCTACTTGTGGCAGCTTTTTAACAGCCTCCGTTTCTTGCTGAATTAATTTTTCTGTGCAGATGGTTAGGGTATGGTGAATCCTGCAGTGGTACAGGGGGGGCTTGACTAGATGGCCCAGGATGTACCTTCCAGCTCCAAGACTATGACTCCAGAGCAAACTGCAAAGCTACTCTGAAGTAGAGCATTCACAGTTCCTTGCCTCAGAGAAACTGGGAAATAACAGTTCACTAATTTCAGGGTGGTTAAAGTATCCCGTTGCTAAAGTTCATCTGTACAAGCCACAAGATTCCAGGTGGATGCAACCCTGAACTTTGGAATGTTCAGAATCCATGTCTGGAGTTGAACTTAGCAACAACCTGGATCTATTTAATTACTCTCAAGACACAATAAAAGAACTCAAGTGGCTGAGGGTGTTCCACTTTGCTACAGAGTGTAAGCAGTGTGTGTGGTGGGGGGGGGGGGGACAAGGGTGTGGATTACTCCAATTCAACTACTTTCATCCCCACAGTAATCACCCACACACAAATCCACTGTTCTCCAGCTCAGGTCAGTGTGGTTAACTGATAGATAGCAGGTTAACCTCTTTGCTATTTGCACAGTCTTATGCAGAAGCCCTTCACACACACATCTTGCCAAACACAACACTATTAACAGCATTCATAGCTCTCTGATCTCTTGTTTGCTCATCTGTTGCTTGCCTCACACTGGTTCAGTTGTTCTTTTGACTTGTTCCCTTGTCACTTATTCAAAAGCTTAAACCTATTTCCATACCTCTGCCTTCACAAATCAATCTCTAGTAGCTGCAGCTGAATGAATCCTGCATTCCTCAGTTTTCGTGATTACACGCACAGAAAAAAACATGCCTGACCCTAGAAGAAAGGTGAGGATTTTTTTATTTTTTTATATAAAATTTTTATCCCGCCCCTCCTGCCCACAGGGCAGCCCGGGGCAGCGAACAACAATATAAAACATTTAAAACAATTAAAAATTGACAAATATGCAGGGAAAAGAAACCCTCCCCCCCCCCCCACTCCACCCACCCTACCCCTCACCAAAGGCCTGGCGGAACAGCCAGGTCTTACATAAAGGCCAAATTAACAGGAGAGTGGGGGCCAACCGAGCCTCCTCCGGGAGCGAATTCCACAGCACAGGGGTGGCCACTGAAAAAGAACTAGCATCGGTGGCCACCCACCTCGCCTAGGGAACCTCCAAAAAGACTTCCACAGATGATCTCAAGGGTCGCACAGACCCATGGGGAGTGAGACAGTCCCGCAGATAAGCAGGGCCCAGGCCATGAAGGGCTTTAAAGGTTAAAACCAGCACCCTGAACCTGGCCCAGTGCTTTATAGGCAGCCAGTGAAGAGCCCGGAGCACTGGTGTCACGTGCTCCCTGCGGCCCACCCCTGTAAGGAGATGGGCCGTGGCATTCTGCACCAGCTGCAGCCTCCGGACCAGCTTCTCGGGCAGCCCCACGTAGAGCACATTGCAGTAATCCAGCCTCGAGGTGATGACAGCATGGATGACAGTGGCAAGGTCGGAGTCCAAAAGATACGGCCAAAGCCGCCAGACAAGATGTAACTGCCGAAACGCACTCCCCGCCACGGCCACAACCTGAGATTCCAGGCTGAGCCGTGAATCGAGGAGCACACCCAGACT
>QEPC01002093.1:1922711-1935484 GCA_003113815.1 Sphenodon punctatus | reverse complement strand
CCCTGGCAACTGGGGAGGCTGGGGAGGGGAAGCCCCGAGGGTTTTTTCATTCCCCTCCCCTCATGGAATCTCCTGCCCCGCGTCCCCGCAGCGCAGGCTGGAAATTCTGCGCTGGGTTAAGCGGGGCAGGAGATTCCGCGGGGGAAGGGGAATTCCGCGGGAAATCTGCGAATCGCAGACCCGCGTTTCCCTCGGGGCCCTGCATATATTCATGTCTGGGGTGGATTGTGCTACATCTGACAGACACTTTAAGAAAGTAGTGCTCTTTTTTTTTAACTTGCATTTTGTTTTTGTCAGTCTTGTATATACATTGTCATTGAATTGAACTCCGCCTTTCAGAGGCCATTTACAAAGAACTAACTACTGCTTAGTTAGAAGTTTAGGTTTTATACTAGTATGCTTATTTATGTAATGAGTAATGAGTATTTATTTGTTTGGCCGTAGGCCGTAACAAAAAATGAACAAATACAAATTAAATTACTTATTCACATAAAACCAAAACTAAAATATATGATACTAAATATCCGTATCCGTAATTATACAAAAAATAAAATTAAGAGATTTATAATTACGTTTTGTTGCCTTGCCCTTCCCGGAGGTTATACCGGCAAAATTTGACCCCTGTATTGACTTTTACTTAAACTGCCTTACCCTTCCTGGGGTTTGTGGCGGTCACACTTGGCCCCTGCATTAACTGATGTTAACCACAGTAATGATTTAACATAACCATAACTATTACAAAAAAACAATATCAAAAGCAATATAATGCATTCCGGCAACATAAACAATAATCTATAATACAATTACAAAGCTGGGAAGTCAAAACAAAATCATGCAAAATTGTTCGCATAGGGCCAAAACTAAATTAAATGATACAGAGTATCCCTAATTGTACAGAAAAATTATGATTAAACATTTATATTTACATTTTGTTGCCTCCTCCCGGGGTTTAAACCGACGACATTGGACCCCTATAATTGACTACTTGCTGTACTGCCTTACCCTTCCTGGGGTTTGTGGCGGCCACACTTGACCCCTGCATTAGCTAATGTTGACCACAGTAATAATTTTACATAACCATACCTATAATAATAATAATAATAATAATAATGATGTTTTAGTGCACGACCTAAAGGTCACTGCAAAATAATAACAACATACAAAGGAAAACCAAAGTACTCAAATACAAATATAAAAGAAACAAAAAAATACCAACCAAAAATATAAATTTTAAAAAACTTTAAAATTAATAAGTACAATGAGCAAAATATATTCCCCTAATGCTGTTTAATAATATATACACAAAATAAAAATTGCAACACCTTCCCTGTAATCTCCTTACAAGTATCACCAAATAACTTTATCATAATGACCTCCCAAGACCAACCCAGGGTTTCTCTAACCACTGGTAATATTAGTTTCTGACAGAGGTCCTCATAGAAGGGACAATCAAGTACAATATGACTCAGGGACTCAACCTGCTTCAAGGGACAATGACAAAAGCGCTCAGCCAAAGGAATCCCCTGATATCTCCCCAGAGTAAGCGCAGAGGGAAAGTAGTTGACCCAAGCCAAGAAAAAGAGCCTTCTCTTTAGTGTAAGGTGCCCATAGTCAAGATATGCCCTTGGATGTCCGGTCTCGGTTAACAGAAATTTCTGAGGGCCATAGGCCGTACTAACACTTAGTTTAGCCCCTCTCTCCTGCCGGCCAACATCCGTCAACCTCTGGAAAACCAGATTCCTGGCAATTTTATACCCCAATGGGGCAAGGGACTCGGGGGGAAAACCCCAGCAGATATAATTTCTTCACCACTCGCTGCACCCAACTGTTCGGGGTTCTATCAGCGATCACCAAGCATGTGAGTGGGGCTACCAGGCCAAAATAGAGTCTTAGCCAATAGTTCAGTACTCCCTGCCAAATCCTTTCTTCAAGAGGAATAACTCCGCATTCCACATACAAGGCCAGGGTACTTACACCAGGAGGAGCCAACAATAGGGAGCGCAAGAAACCTGCCTGTATATGTTCCAGGACCTTAATTTTATCTAAGGCCCAAAAAGGGCACCATAAAGTAGCTGGGGTATACATTTAAGCAAGAAGACTTTTATAGCCGGATTTACCAAATTCCCACCATGCAAACGAAAAAAGACCAACAAGATAACCAGTTTTGGCATCCCCCGATCATCAAAGGGGCTCAAAACCAGTTTTTAAAAATGCGCATTATTTAAAAACCACATTCAAAATGGTTTTGGCTTTTACACGATCATGGCAAATGCACATTTAAAACTGTTTAGGTGTTTAAACGAGCATTAAAACACACACATTTTTCACCAATCATGCGCAAATTTGTCTTGTCTAAAAGCGGCCTGAGAGAGAGCTCTGCCTTCAGACTGGGAGAACCCTAGGGTGGCCACTGATGCAGCGCCAGAATAGAGGACAAATGTTTGCATGAAATGTACACAGGGCTGGCCCAAAGGTTTCAGGGGCCATGTGCCAAGCCTTGCTGCAGAGTCCCAAAGGTCGGCCGGCCCTCACTAGAATTGGGGGTGGTGGGAATTTTCAGGGGATATGGGGCGGCTGGTTACTTACCTGCAACTTGACTGTGTCAGCTCAGCTCCGCAGCGTATAACTGGCCAGGATTCCCAGGAAGTTTACGCCCCGCCCCCAATGAGGACTGACTCGGAGACGCCTGGTGGGGAAAAAAACAAAAACTGGCGGCGTCTGTCAGTCTCTAGCCCGTGGTGACGCGGGGCCCCTCCCACCACGGGGCCATGTGCCTGGGCACTGGTGGCACATGCCTCGGGCCGGCCCTGAATGTACATATGCTAATTTATATTAATTTATGCACATTTAGAATTACTATGATTAAAATAGAAATGACTGTACAACTTGCCATAGTGTGGAAGACTGTGACCACCTCACCTACACTGCATCTGCTCAGTTCACTGTCCAGTATAAGGTTCTAACTGTTGATAGGGAACTTCTCATCTTGAGGCCCTTGCTCTCCCCACCTAAAGTCCTTTAATTAATTCCAAAAAAGCTTTCAGTTTGTCTCTCCTTGTTCCTGGTTAGCTTTATCAGCCCTTCTTCCAACTGCAAGTAGCTCTGGGTACAAGGGTGAGGAGAGCTCAGGAAAATATAGACACACACACATTCCCATTTTAGAGATGGGGAACTGAGGCTGAGAGGTTGTGACTTGCCCAAAGCCACCCCATGGCTAGGGCAGGATTCAAATCCTGGCATATCAGGTCTACGACCTGCACTTTATCCACTACACCATGTTGATTGACCATACGTATGTTCATTTCCCAAATCTGGACACTCCTCAGTACTATTAGCTCTAGCTTCACAATGAAGGATTTTAGATTTACTTTTTAGAACTCACACACTAAGATGCCTTGGCACAAATAATGCACAAGAGTTACACTATGCAATTTAGATGTCCTATATTTACCTTAGATCTGCCTACAAAACAAAACCCATTTCCCCGTTCTTTCTCCCCAAAAAAACCCAGGAGTGGTGTAGAGTAGTTCCTGGCAGCTCTCTATGAAGTCACAGCCTTTGTTGTTTTAAACCATGCAATTTAAAGAGGATGACACAGACTTCAATATCAGGACAAGATTACTCTGTGGTTTGCAGAGGTGTGATTGTAGGGAGATACAAAGACAATGAAACTTACAGTATTTCTCATCATAGCCAGCAGATTTACTTTTGATTCCTACCCTTCTCTGAATGTCAATGTGGAAAAGAACAAGCATAATCATACAGGAACAAAGTCTTAGACTCTTAGTGCCTACAAACTGTCCAGTTGCTTAGGATCTTATTGCAAACAAGGAGCAAATCCCCTTTCGCAGCTACATGCACACACTGCTTCGTGAACCTTAAAAAGTCCAGTTCAACTGAAATCTTTGGAAAAGAAGTAAAGGAAAACAGCAATAATAACAAAACTGTTTGCATCATGTGGTGCCAGGCTCACTGTTCCTCACACTCTCCTTATATGACACATGATTTCCACAATCATTTAAGAAATTAGAAACAGACACAGGCCTGCTATTTAAGTGCGTGCACACACGCGCACACACACACACAAAGAGAATGGTTAAAATTCCTACAACTTCTGGTTCCTCCAATTCTCTCTCTCATTCCCAGCTTTAGGGTACAATCCTGTCCTCATCGAAGTCAATGGCTCAGCTCCCATTGACTAGCAGGTGAGGACCATACCCTGTAAGTGCTCATGCAGAATGACCCCAAACCATAATGCAACACACACAACCTCTTGCTGTCCTGAAAATCAAAAGAAAGCAAAGGAGGACAAATAAACTTCCACAGCACTGAGATTCTTGGCTCTACCCAACTCCCAGTGGCAGGGAGAGGTAGGGTGGGGTAGGGCTCCTGGTGGCAGCAGGAGGACTGGTTAGGGGAGGGGGGGATGTGAGTTATGGGGTGTTGAAGGGGGGAGACTCCGGGGGCAGGGCGAGCAGCCTAGGGGTCAGGATGGAGTGGACGGGAGGGGAGGAGTGGCCACAGGGGTGGTTATGGGGCGCGGACGGTATGGTCCAAGGGGATGGGTGACTCGGATTCCTAGGGGACCGAGGTCTCTGGTAGAGGTTGAGAGAATCACACACACACCCTCCACTGAAGGTGAGGGAGGGTCAGGGTCCAGGGTCCACCCATAAAGGGCTGTTGCTGTTGAACGCAAGATCCGTCGTGAATAAGGCCCCGGTTATCTGGGAGCTGATCCTAGACGAGGAGGCGGACCTTGCGTGCATTACAGAGACCTTGTTGGATGAGGGGACAGGACTGGCTTTAGCAGACCTCGTTCCGGCCGGGTATGCTGTGCAGCACCAGCCCCGCACAGGGGGCCGGGGGGAAGGTGTAGCTATTGTTTTTAGGGAGGACTGGCCAGTTAGGAGATATCCAGTCCAGGAGATTTCAGGAGTTGAGGCCCTCCATATGGTGTTTGATTTGGCTGGGAGCAAACTTGGGGTGTTGCTGGTATACCAGGCCCCTTCCTCTCTGGCGGCATCCCTTGCCGCTCTAGCAGAGCTGGCCTCGGAGGTGGCGCTGAGCTCCTCCAGGACTTTGGTCCTGGGGGACTTCAACGACCATGCTAACGCCAGGTTTGTAAGCGCGGAGCATGAGTTCATGGCCGCCACAGCAACCATGGACTTGTCCCAGGTGGTCAACTGCCCAATCAATGTGGGGGGGGCATACCCTCGACCTGGTCTTCTGCTCTGGCCTTGAGGCGGGTGATCCGTTAGTGGGGAATGTGAGGGTCACGCCCTTGTCATGGACGGACCATTATCTCCTACAGGCCAGCCTCTCAGCGCACCCCCTCCAGAAGAGCAATGAACCAGTTAGGTTGGTCCGCCCTCGGAGGCTGATGGAACCGCAGCGGTTCCAGGAGGCTCTGAGGGAATTAACCTTGGACCCAGACAGTCACTCGGTCAATGAGCTGGTCCAAGACATCCACTGCCTCCGTCTCGTCACCGCAGGGCACCTTGGTTTACCGAGGGACTGCGGTGTATGAAATGGGTAGGTAGGAGACTAGAGTGACGATGGCGTCGGACTCGCTCTGAATCTGACCGACTTCTCCATAGGACCCATTTGCGGTCCTATGTTGAGGCTGTGAGGACAGCAAAGAAGGAATTCTTTGCTGCCCTCATAGCGTCTGCAAAGTCGCGTCCAGCGGAGCTGTTCCAGGTTGTGCAGGGGCTGGTCAGTCTGGCCTCCCTTTGCCTGGATGGGGACTTGTTCCAGGCCCACTGTGAGGAGTTTGCCACCAACTTTGCAGACAAGATCGCTCAGATCCAGAGTAACTTCGACACCGGGTTAGAAGCAGGAAGTGAGGAGCATGAGGTTATGGAGGCACTGTCTGGTCGATCTTTCTGGGAGGAGTTTCAGGAAGTGACGCCGGCCGACACGGTGGATGTCCTGGGGTCTGTTAGGGCCACTAATTGTGAATTAGATCCGTACCCGTCCTGGTTGGTGAAAGCCTCCAAGGAGATGTTGGGGACGGTGCTGGCGAGGGTGGTTAACGCGTCCCTTCGGCAGGGGAGGTTATCATCCAGCCTCAAGGAGACTGTGGTGTGCCCCCTGCTGAAGAAGCCATCTTTGAATGTGGACGCACTCGCCAGTTACCATCCTGTCTCTAAACTTCCCTTTTTAGGGTAGGTTATTGAACGGGCAGTGGCTCGGCAGTGTCAGGGCTAGGGCCCGCTTGCGGTGCCTTTGGGTGCTCCGGCAGGAAATCCCAGGCTGCTATGCCACAGCTGGTGTCGGCGGGGTGGGGCCGAGGAGGGCGAGACCATGCCAGCGGCGGGAAAGGCGGGCTCTGAAGCCATGCCCCCCGAACGGAGGGAGGAGGGAGCACAGGTGCTGCACCGCTCGGCGCAGCTGTATGCAAAATGAGGAAGGGCTCGCCCTATTTAAGGGGGTTGCCAGCACTCACATACTGCCAGAGATCAGCAGCGCTGTGAGACTGCCCCCCCTTGCGCATTGTGGAAATTGGAGCATTGGTTACCGTATAGAGGCAGTGTCTGTGCAGAGCGCTTGTGTGAGAGAAAGGTGAGCGTGTGGGTGAATGGACAGTGGGAGTGTGACTGGTGCTTGTGTGAGTGAAAGGTGAGTGCGTGTGTGTGGGCACGGTGGGAGTGTGATTGGGAATTAGAGCATTTGTGATTGTGTATGTGTGTGGGTGTGTGCACTATCCTTCCCCTGATACCAACCCTTTCCCCTTCCCGGTGTCCCTGTCTTCCCCCCTTTTCCCTGTAGGCTGTTTTTGAACCCCCATACCTGGGGCTTGTTCCCCTGTTCTCCTCACGACACCCTCACATCCTCATTTGCTCCCCTCCCCCCCCCCCCACACCATAGAAGGGAAAGTGGTGGTGGGGTGTGGCTGTGGGTTTATGGTGGTGGGGTGGGTGAACGGGCCCTATTCAAGGTTGCGTTGCCTCTCCACCCCTGTGATGATAAGGCCCCATCCCAATTGGGACATATAGGGCCAACTAAAAACCTGAGGGGTCGTTTTCCGCTGTCTTGCGAGTGGGGTTCCGAGGGCGTGGGCTTCCCCCTAGAACCTCCGGGGTTGTGGTGTGTCTCCTGTGTCCATGGGTCTCCTCTTGGGGTCCTCCTCCCACCCCCCGCCTACCCTAACAGGCAGCTCCACAAGCTGGTGTCGGCGGGGTGGGGCTGAGGAGGACGAGACCATGCCAGCGGCGGGAAGCTCACACAAGCTACAATAGGACTACAACAAGAGTAAGTGGTTTGAGGATGCAGCCTTTGTGCAAAGACCTCCCCTCCATCTCTTTTGTGGGGACTGCCTGATCAGTGTGTTTTCCCACCCCATCCCCAAACAATCCGGAGTCACAAAAGCAGCACTCTTAATTTTTGGTTTTATTTTTCTGTTGTTCACTTTCCATCTCTTGTTAGTTTAGTTATTTATTTATTTATTGTTAGTCAAAGGCTTTAACAAACAAGACGAGACAAAAATACATAAGCATAAGCTAGGCAATACAGATATATAAAAAATCAAAATAATATAAAAACGTAAGTGAAGTGTCCAATGATAGGAACATTTCTAAATATTAGAATATAAAACAATAGAGGGGATCAAAGAGTTTAGCATAGCCATCTCTTGGTATATTAACAACAAGGAAAAGTCATTCCCCTAATTAGAAATTGGGGTGGGGAGGGGGGGCAAAGGAAACAGCCTCAAACTCTGAGGAAAGTTGGAGGAAGCCGAGACACAAACTCTGCAGCTTCATCCCAAATAATACAACTGCTGGGTTCCCAAATAAACAGGATCCACCCCAAAGAGGAGACAGAGACTTACCAGCATCTCTGGAGTCACACAATTCTAATGTGCAGGGAGGGGATGGTGATGGGGAGCACGAATCTTCTCTTTCCCCAACAGCGGTGCTAACTGGAGTCTGCAGAACAGCCCAGGAAGGGTGGGAAAGGGGAGAAGCATCTCCTCTTGCTGCTGCTTCTCAAGCCCTGGAAACCCTTCTCCTTCTCTGCAAGGAGAAGGCAGATCAAGCCCACTATGTCTCCTGGTCCGGCTCATCCCTGCCTTGGCAGATCATCCCTGGCTGTGGTAGACAGAGAGACGCTGCAGCACCGCAGCCAAGCTCTCTCCTCCTAGTTGTTGCGCTCCACTCGGATGCTGGAGTCCCGATGGGCATCGGGGCCGGCCAGCACTGATCATATGCGATCAGCTGCGGCTTCTGCCTGCCTCACCTCCTCAACCAACTCACAAGTCTCGCAGTGACAGGGAAAGGAATTGCGCACATGACCACACCGCGCACCAAAAATGCCCACCTGCTCCCTTCAGCTGTGCTCTCTGCACCTTTCCCCCACCCCGCAACTGTGCACAGGTGCACTCATGGGCTTCAGAGATGCGCCAGGTGGCAGTGTGGCCCCGTGGGGAGGAGAAGGGGAAATTCTGGACAGCTGTATAGTCCGGTTCCCCTCCCATTCCGCATAGCACAAGCTGTCTTAAAAATAGGGCAGTCTGGGATAATTTCGAACCTATGGCCACCCTTGGGTTGTGGTGTTTTGAGAAAGCTCAGACGGTTGTGCCTGAGTTAAGGGTATGTTTGGGTGCAGAGGAAGTGTGCCTGGCCCAGAGGGACTGTGGGTAGAAGCCAGAGGGTCATGCCTGGCTAGACAGACTGTGGGAACGGTGGGGGAGCCAGGGGGTTGTGCCTGGCTACTGGACTACACAAAGCAGAAGAGCTGTTAATAAAAGGGCTGCGAGCTGAATCTCTGAAGCGACTGACTGTGTTGGGGCCCTGATCATGCCATGATGAACTCCAGGCAAGCCCGTCCCTGACACAAAGTGGTGGAGAACGCGGGAGCCCCTATAGTTGGCCATCAAGCCAGCAGTGTATCAAGCCAGCCGTGTAAAGGGGGGTGACCCAAGACAGGGCAAGTTTGCTGGGAGTTGAGTGGAGAATTGTCCCCAGAGTAAGGAAAGCAAAAGACTGATGAGCAGCTCAATGAGAGCTCCCTGAGGGAATGGGTGAGCCTGGATCAGAAGCAGATGGGACAGGAGGACTGTGCCCAAGAGAAAGCAAGAAATATTAACATGCCCATCAGTACTGACGACTGTGCATTCCTGCTAATCTAGAATTGAACATAAGCATATTTTTAAAGTAAACTGTGATACTAAAATGTCTCTCACACACACACACACACACACAAGCCCCAAACCACTCAGCTGTGGAAATAATACTCCTTACTACATAATTGGGCAACTGCTTAATATGTACCTACCAGAAATAATAAGAAATATAGATGTATCATAATTTATGCTACATTCCATGACCAGGAAAGCTAATGCTCTCCAACTCATCCCCACACTCTTCCATATTTCCACGATTCTCTCCGCTGTTCCCCAAATCATAGCTCTCCCTCCCCTGCTCCTTCCCATGTGTCCAAGTTTTCTCCATGCTTCTGGCTCCCGCTACCCTCTCCTATCCCCCCTGCAACCTCCTGCTTCTCTCTCCATGTCCCCTCAGACTTCCCCTGCTTCTCCCCATTCTTTTCCAGCTCTCTGCCATCCATTCAGGGACCTGATGCAACCATGCAGGGACCTGTATTCAATGCATTTCCCCCATTGGTGGCACTGGGGGAAAAGCACAGTGAACCCAGGTCTCTGACCATAGTAGAATAGGAAAGAGGCAGGGGCAGGTGCCAGATCTCAATGTTTAAACAACTAAATCAGACCCTCTTTCCCAAACTCACGAGATTGTCTTAATCATAAATTTAAAAGAGTATTCTTTTATTTATTTATTTTTTCTGGTTAATCCGGCCTGCTTTCATTCTGGGAATTAGTCATCTATTGCCCCCTGTAATATTTTAATTACTTCGCAGACAAAAATCGCTCATATTCACCACAACTTGGATGCTGCTACTTCGACTGCATGGTTAGATTTTCGAGGTGTGAAAGCTCAGCCTTCTCCTGTTTGCTTGGATCAGTTTCAATTAGTGTTGTCTACTGATGCAGAGGATGTGCTTGAATGTGGGAAACAGCCTTCTTAGCCTTTCTACTCTTCAAATGCATCCCTCTCCCGCATCCCGCCTTAATTGCTGCAGAGGGGAATAAATAGAGATGAATCCCCACTGACTATCTAATTAGAACAATGTATTGCTGATAAGAAAAAAAATGGTTAATAGTGGCTGGGACACCTATTATTAGCCACACAGCACTAATGTGGTACATTTTGAAGTGGGAAGGAACTCTTGGAAGTGGGAGAGGGGAATGTGTGAACAATTAAATTGTGGAAATGCAAATTTTTGCATCAAAGAATACACGCAGGAGAAGAGTTGGGTGTGATCTCATGTGAATGCCTGATAATCCAGGTAAAATGGACAGTAAGTTATGTTCTGGAAGGCATCATGGGAAATAAGTATCTGGTTTGCATGTGCATACAGATGTCTCCAACAAGTATGTAAGGCAGATAAAGACTCACTCAGGGTTCTGGTATAGCTATAGGGATTGTCAGCCTTCCTTTCTTTAATACCTAGGTAGAGGAAGAGGGCAGAGCTGCAACATCCCTTCTCCCATCCCACCACAGGCAATGTGAGTGAAGGAGGCACAAGTCTCCTTTCCTATAAAAGGCAGACAGAAGGCTGCAGATTTTATTTGGATTCAGAGAGTTCCCTGAACAAAACTGAACTTGAACTCTTAATCTAAATAAAGTTTGTAACCTGGACTAAAACCAAACTTCTGATTCCTGGTCTGTCTTTCTGCAGTATGAGACTATCAGGGTCATTGTAAAAGCAATCTAGTACTGTCAGGTTCTGAAATAAGAAGCTTTTAGACCTTTTAATTATCTCTTATTTATTTTCAGCAATTGAGAAACTGGAATAAATCTACTTTGAGTAAACTCTCCACAGCAAAAATTAAGTCTCTCTGTCATAGGTATGCTTATTCTAGTTCTATCTTGTTACTGCCCTGCAACATGTATAATACAATGTAACACCCATTTTATCAGTGTTAAGAGTGTCTGCATGAAAAGGACCATAGTTCTTTTTTGTTTTGTTAGTTTCACTAAGAAAACAAGTGTAATTTAATGTTCAGGATACACATTAGGCTGAAAGTAGTTTCTCTTGAAAATTGGAATAACGCTTGTTTTTAACATAAGACACATTTTCTGGTGTGGCATTTTAGAGGCTTGATTTCAGCTTGGATTTTGGAACTAGGCAAGAAAAGGCATTATAGCAATCTGCTTTAGCAATCTGACACTATTACAATAATCTGACAGCCAGTCTGGCATCAGACCTGGGAGACCAGCGTTCAAATCCTGGAATAGCCCGAAACTCATTGTGTTGTGTCGACCTGGGCAAGTCACTATCTCTCTCATTATTCCCATTTCTAAAATGGAAATAATGATTGCCTACTTATTTATTAACATTAAATTTATTTACATTTATTCACATTATTTATTATTTATTCACATTATTTACAGACTTCACAGGGTGGATGTAAGGGTGAACTATAGCTCCATTTTAAAGCACTTTATTTATTTATTTATTTATTTTAATTAAACAGTCTTGCTACCCCATCCCTCCTGCCACAGGCAGCTCCTGCCACAGGCAGCTCACATTTAATAAAACATATAAAACAACAATCACTTAAACAATAGCATATTAAAACCAATCATAAAAGGAGGATACCATAAAACACCCATAACCCACCCCACCCTAACCCCCCCAACCCTACCTTCTCACTCATCTCCCTCGCCAAACACCTGGCGGAACAGCCAAGTCTTACAAATTCTTCAAAAAGAGGGGTGATCCGGGGCCAAGTGGGACCCCACCGGCTCCACAACCATGGTGCGGCCACCGAGAATGCCCTCCCCTTCATAGCCCCCCGAAAGACTCGGGGGACCTTGATGAGGGCACCCCAGGAAGACTGCAGGGGTCGATCCAGGACCCGGGGAGTGAGGTGGGCCTGCAGATAGGTAGGGCCTAGACCATTTAGGGCTTTATAGGCAAGTACCAACAACTTGAATCGGGCCCGAAAAAGTATCGACAGCCAGTGCAGAGAAATGAGAAGCAGTGTAATGTTGCCGGCGGCCCACTGAAATCACTATATAAACAAGTAATAATAATAATAATAATAATAATAATAATCTGCTTTATGGGTGCTTTTTGACAGGCAAGTTTTAGAACTACATTGGAGATGGTTACTCAGTGACAGTTTGATATGGAAGCCACTGGAGTAAATGGAAACATACTCAATAACTTCAATGGGCTTTGGCTCAGGCCCCTACTCTTTCACCTGGCTAGTGACAGACAGGTGAATGATAGGTGTATGAATGATAATAGAAGCTAGAATTGTCCAGGCTGAAGATACTGTGAAGAATTGCTTGAAACAGCAAGACATGACTTGAGGCCATAGGCCCTAAACATTGCTTGAAGCCAAAAGTCCCTAAGTGAACTATGCACAGACTTTAATTTGACAGCTTGCAACATTTTGACTGCAAACCGCATTACTAAGACTTGCACAAAATGCCAGTACAGCCTGAACCAACACCATATTTGCAAGCATAGCTGATTTTGAACATTAATTGCTTATACAACAGTTCTGGGCATAAGGCTAAAAACAGACATCTATGAAATGGAACAATGTTCAACTGGTCAGAAAAGAGGAGCCATAGGAGAACAGATACATCCTAGTCAAAATGACTCATGAAAGGCATGGGAGGGCCGACTCTGCCTAACAGCATATGCATGGCCTATGGAACCAGAGACCTATAAATATG
>QEPC01002093.1:1908862-1921516 GCA_003113815.1 Sphenodon punctatus | reverse complement strand
CTGTCCCCTCTCCTTGTCTCCCCCTCCTTGTCTTTTAGATTGTAAGCCACAGGTAGGGACCGCAGCTGATTATATGTTCTGTACAGCGCCAGGTTGTTACTGGCGCTTTATAAATGTTTAATAATAATAATAAATAATAATAATAAAATAATATAGGTTAAAAATAAGAATAGTGTTAAGTGTATTCAAAAAAAAAAAGAACAGGGGAGCAGCCTGTCTAAAATATTAAAATAAATAAGAGACGGGGGAAGTGCCTGTCTGAAATACTGAAGAGAAGAAACGGAGCGGGTGTAAGAATATAAGCCCGTCCGGTTTGAAATAAAACAGAGCAGGTGTAAGGACATAAGCCTGTTCTGTAGGATAACATAAAATATATGTGCATCGGATCTATAGTTTGACGTAAAATATATGTATATCGGATCTGTGGGCGGCACAGAATATATGTATATCGGATCTATAGTTGAACATGGAGTACATATGTATCGGATCTATGAATGAGCATAAAATATAGGAATAAGGACAATAGCATAGAGCTAGGGGAGTAGTTTTTCAATAGGGTAAGTGTTATAATAATCATTATCTGAATTATTAAAGTGTTTATCTAAATTATTAAAGTGTTAAGTGTTTAAACTGAGTGTGGACATTGTACAAGAGGCTATCTAACCATGTTAAAAAAAAAGAAAATTGAATAAAAAACCCATTGAAGTAACAATGACTTTAAATGCAGCCAGAGCTCAGCTGCCAATAAAAAAAAAAACAACAGTAGCTTCCTTGTACAAAGTTCTAAAAATAAAAAAAAACCGTGGAAAACCAGAGAAGTGGCAATGAAAGAAGTAAAGAATTTAAGTGATGTGGAATGAATTTTTAAAATGTATATGTAAACAAAAAAACCAAAACAAGGAACAAGTTCCTTTAATAGTCCCGTATGGCCAGTGTTAAAAGCAAATAAAAAAACAACATATAGACTAGTAGTAGATTTTAAAAGTGTTAATGAGGGAACTCAACCCATAGCTCCAATTGTTGCCAGTATGCCCCAAGTATCAAAAAAAACAAGTGGTATTCAGTTATAGACCTAGCCAACTGTGTTGTGGGGTTTTTTCGCATTAGTGTTAAAAAAAGCTAGCAAAAAAAAATTTACTTTTACTTTCAAAACAAAAAGCAGTTTTTTGTTTCAAAGGTTGCCATAAGAATACAGCAATAATGTTGATCTTAATAGAAAATAAAAATAAAATAAAAAAGGGAGTAAAAAAGAAAAAAAAAAGGAAAACAAATGCAAAAAATAAAAATAAAAAAAGGTAAAAAAAATAAATAAGGTTTTAAGGAACCAGTTGTATTTGTGTAAAAAAAGTCAAAAACAAAAAAAATTAAAATGTAAAACTTATTGAGTAAAAAAAATAAATTATATAATGTTAAAAAAAAAAAAAATAGGTATCAAAATCAAGCTAAGTTGTTAAAAAAAATGGTAAAAAAATAAATTAAAAAAAAATAGTCCAGCGTTGCCTAAAATAACACCACAGCAAAAAATAAGTAAGTTAAGAGCCCAGGTAGCCTGCCTAAGTATGGGTGATCCTTATGATCCACCAGAAAACCCATGCAAGGATTTTAACCCATCCTGTTGGAATTATAAATGTGAGTTTAATCTTTGTTGTAACACTCTTAGAGTAGCCGTGGTCACACAAACATCAATTTCCACACCACTAGTAAAAGATGAGAACAAAAACCAGCAGGAACCCAGATGTTACCCAAAAAACAAATAGGTACAAAAAAACCCAGGGCATTAGTAAAAAAAACTAGGGCCAGAAAAAAAAATTTTTTTTAGTTGTCCTGAGAAACTTTATAGGTGGCTTAAAAAATAGTAAAATTAAAATTAAATTAACAATTTAATAACAATAAATCAAAAAAAATAATTAAAAAACAAAAAAATAAAATACTCATGGAATAATGTCCCATTTATTTTAATTATGTTAATAACATTTTAGTTTTGGGAAAACTAAGGCACAAGTGCAAACTTTTATAAAAAAGGTATTAAAATTAATAAGAAACACAGGATTTAAAAGTAAATTAAAAAAAGGCGCAGTTAGTGTAAAAAAAAATGCAGCAGCTTCTGCTTAACAGACCTTTAAAATAATTTTATCCCAAAAAGGAGCAAACAGTTATTACATAAATAATACTGTTCCTGTTTTTATTTTATTAAGTAAAAAAAATATGTGTGTAGGGTAATGTTTATATAAGTTTAGTGATTGGTTTTATAAATTAAGTATGTAATTTTATACAAAGGTTTTATAAATTAACTATGGGAGTTTTTCAATGTACATAAACAAATTAACTGTTTCAGTAACTAATTGGGTTTGCAGAGGCCAAATACTTTTATTTTTGTACAAAACCAAAAAAAAGGTTTTGGAAGGCAACAAGCTAAAAAACCAACTACAGTTTTTATTTATGCATGTGTATATTTTATGCCTTGGCTGTCTGTCATTCTTGGCTGTCTGTCACTCAGTGTTGTATGTTTATTTATGTAATGTAAAAGGAAAACAAGTGGTAGGATGTAAAAAAAAGTAAACATAAAATAAAATTAAACACTCAGTGTTTTCTACATTGTTCTCCACTTTCAGTGCACGGTTAGTGTAAAATAATGTGATTCAAACTACAATGGTTTGTGCCTTTTTAAAATAATCTCTTCATCGCCACTTGTCCATTTATACCTTTTACTTTACATAGTTCTGTTTGTGTTTGTTTGGTGTTAGTTTAAAAATAATTTAAAAAAACAAGTACCCTGCTTTTGCAAAAAAAAGTTAATTAAGTATTCTTTAAAAAAAGTTTTCTAAAAACACGTGTTAAGTTAAAAAAAAAAAGTGAAGGTTAAAATAATAAAAAACAAAAACAAAAAAAGTAAAATGTGTTGGCCGTAACACAAAACCATGGGCTATGTAAAAAAAAGGCACTACCAAATTAAGTGTTACAAACAAAAAGCTAAATTAAAACAAGTGGCTTATGTGTTTTAAGTAATAGTAAAATTGCAAAAAAAGCAAAAGTACAGCTTTGTATATAATTCAGGCATTAAAAAAAAAAAAAATTAAAAAGCTGCAGTTCTATTTTAATTTTTATTAGTTTGTCTGTGCCTAAATAAAAAAGTTGTATTAAATGTTAAAGCAAACTAGGTTAATAAAAAAAATAAAGGAAACAAAAAAAAAGAAGTCGTATCTATAAATAAAAAACAAAGTTCACTCCCGTTCCAGACCTTGTTGGTACTGTAGTAAGGCTTAGGCAGCCCCTTCCACAATAGCGAAGTGCAAAGTTCCCTTTAAGCAGGTGCTAAAAAGGAAACACAAACGAATGACTTGGCAAAATATTTTTTTAAAAAGCAGGTGTAAAAGGCAGTTGTTTCACAACCAGCTAAAAGCACAGTCTTAATTCAACAGGACCTTAAAACACCAATAGGCTTTAAATTTATTAAAGTTAAAAGCCAGTTAAAGCCCTGCATTAAAACATCCAAAAAAATACTAAACCATTTTTAATTAAAATTAATCATAGTTCAAAAACTATGTCAGCAGTCCTATTGTAAAAAAATAGGAATAGTAAAATAATGCCAGTAGCATATGATTCTAAAACACTAACAGGACCAAAAAAGTTTTGTAGTAAGTGTAAAAAAGCAGCTGCCACAGCAGTATGGGCTACTAAAACATTTGCATTTGCATCCCCAGTTACAATACAAACCCATCATTGTCCTTTAAAATACTAAATTGGCACAATGGGCAATGTTGTTGCAAAAAAGAGTAAACTTTAAAATTAATAAGCCTAATTTATTAAGTGGCATGAATTTATTTTAAAAACAACAACACATGATTGTGTACAAAAAAACTGGGGTTTAAACAGTAGCAAAAAATGGAACCCATACATAGTAAAAAAAAAAAAAAAAATTTATTTTATGTCAAAAAACACAAAATCACAGCCTGGGGAGCTGTACACACATCAGGAATAAAAAAAAAAAAAAATCATTGGGGACACCATAAACGCACAATTAGCAAAAGTAATGGTTATATTAAAAATAATCCAAAAAAAACATACAAAAAATTTTTTTTTGTAAATTTTAAACACCACAGCATATTAGTTCAAATAAAAAAAGTGCTTTTATTTTTAAAGTTATGCAACAGCTCACAGAAGGGCTAAAAATCCAAAAACAGCTACACATTGCTTAGACCACAGTCTGCTGGACTGGTTAAACAAATAAATCAAACTATTGGGGAAGCATTAAAAATGTTATGTTACAATTATAAAACAAAGTGGGCTCAAAATGTATGCTTTATTCTTGCAGCTATCAGGAGTTCTCCTAAATCTAACATCACAATCAGCCCATATGAAATTTTATTTAAAAACAAAATAAGGTTAGGCTTACCATAAAATTTAAAAACAAAACCTACTATTACAAAACATTTTAAAAGTGCAAATGNTTGTTTCACAACCAGCTAAAAGCACAGTCTTAATTCAACAGGACCTTGGAACACCAATAGGCTTTAAATTTATTAAAGTTAAAAGCCAGTTAAAGCCCTGCATTAAAACATCCAAAAAAATACTAAACCATTTTTAATTAAAATTAATCATAGTTCAAAAACTATGTCAGCAGTCCTATTGTAAAAAAATAGGAATAGTAAAATAATGCCAGTAGCATATGATTCTAAAACACTAACAGAACCAAAAAAGTTTTGTAGTAAGTGTAAAAAAGCAGCTGCCACAGCAGTATGGGCTACTAAAACATTTGCATTTGCATCCCCAGTTACAATACAAACCCATCATTGTCCTTTAAAATACTAAATTGGCACAATGGGCAATGTTAATGCAAAAAAGAGTAAACTTTAAAATTAATAAGCCTAATTTATTAAGTGGCATGAATTTATTTTAAAAACAACAACACATGATTGTGTACAAAAAAACTGGGGTTTAAACAGTAGCAAAAAATGGAACCCATACATAGTAAAAAAAAAAAAAAAAATTTATTTTATGTCAAAAAACACAAAATCACAGCCTGGGGAGCTGTACACACATCAGGAATAAAAAAAAAAAAAAATCATTGGGGACACCATAAACGCACAATTAGCAAAAGTAATGGTTATATTAAAAATAATCCAAAAAAAACATACAAAAAATTTTTTTTTGTAAATTTTAAACACCACAGCATATTAGTTCAAATAAAAAAAGTGCTTTTATTTTTAAAGTTATGCAACAGCTCACAGAAGGGCTAAAAATCCAAAAACAGCTACACATTGCTTAGACCACAGTCTGCTGGACTGGTTAAAAAAAAAAATCAAACTATTGGGGAAGCATTAAAAATGTTATGTTACAATTATAAAACAAAGTGGGCTCAAAATGTATGCTTTATTCTTGCAGCTATCAGGAGTTCTCCTAAATCTAACATCACAATCAGCCCATATGAAATTTTATTTAAAAACAAAATAAGGTTAGGCTTACCATAAAATTTAAAAACAAAACCTACTATTACAAAACATTTTAAAAGTGCAAATGGATGAAGAACTCAAATTAAAAAAATCATTTCCAACTATAGTAACATTAATTTAAAACCTACTAAGATAATTTTTAAAACCAAAAGTTAAAATAAGATCTCAAGTCATGTACCTGAAGTTGGGAACTACACATGAGGTAATGTAAATAGTAGTCTAATATGTTAGGTAGGGGTATTGTTGTCCCTTTTAAATATTATGTACCTTTTATTATGCAGCCCTTGGGTATCTCACCTTTAAAATGCCCAGATCATCCATGCCAACAAATTAAAATTGGATCCCCTACATGGATGCCTATTGATCTTATTAATCCGCCTCCGGAACTATCAATACTTCTTTGTATTGATTACACATATCCCTACCGTGCAGCTCAGGTTCTTTCACACATAGTACTCATCTTAATAAAAAAGCCCATGACAATAAAATTTCAAAAACTAATAATATCTCTACATTTGCCCTGGATGGTGGTATCTCTGTTTCTATTAATAAGGTTTCCTTTCAAAGCTTTTTAAAAAAATACTACTTTTGTTCAATCTACTGCAGTTGTAGCTTCAACAGCAAAATTATCCAACTGCTGGATTTGCAATCACTTGCCTGCCCAACTAAATGCCCCAACCCTTTTAGCCAGTTCATGTGATGAGGCCTGGTATACGCAAGATTTGGCTGCATTGGCCAGCTTTGGGGTAAAATTCAAATATATTGCTCAAGCCCCTAGGGGTACTCAAACACTGGCAGGTAAGACTGATTGGTCAGGCCCATATTTGTGTATTTTAATCTTTGTTTTACACACACACAACTTATTATTATATCATTAAAGCAAAACCAGCTGTAAATTTGAATCATTCTAACTGCATAATGCCTAATAATAATAATAATAATCAAACATTGGATGCTATAAAACTTTTTAAAATAATTTTAAAATAATACGGTTTTAACTTTCAAATTGTCCAAAAAAAAGTTTCCAATTTGGGGCAAATTACTACCCAAACCAAAATGGCTTTAAACATTTTATTAACCTCACACAAAAAAGTTTGCTTGGTAATTAATACTACCTGTTGTTCTTTTGTTAACCACACTAAACAAGTTTTAACTAATAATAAAGCAACTGAGGACCAGTTACAAATTTTACACACTATTGGTCAAAAAACTACAGTTTGGACCTTTAACCATGCTCTAAACTGGCTTATATCATGGCTCCAGGATTTTGGCGTCATAAAATATTTTTTTTTACATAAAATAGTAATTTGTATAGTATGTTACTTTGTTTTTGTTTTAAATGTTATCAGTTTTGTTCCCTCCAAATGTTCAAATAAATGGTTAAATAAAAAACTAAACCAGCACCTCTTGAGCAAATCCTTTTGAATTATGTTGGAATTAAAACTGTTTATGAGTAAAATGTTCCCTCATAAATGGGGAACATGGGGGGGAGAATGACAAACAGGTGAATGATAGGTGTATGAATGATAATAGAAGCTAGAATTGTCCAGGCTGAAGATACTGTGAAGAATTGCTTGAAACAGCAAGACATGACTTGAGGCCATAGGCCCTAAACATTGCTTGAAGCCAAAAGCCCCTAAGTGAACTATGCACAGACTTTAATTTGACAGCTTGCAAGATTTTGACTGCAAACCGCATTACTAAGACTTGCACAAGATGCCAGTACAGCCTGAACCAACACCATATTTGCAAGCATAGCTTGATTTTGAACATTAATTGCTTATACAACAGTTCTGGGCATAAGGCTAAAAACAGACATCTATAAAATGGAACAATGTTCAACTGGTCAGAAAAGAGGAACCATAGGAGAACAGATACATCCTAGTCAAAAAGACTCATGAAAGGCATGGGAGGGCCAACTCTGCCTAACAGCATATGCATGGCCCATGGAACCAAAGACCTATAAATAGGGACGGATGTCTTTTAAAACTCGGACTCGAACTCGGATGCCTGTAACATCAATGGATGCCTGTAACATCAATGAACAGGTCCTGGCACCCCATCACCTCTATCATAGTTGGCCACTTTGATAGGAGGACTAGGTAATGTATAAATAAATGTTTAAAAAGTAACTTTGTACTAACCTATAAAGTAATATTTTGTTTTTTGTATTAATAAATAAAGCTCAAAGGTTTTGCTGAATTTAATCTCCAGCCTAATTTTTAATCTCTTAATTAAACCATAAAATTTCAAATAAAACTACAGATGTGGCACCTGAGAAGCTTGGAGAGTATTAGAAGGAAAATGGGAGCCCTCAAAGAAAGGAGGCAGGGACTTCACAGTGTTATTAGGACAATTTTAGAAGTATACCTGAAGGAGAGAGGAATCAGCTAAAAATGCCACCTTATTCTAATCCTTCAGTGACCTACCTGATGATAGCAGGCTGCTAGTACCAATCATCATCTAATATTTTTTTTAAATCAAATTTAAAAGTAAGCCCATTACAGCTGTAGTTTCCAATGCTTTCTGATCATGAAGTATTTTTTTAAAAAATTTATTTCATCATTTTCCCTCCCGCCCAATGGCAGCTCAGGAAGGTGAACAATAGATAAAAATACATAATATAAAAATGCAAAATATAATAAGATATTAATTAAAACCATAAAACAACAGAGGCCCAAAAAGCAAATGTCCCAAACTAAAAAAACAACTACCACCCATTACCCATCAGACTTTCACCTATTGAGTTTGAAAAGGATTCTGTGGTGATGTCAGGTAACACTGAAGATGGAGCCATAATGGGTAAAAATAGGTATGCAGCTGGCGGCACTGCTCCCTGGGGCAGAAAATCACAAGCGACATGGTCTGGTCAGGGCAGGGCACCGAGTTGACCTGCCTGTGGCCGGGGAGCTGTCCCTCTGGCCGCAAGGCCTGTGTAGGGCAGAGAGCACAACAAACATGTGTGCAGCTGGCCGGCCCCACCCACACTGGGCTTCCAGCCCTCCACCGCCTGCCATGACAGACAGCCATGGCGGTCAGTGAGGCCCAGCACAGGCATGCCATGGCTGCACAGGCATGATGGCCTACTTTGGCCCTGTCAAGTGGGCCTTGGCCCAGGCTGTGACCTAGGAGATTTTCCGAGGTCACAGCCCGAGTTAGTTGCCAATACTGCCTGGGGCACTGCCAACACCTAGCTGTGTCAAAACAAACATGCTGGTTGCTCATGGACCAAAGCGGACCTCTGTGCCTGTTTTCACCCACAGATCTCACAAAAGACATCACTATGGTGATGCGTAATAGCAAGTACCACAAGGGAACCACAGACCAGAATTTTAGTACTGTTCTACCTCTGTGAATAGATACCTGTCATAAATAATGGTCTTGGTAATAGCTAAGGAAGCCAGAAATAGCAGGACTCATTTTTTGCAACTGACAGTTTAATTATTAACTTTTTTAAGCACAACACACGCACATTGGAAACTAAGTCTCTTTTGTCTATGCTTGTAAAGAAGATATTTGAATGGCCTGTATATCTTATGAAATTGCATCTATAATACTTGAGTTATAAGATACTTCCTAATAATCAGTCTATCAAAGAACTGGACTACAGGTTTGATAAAAGTACCAAAACCTATAATAAGCACTGCAGTGTCCATCTCTCCTGTGCCCCTACAGCTCCAGCTAACACCCTGCTCCTGCAAACATGTAGGCGCATATTTTTTACTTAAAACATTTGTTCAGTCTAGTTCTAAAGTCCAGTAGGACTACAGAGCTGATTAACAGAAATTGTTTCCTTAATTAAGTCTTACTGACCTAGACACCCGAATAGCTACCTCATTGGACTTATGACACATGGATCACAAGTAGATGATAGCTCTATTCAGGTAACTTACATCTCCCATTTTAACTTCCTGGACATGATTATCAATTTATCCAGCCACAGTTAAGCTGAGAAGAGCATTCTGTCTCGTGGCCTTTCTTTTTGCCCTGCTACACCTCCCAACTATGAGGCAGATATGTGGGGACCTTGAAGCTTTCTTCCAACGACTCAGACTGAAGGAATATTTCAATACTACAGATCACCAAACTGATCCATCGTCCAACCTGAGTCAGCCCAAAAAACGCATAAAGAGTCCTCATGGACCCCACCAGAGTACCAAAATCCTAAATTGGACTTGTATATAAATTGCTTATGGAGCCGGGTACATACAGAGATCATCAATGAACTACATCAAAAAACTAGCAACCTCACCCTTAGCAAACAGAAGGTCATTAAGACCCTTATCAACAACATCAATATGGTCATCAAACAGGCAGACATGGATGGGGTCAGTGTCATCATGGACAAGAAAGATTGCGGAAAGACAATTCGCTAACACAAAATTTTACATGTGCCTTCCTAGTGATCCTGCAAACCAACACTTGAAAGAACTACATGAGCTTTTAAATAAGATACCAAAGGACACTAAGGTGATAATCATGAACTCGACATCCCTAGACCCTCGACCAGGCTCATTTTACTTACTACCTAAAATCCATAAAACTGGAAACCCAGGACGCCAGATAGTGTCTGGCATTAATATAATCACAGAGGGGGTATCAGGATACATTGACAACATATTGAGACCATATGTGACACCCTCATCTATTTGCAAGATCCACAGATTTCCTTTCAAAACTCATCACCATTAACTACCTTCCAGAGAACACCATTCTAGCTACAACAGATGTGGAGGAATTATACACCAATATTCCGCACGAGGATGGACTTAAAGCCATAAATACCACCATTCCTGATTGTGCCACTGCTCATATGATCACAAAGCTCACTTATTGTGTACTCACTCGCAATTACTTTAGGTTTGAAGAGAAAATATACCTACAGATCGATGGCACTGCAATGGGTACACGTATGGTACCTCAGTATGCTAATTTGTTTGTGTCTGACTGTGATGCACGTGTGCTGGCCCTTTAAGGGCAGTCCACTGGTCACTGAAGCCACACCCCTTAGCAGGGATAGAAAAGGAGGCCCAGCTTGGCTGAAGTCAGTAGCGCTAGGGCAGGCAAAGGGTACAGATCACTGACTGTTACTCTAACCTCAGGCTACTCGCCACTCTACGCTCTCCAGGGTCCTGAAGGCCAGGAGAAGAGAGCTAGTTAGGGAGTGAGACGAGGAGGTTTCTACCTGCCTAGCCCATGTCCAGGGGAGTGTCCTGGGCATAAGCAGAGACCCAGAGAGGGTCCAAAAGCTGGAAGTACCTGGAGGACTGTATGTATCCTGTGTCTGTGACTGCTTGTATATACGTACACTGGTAACTGGAATAAAGTGGTGTTAACCTAAAGACCAATGCCTATTGCCTGTTCCTGGGGAGTGGAGGAGCACAAACTGGAATGGGCGATCCTGATCCTGCAGGGAATTGCACTGATCAAAGGGCTGTCATTCACACTGACCTTGAATAATGATTCCTATCAACTCATTCTTTGGGGATGGGGCTGTTGACGATATTTTCAATTTTCTGTATACCACAGCGAAGATACGAAAGAACAGTATAACAATCTCCCTATAGAGGAAACCTACCAACTGTCATGCCACCAGTTACCACCCAAAGCATATCTTCAAATCCATAGTATATAGCCAAGTGTTGTACTATAACTGTATCTGCTCTGATCCTCTTGACCATAATATGCATCTAGGCAAACTTAAACAAGCACTTTTTAACCTCAAATACCAACCCCAAACCATAGATGAACAAATACATAGGCATGTAACATACATAGGCATGGGAACATCTGCTCCACCACACAACTCACAAGAAACACAACAGAACGGCTTTGGTCATCACATACAACCACCATTATAACAGGCTTAAACGTATCATAAGGAACCTACAACCCATCCTTGTTAGCGACAACAATCTCAAACGAGCAATAGGTGGCAGACCTATTCTAGCCTACAGACAGCCTCCTAATTTGAAAAGGCTCTTAACTAGGAATGGACCTTTACAGAGACCCACACATCAGGGCACCAGACCTTACAACAAACCTAGATGCCAGCTATGTCCACTCATCCACTCAGACACCATAGTTACAGGACCTAATAACATCAGCTACAGAATCAGAGGATCCTATACATGCACCTCTACTAGGGTAGTATATGTGGTATTTTGCATAAAGTGTCCTTCTGTGACTTACATTGGCCAGACTGGCTATCTCTTCAAATACGAATTAACAGACATCAACTTGAAGAATGTACATAAGTCAGCAGGAGAGCACTTTAACCTACCTGAACATTGGACCTCAGGGTGATTCCGCTTAAACAAATTCATACTAGGGGTCATTTACAACATGAGATAGCAGAACAGGAATTTATAAAGAAATTTGACAGTGTTAAACTTGGATTAAACAGGAATTATGGATTCTACTCCCATTACAAAGAATGATTTGACATCACTCAGCTTCATGGATGGTTATTTATTTATTTATTTATTTTTCAATTTAATACCCCGCCCCTCCTGCCATCAGGCAGCCCGCCCCAGGCCGCCCCGGCTTACAATATAAAAGCACAAATAAAATTCAATATAAAACATTTTTTTTAAACTACAAAAAGGAGGGCAACATTTAGTACCCCCATCCCCACCCCACCCCCATCCCCACCCTTTCACCCCTCTCCCTCACCAAACACCTGGCGGAACAGCCAGGTCTTATAACTGTTCTGAAAAAAAGGGAGGTGCGGGGACAACCGCACCCCCACCAGAAGGGAGTTCCACAGCTGTGGCGCGGCCACCGAGAATGCCCTCTCCTGCGTGACCCCCCGGACGACTCAGGGGACCTCGAGCAGGGCACCCCTGGACAACCACAGGGATCGATCCAGCACCCTATAAGGTCCCGTCTGGGGCAGGCCCGGTGGGGGCTGCAGGGGAGACGGAGGATCCCTCCAGCGTGGAGGCAAGAGGGGAAACCCCGCAGAGAGGGGCAGGGCAGAGCGGCATCACGTCACAAGCATAAGGGATTCCCCAATAGAGCAGCAGCACAGAGAGGCAGGGCACTTGGACCCTGTGCGACATTCAGCACGTCTCCAGGCACTCAGGGGGGCGGAGCTAGGAGTATAAAAGAAGGAAGCAGTCATCACAGCAGCGCCGGTGATCAGCGCAGCTGTGAGACTGGCCCCTTGCGAGGAACTTGTGGATTGAATACGGTGGTGATT
>QEPC01002093.1:1863147-1907144 GCA_003113815.1 Sphenodon punctatus | reverse complement strand
CACATGCAGACTATAGGGGGGACAGGGATACAGGGCAAACACACAACAGGAGAAGAGGCACTTGATACAAAACATAAACATCAAACCTTTGGGCGGGTGTGAGACATTGCTCCACCAGCTTCCTGAGGCCACATCAGTGTTTAAGTACCATCTGTGGCCAATCAGGAAGCTGGGGGGCGGGCTAGGGAAACAAGCCCCAGCTGGGAGAGGGTGCGGTCATGCAAAGGGCAGTAAGACAGGGGAAGGCCTACAGAGGAGAAATGCGGGAGGTGAACAAATCCACCAGGTGGCACAGGCCCCAGAGGCACCTCTCCCGCATCCCAAGGCCAAGGGTTCGCGCCCGGGACCTGACAGTCCCACAGGTAGGCAGGGCCTAGACCGTTTAGGGCTTTGTAGGTCAAAACTAACACCTTGAAGCGGGTCCAGAATGCTATCAGCAGCCAGTGCAGATCACCAGTGTTATGTGCTCCCAACGGCCGAATCCCACCAAGAGACGGGCCACCGCATTCTGCACTAGCTACAGCCTCTGAGCCATTGTCATGGGTAGCCCCACGTAGAGCGTGTTACCATAGTCTAGTCTAGATGTGATGAAAACATGGATGAGGGTGGCCAGGTCAGAGTCTGAAACATACGGCCAAAGCCGTCGCACCAGATGTAAATGGCAAAAGGCACTCCTCGCCACAGCCTCCGCCTGAGCATCCAGGCGGAGCTGGGCATCGAGGAGCACCCCTAGACTCCGCACCTGGGGAACCAACGTGGAAAAGACCCCGTCCACAACAGGGGTCGTTACCCCCGTCACCTACCCACCAGCATCACCTCCATCTTGTCAGGATTCAACCTCAGTCGGTTGGCCCTCATCCAGTCCCCCCCCAGCCGTCAGACACCAGGTAAGCACCGAGACTGCAGGGCCTGGGTCTGTTGTAAAAGAGAGGTACAGCTGGGTGTCATCCGCATACTGATGACACAACAGGCCGAACCTCCTAATCACCTCACCGAGTGGCTGCATATACACGTTGAACAGGAGAGGGAACAAGACAGAACCCTGCGGGACACCACATGAGAGGTCTCAGTACGATGAAAAACATTCCCTGAGTATCACTCGCTGAGTTCTTCCTGCTAGGATTGAGCAGAACTATTCAAGAACAGTCCAGCCCACTCCTGCACAGTCCTGCAGGCACGTCACCAACATCTCATGGTTAACGGTATCAAACACAGCCGAAAGATCTAACACCACCAACAGGGTCGACCAACTCCAGTCTAACTCTCAGCGTAGGTCATCCACCAAGGCCATGAGCGCAGTCTCGGTGCCATATCCTGGACAAAATCCCAACTGGGAGGGATCAAGAAAACTGATGCAATCCAGATGTCCCTGCAGCTGCTGGGTCACTACCCGTTCAATAACCTTCCCTAAAAAGGAAAGGTTAGAGACAGGCCGATAGCTGGCAAGGGAGTCAATGTCAAGTGATGGTTTCTTGAGCAGAGGCCGCACCACCGCCTCCTTGAGGGAGCTCAGCACTCTGCCCTCCCGAAGGGAGGCACTGACCACCCCTGCCAGCAACGGCCCCATTGTCTCCCTGCAAGATTTCACTAGCCAGGACGGACACGGGTCTAACTCACAAGAAGTGGCCCTAACCGCCTCAAGGACCCTTATCACATTGGCGGGCACCACCAACTGGAATTGATCCCACAAAACTGGACAAGATGGGGCTTCCATAACCTCCGACTCTCCTACTGTAATAAGTGCAGCATCAAAGTCGCGGTGAATACGAGCGATTGTATCCGCAAAATAGTCCACAAACATGTCACAGCGTGCCGTAGATGACTCCACTCCTAGGTGGAGGGAGGTTGGACTGACCAACCCCCGCACCACCCGGAAAAGCTCCACTGGACGGGACTTAGCAGATGCTATGAGCACAACAAGAAACTCTTTTTTTGCTGTCCTCATAGTCACAGCACTGGCTCATAAACTAGCTCTATGCTGCAATCTGTCGGCTTCAGTACGAGAACGGTGCTACTGTCGCTCCAACTGCCGCCCATTTTGCTTCAGCACCCACAGGTCCTCCAAATACCAAGGAGGCCTGCGGTGCTGTCACCTGGGAAGCGGAGCCGTCTAGGAGCCGTCCGATCAATGGCCTCAGTTAGCAAGGTGTTCCAGAAAGCCACGAGGTCATCAATGAGACGGCCATCAAAATCAGAGGGTTATGCTCTGGAGTCTTACACTCTGATGTCTTGTCTCACACTGCCCCTTTAAATTAGAAGTTCCATCACAGCAACTAAGCTGCTAAAACCAACATTCCACAATTGCTTAGGTTTCAGAGTTACTGACTTGGTGCATCTATGCATCTGAGGAAGTGGGTTGTTACCTGCGAAAGCTCATGCCTAAGTAAAACTAATTAATTACATAAAATCTTTTCAAAGTTAGTCTATAAGGTGCCATACTTCATCTTTCTATCATGTATTCACTGACTCAAACTAATACAGCTTCCAAAAATTATGATTCCTTAATTGGGGACTATCATAGAATCTACTGGTTTGTGAAGATCTTTCTCTGTGTGAAGATGAGAATGAACTGATTCTTGGCAAAGTGGTTCAGACTTGAAGAAGCAGAAAGAAACACAAAGCATAACCTTAGTAGTAAAGCATTATTTTCTTTGTGTGCATTAAGATAAAAGCCTGATTTTCTCATTTGCCCAGCAGAGTTTCTATGGCAGGGAGGCATAATGAAAGAGAATGATTATCAACCCCAAAATAGCATTACTAATAGCAATGGTAGAGTACATCCATAATGTACTACAATAAGTGTTCCTTACAGTGTTCCTGTGAGGCAAAAAGTGTGAATTTCTAGCACAGTTTTATAGAGGTGTAAACTGTGGGATAAATTTAAGGCCCACATTATCAGAAGTTGCCTCTGATTTTCAGCAGCCAACATGACTGTAGGTGATTGCTCAAGGCCACACAGTGAAATCAGCAACAAGATCAATTTATTGTTAAAGACATTGTAAATACTAGGCCCAGGATCACTCATTTTGACCACATTGCCTCTCCAAGGATAAATAAAGCAGTAAAAAAAATTAGTATGATATGTTTTAGGAGATCAAAGTGTTTACATTTTTAAAAATAGGGCTCCTAAAACAATCTCTTTTTTTAAATGGTTTTATATTACTACCTCATTTGCCAGACACAGAAAAACTATACATGCATGTCTTTAACCTGCTTTACCAATGGGTAATACTATACTAATATGGAAAAGAATTGTAAGGTTACCTCAACCACACCATTATCATTTGATCCACTCTCAAAAATTATAAACAACAAGAATAGGGCTTTAAAATATGGCTACAGCTTTAGTCCATTATTACCCCTGGGGATCCAGTCCACACCAGCATAGGGTAGCTCTCTGGCCACAAGTTACTTCCTCCCATCCATGTTGTCTGGGGAGGGATAACTTGTGAGCCAGCCCTTCCATTTTGTACCACTTGTGGTGACTCCTGCCATTAGCAACCCCCACCCACAGACCATGAGACCCCAAACACTGGATATAAGAATGAAGGAGTGCAGCTTTAAGGACCAGAACATCTCTTCATCTTTAGGGGATAGCCTCATTTAATCTTGATATTTTATATTAATTATTCATGAACTGGATCCCATGTTTTCAGAACTAAAAGATTTAGAATGTACATGGTACTTCCAACAGCAAACAATAATATTTAACTTGTCAGAACTGCAGCCACTGTGAATTCATTTAAGGAGCACATAGTCCAGGGGCTGGCATAGAAGCCGTGGGAAATTTTTTTACCAGGCTGTTCTTTCCTGATTCATGTTGTATGTGTCCCATAGACTTGGAAAAGTTATGTTGTCAATTTACCATGTACTCTTATTTCATGATGGATGCCCTAATTCAAAATGGCAGCTAAAAACATTCCCATCCCCACTTCTGAGGCCAATATCTCAGGAAATAATGATGATAGAGCCTTGAAACAAAATTTGAACAAAATTACCCTCTCAAAGATGGATTTTGAAAAACAAACCATGCACCAGAAGGCACCCTTGAATTTTCTAACACCACTACACCTCACAATTTTGTTTTCTTAAAGTACTTTTTGGGTGTTTTTAGACAAGCGCCTCCCCATCTATTACCCACCAATCACCCACCCATCATGCATGTTGCAGGGCTGCATAGGGCGCCAATGCGGCCCTGAAACATGCATGATGGGTGGGTATTGGTGGGTAACGGGTGTGGAGGTGCTTGTCTAAAACTACCCTTTGAAGAGAATACAAAAATAGGTGAAACACCCATAAAAAAAAAATTACTCTGATTTTCAAACCACTCTAGCTTTTGTTTTTCATCCAATTTGCATGGCATATGGGTAAATTGTAACCCTCTCCCAAGCAATCGTCTCTGCCAAATTTCAAACATAGGATAAATGGTGCCATTTTTGCAAGCAATAGAATGTGCATGTGTTAAAGTGAAGGATGCAAACTGGCCTTAACTATAGAGCCGCTCCTGTGGCTCTATAATAAGCTTCTTAGTAAATGAGATTCCCATCAAAATACATTCTTTTAGGTTTGGTTGAAATGGAAACACAAAAAGGGAGAACATTACTTGACTCTCATTATTATCAGTAAGTACCCAAAAGCGCCCACTGAGGGGGCGGCTAATAAATTTAATGAAATAAAATAAAAATAAATAAAATAAAATAAAAAAACTTCTGCCTTCATCAGAACTCTGCTGACGACTGGGGAGCCCAAGCGATGACCACTTTCTCACGTTACATGGGAGGGGGAAAACGTCTGAGGCCAATCATGGTTGTATTCTCACAGGAATTAACACACGTAGGAATGCGCTATTCTACTTTTATGCCATGAGAACACTTGCACATGACTGGGTCCCACAATGGAGCTTTTACAATCTCAGATGTTCTCGCGGCACAAAAGTGGAACTGCACATTCCTACATGCACTAATTTCCATGAGACTACAGCTGCGATTGCCCTCATAGAAGTCCACACACACCCCAATGTAACATGAGAAAGTGGCCTGTGTCTGTCCCATGCCCTCCCCTCCACTCTTTCCCATTTAAAAAAAGAGAAGTGTCCTATGCTGTTTCAGGCAGGCATTTCCAAGGCAAAAAGATATCTATTAATCAGCATCTATGGTCCTACAATGCTAATTAAAATCATTATGCTATACAGGGTGATCACTGATTCACCTGACCATTTTGTAACTGTGAGATGAATGAATGATCATCCTATAATTCAAAGGTCCGCCTGTTTATGCGATCAGAAATAAGTTATGTAATGTAAAATGAGCAATGCCATATCCAGAAATAGCCTAGATAAGAAGAACACAACGATAACATTGCAACATTGGCACTAATTACATACCGACAGTTGTAGGGCTGAAGGGTTATAACTCGGAGCTAAAAAAAAAGATTTCTGGAATGAACAAGGAACAAAATGTACTTGTAATGATCAAATATTGTCTAATGCCACTGCAAAACCTGGCTGCACCACCTTGATCTCACACCAATATTATTGATTATATTATATTATATTATTATTAAGCTTTTATATAGCACCAGCGATGTACCTGGCGCTTTACAGACCCAAGCAAAGCACTTGTAATGGGCAGGAGGAGGAATGGGAAGGAGGAGTCCAACTTGCCCATTCCCCCTTGGTCTTTCGAGGTATTCACAGTGGGCTCCACAGCAATTTTATGAAGGCATCTGAAATGGGGCAGCTTCCGGAGCCACTGTGAATTTCCCCTCCCTATGACTGTCACCCTGATGGGTATCCTAAAACTAGCTACCTCAGTCCCCTCACCCACTACAGAAGTCCTCCTTCCTTGTGGGACCATCTTTCATTCACCCAAACAAACAAGAAAGACTGGCAGTGGCTACCCAAGAAGGAGACTCACACCCTTCTCCCTGGAAAACCCACCTGATCTGATGTAACACAGACAGAGGGGCTGAGAGGGCACTCCCAAGTGCCCACCAGCCCCAAACTATCACTCACTCCACACACAATCAACAAAAGAGGCCCCTCTTACAGTGCGATTAACAGTGGATAAAAACAGATGTGATGATGGCTTGCTTTGGTCCGTTACCCACCACTTCTGCCCCGGGGCAGGTAGGCAGCTAGCCTGGTCTGTGTCTTCGGAAAAACTCAGAGGTCCTTGGTGGTAGGGGGTGAGGTGCTAGGAGCAGCGCATGGGTGGGACCAGCTGCCCACATGCTTGCCTACCTGCGGGACCACCTCACCCCCCGGGTACTGGATCGACTCCTGCGGTCATCCGGGGGTGCCCTGCTCGAGGTCCCCTGAGTCGTCCGGGGGGCCACGCATTCTTGGTGGCCGCACCACAGCTGTGGAACTCTGTTCCAGTGGGGGTGCAGCTGGCCCCGGGCCTCCCCTCTTTTCAGAAAAGTTGTAAGACCTGGCTGTTCTGCCAGGCGTTTGGTGGGGGAGAGGGGTGAAAGGGTGGAGGGGGAGATGGGCGTGGGGTGGTGGGGGTGGTGTTAAATGTCACCCTCCTTTTGGCAGTTTAAAAAAATGTTTTATATTAGATTTTGTGTTTTTATATTGTAAGCTGCCCAGGGCTGCCTGATGGCAGGAGGAGTGGGTATTAAATTGAAAAATAAATAAATAAATAAATTAAAAAATGACATACTCACAGGAGGGAAAATGTCAAATAAAACCACTGCAGTAACATATAACTTTAGAAAGGGGAGCCATGTAAAAACGAGGAAACTGGTTAGAGGGAAACTTAAAGGAGCAGTTGCAAGAATTAAATGTCTACACACAGCGTTGAGACTATTTAAAAGCACCATCGTGAAAGTTCAGATTAAATGTATTCCACAAATTGAAAAAGGTAGGAAGAGGACCAAGCATCTGCCTGTGTAGCTCAATGGTGAGGTGAAGGAGGCTACTGGAGCCAAAAAGACATCCTTTACAAAATGGAAAGAGTCCCAATGAGGTAAGGGAAGAGCAAAAGCATTGCACAAGTAGATGTAAAAACTTAATAAGGCAGGCCAAAAAGGAATTTGAGGAGCAACTTGCTAAAGATGCTAAAACTAATAATAAAAACTTTTTCAAGTACGTCAGAAGCAAGAAGCCTGCTAGAGAGTCAGTTGGGCTGTTAAATGACATGGGGCTGAAAGGGGTACTTAGGGAGGAAAAGGTCATTGTAGAGAAGCTGAATGAGCTCTTTGCTTGTCTTCACTGCAGAGGATGTTGGGGAGATACCCACGCCAGAACATTGCTTTGTAGGTGATGAATTGGAAGAGCTGTCACAAATCAACGTGACTCTGGAGGATGTTCTAAAGCAAATTGACAAACTAAATACTGAAAAATCACCAGGACCAGGTGGTATTCACACCAGAGTTCTGAAGAAACTCAAATATGAAATTACAGACCTACTGTTAGTAATTTGTAACCTGTCACTAAAATCTGCCACTGTACCTGAGAATTGGAAGGTGGCAAATGTAACCCCAATATTTAAAAAGGGATCCAGAGGTGAATCTGGAAACTTGACATCTGTGCCAGGCAAAATTGTGGAAACTATCATTTAGAACAGAATGGCTGGGCATGTTGATAAATATGGCTTAATGGGGAAGAGTCAACATGGATTTAACAAAGGTAAGTCATGCTTCACTAATCTGTTGGAATTCTTTGAGGTGTAAATAAGCATGTGGACAAAGGAGACCCAGTAAATATAGTGTACCCCGATTTCCAGAAAGCATTTTATAAGGTCCCACATAAAAGACTCTTGAGAAAATTAAGAAGGCATGGGATAGGAGGTACTGTCTTACTATGGATCAGTAACTGGTTAAAGAATAGGAAGCGAAAAGTAATAGGACTGAATGGTCAGGTTTCACAATGGAGAGATGTAAAAAGTGGTGTGTCTCAGGGATCTGTATTGGGACCAGTGCTGTTTAATGTATTCATTAATGATCTGGAAAAGGGTGTTAAGAGAGAGGTGATCAAATTTGCAGATGACACCAAGTTATTCAAGGTAGTTAAAATACGAGCAGACTGTTAAGAACTGCAACAGGATCTTACAAGACTGGGTGTCTGGGCATCTAAATGGCAGATGAGATTTAATGTGGACAAGTACAAAGTGATACGCATAGGGAAAAATAACCCAAACCATGAGTACACAATGCTGGGTACTAAGCTAAGAGTCACCACTCAGGTAAAGGACCTGGGAGTGATTGTGGACAATACATTGAAATCCTCAACCCAATGTGCAGCTGAGCAGTCAAAAAAGCAAACAGAATGTTAGGAGTTATTCACAAAAGGATAGAGAATAAAACTGAGGCTGTCATAATGCCTCTATACAAATCAATGGTGCAACCACACCTAGAATATTGTGTGCAGTTCTGGTCACCCCACCTCAAAAAAAGACATAGCTGAAATAGAAAAGGTACAGAGAAAGGCAACAAGAACGATAAAGGGTATGGAATGGTTTCCGTTCAAAGACAGGCTTGACAAGTTGGGTCTCTTCAGCTTAGAGAAGACTGAGTGGGGACATGATAGAGGTTTATAAAATCTTGAGTGGTATGGAACGAGTAGATAGGGAACAGTTATTTACCCTCTCAAATAGTACTAGAACTAGGGGACGCTCCATGAAACTAGCTGCTGGCAGATTTAAAACAAATAAAAGGAAGTACTTTTTCACTCAATGCATAATTATTAACATATGGAATTTGTTGCCAGAGGACATTGTCAAGGCCAGTAGTATAGCTGGGTTTTTTAAAAGGCCTGGATAAGTTCTTGGAGAGTAGGTCCATTAATGGCTATTAACCAAGTAGCTTATGGGATGAACTTCTTACTGTCGGGAGCTGGAAGTGAACAATGGGGAACCGATTGCCCATTGTGACTGTTGGTTCTTCTCCCATGCGATTGAGATTGGTCACTGTTGGAGGACAGGATGCTGGGCTTGATGGACCATTGGTCTGACTCAGTATGGCACTTCTTATATTCTTATATTTTGCTCCACTCAATTATTGTATTTTATTGTTATTGCTGAATTTAACTGTTTTATATTGTTGTTTTAATTTATTGTACGCTGCCCCGAGCTGCCTTTGGCAGCCGGGGGTAGGATATTAAATTACTAAATAAATAAATAAATAAAATGTATAGACCAATCCAGAAATTGTCCCACAATTCACACAGAGGACACCAGTTCTAAAACAAGAGCAGTTTCACTGCCATCAATAGCATTACTCAGGAGAAAGTGATTTCAGGGCTGCAGTTACACTTTGTATATGAAGTTAATAATTTATTAGAAAATGTACGGTTGTCAGATAATAAAATGTATGCCAAAATGGACTCCATTAATCAGAATGACTATGCCATTAATCTGAATGAAGGAAATGGCATTTTATTTATCCAGTAACATTTTAACAAAGCTCTAGAGGCAATTTCCAAATGTCTATATTGACAACCTTTCAGAAATTTCTTATCGTGTTGTTATTGTATGCCAATTTTTCACCATATATAAAGTGCATTATTACAATTAGGACTGTTCATTAATAAAAGTAGATAAATATGTCAGTCTTATCTCTTGAAAAATACCCTGGTTGTCTCTGGATCCTTCCCAACAATCATTTTTCAAACATATAACAGAATTATGTCTTGGTGACTCAAACAACATGATAGAATTTTGTCTGTTCTGGAAAACCTTTGCTTTGAGTTCTGTCACAGGTAATGGAAATAAAATACCAAACAGAAAGGATTCAAATGCTTGTATTAAAAAAAAATTGTTACTGAAATTTTAGTATGAGTGCTTAGAATATCCATAATCAGAGATACAACTACTCAGATCTGCAGCTACAATTCAAAAATGGAGGTGTAAATTTTGCAGACACATCATCTGGCCACAATGCAAAAATAGTGGGCCAGCTTCTGATTCCTACTAGACTGCTTTGCAGCTTTAAATTCAGCTTAACAAGCTTCATGGGGGTTTCTGTCACATAAAGGAATCCTTATGTGGCACAGGGTTAGTGTACTTGGCCCTGTGCTGTCTTATTGGAGCACTACTGTTGCACCTCAGAGATGCCCTGTTGTGAATCAGCCACTTGAGAACTGCTGCAGGTGGGAATAATTACAGATGTAAATTATGCTGAGAACTGAATCAGCTCCAAGCATCAAGGAAATTCAGATGTGATTTGCAGTTACCTTCTTTCTCTTCCGCTGTGCTAAGCAGGAGTTTGTTCCAGTAAATTGCTTTTCCGTCTGTCTACAGATAGAATTGATTTTCGTTTCCCCAAACCACACTGAAAAAACATGCACGAGAACTTTTTGTTTGAAAGGCAAATACTACAAAAAATAAAAAATCCAAGTTCTGTTCCAAGTTACATTCACAGGATTTATCTGATTCATGTGAGATTGCAAGCATTTAAATGACCCCATGTAATGTAATGGTGTTAAACTGGCCGTGTTTTAACATGAGTACATGTAAGCGTGCACATTTTATTTTTGTTAACAAGCTACATGTAAAGGTTTCCAACTCAGACTTTCCCTAATACTGTTAACTAAACACTGCCGAAGTTTTAAATTGTATGTTGACAAAACGTACATAGTTTTAATAGGTACATGATGATAGATAAACAAGAAATAAACATTCCCTAATCTTTTTAGTATGGGAGACTATGCTGAATTTTTAAAAACCACACACACACACACACAGACAGCACATGACCATCCTTTAAAAGGAAGACCTATTCTCAGCTTTACCTTGTCCCCTTTAATACACTCTCAGAATTACCAGTGAAATCACCTCCTAGAAGTATAAGCGGAATAACATCTGGCAAAATAAGAAATTTGATTCATGGGAAGTGAATACCATATGGCCTCAATCTCCTATTTCATATATGTAGCTTAAAGAATTGCCTGAAAATTAATGACAGTCAGTTTACAGTAAATCTATACAGTCAAGCACTGAATCATTACATATATCACGTGCTTATGTACATATAGTGATATGAAATATAAACTGAATATGAATGACTGAAAATATCAAGCAATATTCCTCTGCTAAAAAAGTCTATGTATTCATAAAGTCTGTAAATAATCTCCAATCTGTTCAGAAATATCTGTGTATGCAGTCTGAACTGACAAATACATACAAAGCTATCCTTACTGAAGTTACTATCCTCTGGGGGACCGTTTTGAAAAAGAATCCTAGGACATTGAAGGTCTGATGCATCTTCCATATAGACACAGGAATAATTCATGTGTATGGTTTTACTGTCTTCAACATGGAGCTTAAAATGTTTTCAGATTGGGGAGATTAATGAGGATGACAGAAGTAGGAGAAAAATAGAAAATTACCTCTTACATAGACCGCATATTGCATTTATATATCTGAAAGTGTTTACAAAGGTGGTTAAGTAAAATTGTTCCACTTCTATGAATGGTGATGCTGTCAAGGCTACACAGGAAAGTCTGTGCCAAATCCAGAAAGCAAACAGATTTCTGTCATTTGCATTAGTCTGAAACTATCCATTTCCTTCTAAATACACTAAGGATGAAAACAGACATACTAACTCCACTTTAACTCCACGTTAACATTTCTTAAGTATGTTGCAGGGCTGTATAGGGCACCAATAGAGCTCTGCAACATGGGGTATTTTCAGACGTTACGAGATCACAGTGAACCACGGTGAATACCCACCTGTGGTCACTGTGACCTGCACGTCTGTTTGGCGGCTGCCAGATGTTCCCCACATGGGGTCATTTTCAACCATGTTTCCCGGGCTAGCCGCACCAATTCCCCGGGAAGCGTGGTGAAAATGAATCCCGGCGGGGATCAAAGAAAAGTAACGTCTGGTCGGTCGCCACGGCCCGGACTCACCGGCGGGAGTCCGGGCCGTGGCAAATTCGGCCAGACGCTGCGCTCCTGCATTGGCCCTGCCGCCCACCCATCTCCCCAGAGGATGGGCGGCGGGGAGCGTGGAGGGGGCAGGGCCATGCGGCCACACGTTGCACTGCGCGGCCCTGCCCCCTCCCCAATTCCCTGCCGGGATCCCCCGGCACGTCTGATACGGCGTGGGATCCCGGAGGGGGATCAATAGATTGATTTTGTGACGGGGCCAGTTGGCCCTGTCACGTCTGAAAACACCCATGCATAAGAAATGTTAAAGCGATGTTAAAGTGGAGCTAATGTTATGTCTATTTTCACCCTAAGAGGTTAGATCACAAAACACTAGTTGCAGGTTTCACTATTTTATCCTACAGAGAACTTAATTACCAAACGTCCCTGTACTTCTTGGACTAATACTCTGTCCCATTAGCAAGAGCAGCAGGTGTCTGCACTACATTAACACCAAAGATCTCATGTATCAAATTCTTTGTCTGAAACTCCCATAGCAGAGAATACAAATAGCTCAACAGGTGCTTCACAAGTCAATGCCAAGAAACTTGCTATGCTGATAATAGGAGATTTCCTCTTCAAGTTGGCACCTAATACAACTCTCAGGAGTTTGCTGAGGAGGGTAACAGTAGTGAAGAAGCTTCTCGCTTATTATCTGCTGCACTGATACAGCTTAAATTTCTGGTAACCTCGTAGGTAATAGAATAATTCCATTTAAACCTTTGTCTCCCACAGGCTAGCACTAAACCTACCACAAATACTAGGGCCTCATCCTCACTTTAAAAAGAGAGTATCTTTACATATGTTGAAAAGATTAGCACACTACAGCTTTAAACGCACTAGTTGGTTAGGATAAAGTGTAAACTTCACAATAGGATTATAAGGGGGGGAACGGTGTATTAACCACCTAATATAGATACAACCTAAAGCATTTAGGATAGGATGTAAACATTCTACCTATATACCTCACTTGCTTGAAGCAGGTCTTCTTGCCCAAAGAATGCTAAGGTTGATACTTTAGAAGCATCTGCCAGACTGGAACTCTGGCTACTTTATTTTTTCCATGTGTCATTATAAATTACTTCCATTTTATATTGCTATAAAAAGATACTGACAGAGCTGTCACCACCTTTTGATGCAATGTAGATATGATGAACATACTTGCTAGTTGCTTATCCCCACAAATAATATATCTAAGAAAATAGGTGAGGCTGCAGTTTTATGCTTTAATAAATTCAACTGTTACCTTCCCTGAAGGGTGCACTTCTGGTCCTCCAGATTGGAGGCTCAAATGCCAAGCCAACAAGCTATCCCTGTGAAGAAGCTTAAATTACAGAACAAGCAGGTAACAATTGCAACAAAGTACAAACTACAATGGATGGACTCTCTCATCAGAAATGACAAGTCTTGGTGAAAGTCATGATGAAGCTAAAACTATGAGACGCTCTTTACGAGAGATAAAAGGATTATGAAAGTAGGTATTTTGAACATTAGAACAATGTCTGCATAAACAAGAGCTACACAGATGATGAAATAAATTGACAAACATAACCTCAAATTCCTGGACAAAGTGAATATATTTGGGAAGCTAAGTGGGTTATCGTCCAGATGGTGTAACTTTAATTATGACTTCCCATACAGAAAAACTGCTGATAGACTGGAAGCTAATCAACAGCTGATCACGCAATCCTAGGTCTCAAATACAATTTATGAAAGTGGCAATAATTCAATTATTACTTTCCAACAGATAAGCATGGAAATGAGACAAAGATCATTCTGAAAAACATAAGGACCACCTCAATAACTCCCAACTTAAGCATTATCTTTGAAGGCAAATCTATATAAAAAGTGAACGTGTTTAAAAACCTTAGTAGCAGCTTATGAGCCAATGGGGATGTCCAGAAGGAAATAAATAATGTCATAACTTGACAAGAGGGGAAGCTACGTTCACTACCTCAAACAAGATCTTACTGAAAATTTACATCTTAAAGAAGAGATAAGAATTTTCAATTGCAACATTATTTGCACCTAAACAAATGGTGCCCTCAAGTACCAGTTCCTAGATACTTCTGTGACTACTCCCCCCCCCCACCCCCTCCATCACATGACACAAATCATGGGTGAGGAAAGACAAGCATGTCCCCCAAGGGACCAGAGCAAATAATAGGTTTAGCAGGGTCTGAGGCCGCCTGGGCCTATGAGTACCCCAGTTACCTCTCCAAGGGATGTGACCCTGGCACCAAGCCATGTCCTGCTTGTGCACCGATAATTATGCCCCCATCTCTTAAAGAGATGTCTCCCACCTTCAACTCCCTCACTCTACAACTTATTTTAAGAGTGCTGGACCCCCGTCAAGATTATGACAAAGTTCTAGTAGGCCCACCTGGCCATAAAGGCCCTAAGAGCCAAATCAATCGAATCACTCACATTGTGGGAAAGCTGAAAACCATACAGTCCAAATGCCCAATGCGGGCTATCTGTAAAAATTCCTTTCCAGTCCCGAAACAGCAACTGGCTTTGGCTCACAGCATGTGAGGATGGATGGATGGGTGGGTGCTGCTGCATACTCAACGCCCGACTAGATTGCTCCATGGCCAGCATTGGTAAGTCCCCCAGTCTTGCATCAAGAGTGTCACACCCAGTCTCACATCACGAGAGCAGGCTTTTTGTGCCCTTTTGGGGCTTTGAGGTGCAACCCCCACCAGGGAAGCCTCCCCCTTCCCACCACCAGAGGCACTGTCACGGCAACCCATACCACCAATTCAAAAGCCCCACAGGGCCAACCCTCAGTAGGCTCTCCAATCATTCTCCAAGGAGGGGGGGGGGCGCAACAAAGGGCCCATCACTGCTATCCCGCCTATTCAAGAGGGGCAGTGAAGGGGCATTGTACTAATTTTCAAAGTGGTCTCTAGAAGGGAAAAGTCCCCCACAACTGCTCCAACTAAATTGAGCTGTTTTCTTCCCTCGTTAGGATCATCAATAAAGATTTCAAAATACAAAAGAGGCCTATTCCTGAGCTCTGCAGAACCCAAATGAACACCTCCCCCTCTTGAATCAATCTCTTGCTGTTTTTCTTTAGTTGACTTTCAGTCTGTGGCAATACTCATACGCATGCCAATCCCAATTAAATATTCAAGAAGGACTGTGCAAGGCATCGTATCAAATGCTGTGCAGCAACTGAGATATATTACAACTAGCAAGCTTCTAGCACAATCCACTGATTGTGAAATTCTGTCTGAAAAGCCATCAGACTTGGTGTGATTTGTTAATAGTAAATCCATGATGATGATACTGAAAGGTCACCTCAGATTTTGTGCCCTTGTTTTATGAGGGATGGGAATTAGACCTGTTGGTTCTTAATTACTTCATCTCCTTCATCTCTTTAATAGAAGATGAGATTGAGGGTGCATTCTGGAAGTGGAGGGTCCAGATCATTATTATTATTATTATTATTATTAAGCATTTATATAGCACAAGCAATGTACCTGGTACTTTACAACTGTAAGAAAGAGACACGATCCCTGCCCAAGTGGACTTACAGTCTAAGAGAGACAAGGGGGGGGGGGAGGAGACTAAATGGGGGGAACAGAGGAAGAGATAAGGATACATACATGAATGCACAAGGTCTCAGGTGCATGTGCTTGGCATAGTTACAAAAGGTGTAGTTACTCATTTAATTTTACACAAGATATGATGATTCAGGATGTCAGCAAAGGGGTGAGGGGAACGAGGAGCCAGGGAAAGCTTGACAGAAGTGGATTTTGGGGAGGGATTTGAAGATTTGGAGGGAGGAAGCCGAGCGAATGTGTTCAGGGAGGGAGTTCCAGGCATGGGGGCTGCCAGGGAAAAGGGGCAGGGAGCAGCGAGCAGGCAAGGGTGGTGGCAGAGGAGGAGCGGAGCTCCCGGACAGGAGTGTAGCAGGAAATGAGTGCTGAGAGATAGAGGGAGCAAGGCCATGAAGAGCATTGTACCTAAAAACCAGGAGTTTGTGCAGAATGCATTCAGGAAGAGGGAGCCAGTGGAGAGAGGAGAAATGGGGCAGTACGTGGTCAAAACGGCAGGCAAAGTGGATGAGCTTGGCAGCAGATTTATGAACAGAAATGAGAGGAGCAAGGTGAGAGCGAGCAAGGCCAGTGAAAAGGAGGTTGCAATAGTCAAGGCAAGAGATGACTAGGGCATGGACGAGGGTTTTAGCAGAGAAAGCAGTGAGGAAAGGATTTATCTTAGCAATGTTGTGCAAAGAGAAGTGACAGGATTTGGCAACAGAATCGATCTGAGGTTTAAAAGGAGAGGAAGGAGTCAAGGGGGAAGATGAAGAGTTCAGTTTTAGCCATGTTATGTTTGAGCTAATGATGAGGCATCCAGGCAGAAATGTCAGAGAGGCAGTTAGTAAAGTGAGACTGGATGAAGAGAGAGAGAAAGGGGGTGGAGAGATAGAGCTGGGTATCATCAGCATACAGATGGTACTGAAAGTCATGAGATTTGATGAGTTTGCCTAGGGACAGGGTGTATAGAGAGAAGAGGGCCAAGGACACAGCCTTGGTGAACTCAAACCAAGAAGGGAAGAGAAGTAGAGGAGGCACCATCAAGAGACACATTGAAGGATCAGTCAGAGAGGTAGGAAAAGAACCAGTTGAGGACTGAGCCACGGAAACCAAGGGAGTGGAGTGAGTCACGTAAGAGAGCGGTCAACAGTGTCAAAAGCAGCGGAGAGATCAAGGAGGACAAGGATGGAGTAGAGACGATTGGATTTTTCTAAGAGGTGGTCATTAGTTATTTTAGCAAGAGCAGTCTCAGTAGAGTGGACCATGGATCGGTGGATCACAGATCATGGATCTGTGGTATGGATCTGTCCCATTACTATCTTTGTGTGCTGTGCATGCCCTCATCTCCCCTCTGCTGAGCTCAGTCTTTCAGTGCTTTCAGGGTTGTAATTGGATCCAAAGGCCTGACCCAGGAACTGGAAAGGAGTCAAATAAACTAGTGATGGGCCACATTTCGTCCCCAGACATGTGGCTCCCCAACCCTGATTTAGAACACATCCTGAAGTCCTCTCTCATTCAACCAATGCTCCTTATGACCAAATTTTGCAGTCACATTACAATCTCAATAGTTCTATTACATTCTTGTGGTCGATACACATGCCAAAGTCAGTAAGACCATTTCCTTAGGAAAGATTTCCCCATAACAGTGCTATATTGGAATGAACTGCATGCACTGGTTAGGTTTGGGGAGGATGTTTTCCAGCATTGCTTTAGCAAAGGGAAGTCATGCCTCACTAACATATTCAAATTTTATGAGATTGTTAATAAGCATGTGGATGGGGTGATCCAGTTGATACAGTACATTTGGATTTTCAAAAAGCTTTGGATAAATTCCCCTCACCCAAAACTCCTGAACAAACTGAGTAGTCACAGGATAAGAGGAAGAGTCCTGTAATGGATTGGTAGCTGTTTAAAAGATAGGAAACAAAGGATAAGAAGAAATGGTTATTTTTCAAGTTGAAGAGAAGTAAGCAGTGGGGTGCCTCAGGGATCAGTAATGGGACCAGTATTGTTTAATATATTCATTCATGATCTGGAAAAGGAGATAAAGAGTGAGGTGGCTAAATTTTCAGATGATACAAAATTATTAAGACCCAGGCAGACTGAGAGAAACTACAGAGGAATCTTGCATGACTAGGTGAATGGGCAATAAAATGGTAAATGAAGCTGAATGTTGATAAGTGCAAGGTGATGCATAGGGAAAAACAATCCTCACTTTATATATACAGTGCTAAGTTCTGATCTGAGCATAACCACTCAGAAGGATCTTGGAGTCACTGTGGATAGTTCCCTGAAGAAGACATCAGAGCAGCAGCAACAAAAAAAGCAAACTGGATGCTAGGCATTATTACAAAACAAAAGGAATAGAAAATAAAAGGCAAAATATTATAATACTACCGTATAAATCTTCGGTACAACCCCATCTTGAATACTGTGTGCCATTCTGGTCCCCCATCTTAGGAAAGATATAATGGAATTGGAAAAATTTCAGAGAAGGGCAACAAGGATGGTAGAAGGGATGGATCAAATTCTATATGAGAGAGGCTCAGCTTGGAGAAGAGTCAATTAAGGGGGGATACAATATAAGTTTATAAAATCATGAGCAGTGTGGAAAAAGTAAACAGGGAATTGTTTGACCTCTCTCACAATAAGAGAACAAGAGGACACTCTCTGAAGTTAAATGGCTGCAGATTTAAAACGAACAAAAAGAAGTACTTTTTCACTTAGTGGACAATACAATACAATACAATACAATACACCGTGAACTTGTCGTCAGAGGAGGCAGTGAAAGCCAGCACCATAACGTAAACTATACAAATTCTTAGAGGATAGAGCCATAAACGCCTACTAGTTGGAACGTAAACCTCTAGCTACCGGTAGTTAGGAGTGGTCAGCAGGAGATGGGCCACACCTCCATGATCTGTACTTTTACTTCTTTCAAGCTACTGTAGTTGGTAGGGATGTGTGAACACCAGGGGGTTTGGCCCGTTCGGGGTTCGGGCCCCCCAAAACTGTTTGGGTTCTGATTGTTCAGCTCGAACCTGTTTGGGGGGGCCGAACCCATTTGGGCGCAGGGCGGGGGACAGGGGGGAACCGGTTTCCCCTCCCCCTTCCCCCTCCAGGCTGCGTGGGTGGAAGGGGCGCCGGGGCTCACCCCCTCCCCACCCTGCCCAGCCTCTTAAATGTTTAACCCCCACCCCAGGGATCGCCCTACCTGGTGGTGCCAGGGCTACCTGGTGGTGCTGGGTCCCTGGGTCACATGACCCGGAAGGCCTAGTAGAGGCCTGAAGCACTCTGGAGCGCCATCAAACCCACTGCTGCCAGACACACCACCAGGTAGGTCAGGCTCTGGCCCCAGGTCCACCGTCACCGGACCTGGGGCCAGAGCCTCAGCACCACCAGGTAGGGTGATCCGTGGGGGTTTAAAAATTTATTTATTTTTTTACGAGGCTGGGCAGGGGGGAGGTGAGCCCCGACGCCCCTTCCACCTGCGCAGTCGGGAGGGGGGAGGGAAAACTGGGTTCCCCCCTGTCCCCCGCCCCCACCCGAACAGGTTCAGAACCCGAACTTTGTTTGGCTGGTTCGGGCAGGGGGCAGTTCGAATTTGGGGTGTTCGCGAACAGGCCGAACACCCCAAGTTTGGGCCGAACGCCGAACCCCTGAACCACGTTCACACATCCCTAGCAGTTGGCCACTGCTGGAGACAGGATGCTGGGCTAGACGGACCATGAGTCTGACTCAGTATGGCACTTCTTCTGTTCTTCTATATACCTGTATGTTGTTTGTGTTGTAACCTGCCATGAGCCCACAGGATAGGGCCAGTTAAGTCCAAGTAAATAAATAAAATAAGTTAGAACAAAGAGTAAATACAAAGGGACCTAGAGAATTCAAGGCCCTTTTCACATGGACGACACCCACGCATGAACTTATTTTATTTATTTACTTGGACTTAACCCATCCTATCTGGGTGTTCATGCGTGGGCAAGTCTCGTTTGAACCATGCCACAGCTGGGTGTGTGGGTGTGTGCTTCCACAGTCACATATGCACACCCATCCCTCATGCACAGAGGCACCGGACAAAATGGAGGTACCTCTGTGCGTGAGGGATGGGTAGCAGTAGGGAGAGGTCGGTGTGCACCAGTGTACGCCCATCAGAACTTCCCACCCACACAGTACGCATAGACCGCAGCGCACACCGACACCCCACACACACACCGCAGCCCGTATGAAAAGGACCTAAGGCTGCTTTTAGATGCATGCGGTGCACACACGGCATAAAATCATGCCGCATGTAAAAATCCTGCATGCAGGATTTAGATGCGACATTTCACACATTAAAGCCAGTCGTGTATTCTTTTAAAGCTGCAAATTAAATACCTCGATGTCAAGGTATTTCATTCGTGGTTTGAAAAGAACATGCAACCAGCTTTAATACGCAAAATGTCGCATCTAAAACACACACACAGGATTTTTACATGCGGTGGAATTTTATGCCACGTGTGCGCCGTGCACGTCTAAAAGTGGCCTAGGTTTGCAGGCATGGAAGGCAAGCACAAAATGAACACACTCCTGGAAAAAAGTGGAAGCTAATAGCTCTATATGGAAACAATCCATACCACAGCCAGTCAGAGGTATATTGCATAAGGGTTTGTAATGCTCTATCATAGTATACAAAACTCTGGTGTTTAAGATATGCAAACACAAAAGTAATGAGCCTGTTCAGCACTACTAATGTCAGTGTAAAATATGCTACTGACTTCACTCAACACAAGATCAAGATCATTATGTTGATCCATCTCTTTAGATGGCAATATTTGTAGTAGTATATTATAATACTGTCTCTTTAAGATTATATCATACATAGCTCACAGGAGGCGCTTGAGGCAGGAGTCATTTTGTGTAACACCTCAGCAGTTAGCAGGAATTGGCTTTTTATTGGGGTTACCTCCCTTCATGTGCCTTTTTATTGGGATTACCTCATCCCTGAGCCTGTGGGCCATGTATCAGCTCTGTTGTGTGTTAACGGCCCACCCTTTTCTCATTCCCTAACCTTGCTGTGATGATTCATGTGCGGCCTGGTCATGGCCCTGACCACACCCCTCCACATGCCCTTATTTGGCTTGACATTGCCATAGATGAAGCAGAGGGAGGTGACCAGCCCAGTAAGTGTATTCCACACCTTGATCTTGTCCCTGTTAGACCATGACCCGATATTCCTGCATTTTGCTCCATGATGGGGCAGGTGCAGCAACGATCATGGATTGGCCGGCCTTCACCCTCTGTGGAACTATCTATGGGTGCTCAGGGATGCATGTATGGACTGTGTACAGGTATGTTCTGTGCATCTACCCCCATCTGCTTCTAAAGGACATGTGTTTTGTTCTTATCGCAGATACTGTTGTTCTTGGCCTGCAGACCTTGGCCAAAATCACCCAGGACTTGCAGCAGGCAGCTTCCGATTTTTGCGAGGGCAGCAGGAATTATAGATGGGCCCATGGGTGACCCCACTTCATGGTTTCATATTATTCATCTTTTTTCCACAGTGGGCTACAGGGGATGTGTTCTGAGAGGGGCATGCTTTATTGGTTTTCCCTCTTTCACTCATGTAGGAGAGAGCCGAGGAGTGGCAGGAGCTGATGGAGGTCCTCCTGGATGTGGGCCGCTGGATGCACGACCTCTCCTCAACTAGGCACACCTCCCCTGGACCCTGCTCCAAAGTGCTCGGTGGAGCAGGGCCCAGGGGAGGTGTGCCTAGTTTATTTGTTGTCTGTAAATATTCTGCCTGTTTGTTAAATATTTTAGTTTGTTTTGTTCTCAACAGTGCTGTCTGTGTTCTCATTCCTGCGGGGGCGTGATCTGCTCTCTTCGGCCAGGGCAGGGGAGGAGGGGAAAGGTGTTTGCAGAGATTGTCCTGGGACTACCATGTAAAAGAAATTGTCCTGAACTTTGGCCAGGTATGGAATATTTTTAATTTTTTGTTAACGGTAGTATCAAGCTTGTTTTTGTTTGTTTGTTCCCACCATCCTTCTGATGCTGTTCTCTTGTCAGTACAGCCCTGGACTGGCCGCTCCAGTGGCCCCCATCATCGAATTGTGGGCTGCTTGTGTGGGTCGTTCTGTGTCTTGTTGCTCACCCCCAGTCCGACATCCCTGTCTGTTTGGGTGAACCTCTCTGGTGTATGAGTGCTACCTCCCATGAAGCTAACTCCACTTTGGGACCACTGTGACGCCACTTTGACCTTTCCCTTTCCAATGCATGTTGCGGGGCTGTACTGGTGCCCTGTGCATCCCTGCACCATGCATTGCACATGTTATGGCGGTGCTGCAATGGTGTTCCGGTGGATTTAACGTTATGTCTGATCTCACTCAATGTGTCCTGTGGTTGGGGCTGTGTGCATTTTGGATTGTCCCATCTGCCGGGCATGGGGGTGGTGCTGCTTTTTGTCTCCACTGGTATGGCTTTTGTGCCTTCCCCTTTTGTTCCTGTGGGTTACATGCTGTGCCAAGGAGGGTTGGGCTTCTTGGCGCCCAGCAGTCTTGCAGGTGTCTGGCAACTCAGGCGCTGCTAGTGTTTCTCTACTGTGCCTTCCCAAATCCCTCCTCCCCCGCCCGGAGTCTTGCTGAGGATAGGCAGGAACGTTGGCTGTGGCTTTACTTGCCCTTCGCTCACCATGTTGCCATGTCATGCAGGGGGTGGAGGCATGGCCCTCTTAGAATCGGAGAAAAGACTGTCCATGTAAGCAGCGAGCATGTTTGATAGGTGGAGGGCGGGGTGGTTGGATGCGTGGGTGTCATGAACTCCCGTGACCTCCCTGGCCAGGCCAGCGCCCATTTGAATCTCTCCCCAATTCACCAGAGATGAGTGGGTGGTGCGTGGTTGTTCCACCCATCCCCCCCAGACCCGCCCCCCCCCCAGCTGTGTCCATTTAAAAATGGCCTGTGACTTCGTTTCTTCACTTGTAAGAAGAGTAGCCTGTACAGATTACCTCTAAGAGTTTTCCAGATCACCACTGCAAAAGTGCATGCTGGGCCGAACACAGAAAGCCAGATTCATAATTACAAACCCTTCGCCATCTCTAATTTGGGGTGTTCCCAGACAAGACATAATTTGTTTGAGAAGGCTCACCTTCGTATACAAATATTTCCCTGTGTACTACAGGGAAATGTGCTCGGACAGCATGGAGAAGAAATGCCTCAACAGCTTTACCTAATCTTTCACTTAGATTATTCTATTTGTTATAACTCTCTCTCACACACAGTTTTGCCTCTGTTCCTCTAAGGCAGGCACCATTACCTGTCTCAACACTAATGTATGGTACAACATACTGATCTGATCCAATGTGCAGCACTGTACAGATACACATAATAAAGGCAGATCCTGCTCCATGGAGCTTACAATCTAAATCAAGACACAAAGACATAAACAATTACGAATAAGAGTCTTCCTATGAATAATGTACTACAGGATGCAGGTATTCAGCAAATTGCCCCTTCGCAGCCCCTTGTGGCTGCAAAGGCCAATTTGTCACGCCGCCTGCCCTAAACAAATGGGGCAGGATGTGATGGGGGAAGGAGGGGCATACCCCTCCCCACTTCACCCGTGTGCTCGCTTGCCCTCACGGGGGGGGGGGAGGAGTGCCGCCAACGGGGTGAGAAGGGGGAAGCTGGGTGGCCGCATGGCTTTGCATGGTACCCGGCCAGGGTTGCTAGGCAACCCCAGCCAGGTGGGCACGAAGAGTATGCCCTTTGACTGGTGCACTGCCCGTGAAAGGGCAGTGTTCTATTGGACATGCCGCTTGCCTCCTCAGTCAGGAGGCAGCGGTGAGCGGAGCAGAACGGTTCCAATGGCATGCATCCACCGACTAGGCTGCAGAGCTTGGAGCCTTGCGGTGGCAGCGGGAGGTGCTGTGGGGGCTGCGGGTGAGGATCCGGCCTCTTCTTGGCGCACACCAAACCCCCGCCTGATGAGCAGATTGCGTGCAAAGAAAAAAGCCCAAAGGAGGCAGCCCCTTCCGCCCCCCATCTCAGGTGGGGGGGGTCCTTCTACAATGGGAATCAGTTGGTGGTCACGGGGGCCCTCCCCCGAGGAGCTGTCAGTGAGGGACCGCCTGGCAGGCTGCAAGACCCTCCTGCGCAGCATGGCAGTGGGGGCAGGAGGAGGTGCCTGTATGGGCCCAGGGGATGTGTGGTTGCAGGGAGGCCTAGGGCCACACTCCGTACAGGCAGGCCCCTCAGCTGCTCCAAAGGGCAAGGGGTGCAGGGTGATTCCCCCCTGCCAGGTTCCTCAAGGACCCCCCAGCGCCGAAGTGCTTGCAGGCAGACCCATGGTTGGGGGTAACAGGGGGCCCTTCTACAATGGGGATCAGTTGGCGGTGGCCTGAGCCATCAGGGTTTTCCGGTTGGGTGAATGAGGCTGCCCCACTGCCCGCACTGCAGGCCCATTTGGCCCTGCGGCCGCCACCAACGGTGGGAATGGGCGGCGTGGGCTGGGGCCCCCCACCCGCGCACAGCAATGATTGGAACCCTGCCATATCTCACCTACAGTACTGAGGGCCAGGAACCCCCAGGATCGGGGGCAACCCGGCGACACGAGGTAGACGAGCTGTGCCAGCATATAGAGGCCCTGGACCAGGCGTGCGGGATATGGCCGAACAACATGGTGCCGGTACACCAAGGCAGAAGGCGGTGGCAGCGGGGATGAGCCAAGGTACGGCGGGGGTAGCATCCCCAGCAGGAATGATGGTGCCAGGGTTTGGGGTGATCCCGCAGTCGGGGTCAGGGGTATTCCTCGGCGGATGGAGCCAGGTGGCCCAAGGGGCAGCGCAATGTCAGACCTTGCCCCTTGCCCCTCCCCCCGGTCAGCAGACATCAGGAGGTACTGTGGGGGCGTGGGTAGCGAGTGAACCAGCCACGCAGCTATTGTGGTGGAACGGAGCCTGAGTGGCGGTAGCTCTCCCAAGGGAGGCGGTTCAGGGTGCTCAGACCACAGTCTCTCTCCTCTGGCCCCCCTGCAGGCTGGTCAGGCGCTGCAAGTATGGCTTGCCCCCTGTGCCTCTGCAGGTCCGCATTATTCACTGGGCCATGACACGGGCCGGTACCTACTGCCAAGGGTGGGTTATGCAGCGGTGTCAGCCCTCATTGGGGCACACCTGCTGCCGGCCATGTGAGAGAAGATATGGAGGGGTGAATTCATAGATTTGTTTGCCCTCCTCTTCAGAGACCCGATAGTCTACCCTGCAGACCCAAATGACAGGAAGGAGAAGGAGCGCTTTAAACTCCCCAAGGCCGACAGGAACTGGTCTAATTGGACCACGGCCTTCGCTATCTATCAGGGAGTGGTCATGCAAGCATACCCCTCCTGGGCTCCTGAGCTCCTTAAATACACAGACATAGTCCGCAGGGTGTACGAGTTTGGGCCCACCAGAGTCTGGCTTCGCTACTATGAGGCCTTTTGGCATCGGGCGGCTTTCACCCCGGGGATGAGGTGGGATGCCCATGCACCCGACCTCTGGCTGGATTGCATGGTGGATGCGGCCAACACCCCGAGATTGGACAGTGGCCACCTACTGGTAAAATGCAGCATCGCCCCAGTGAATAATCTTTTTCGTGGTGGCGCTAGGCGACCGGGGGCAACCAGGTAAGCCAATGTTGGGAATTTGCCCGGGTGGGGAAATGCTCCCAGCCGGTGGGCAGGTTCCGGCATTCGTGCCCCAACTGTTCAAGGCAGTCAGGCAGCAGTCTCTCTCATCTGTCCCCCCGGAGGCTGGTCACAATGTGACAGCATGCCCTAGAGCCAGGGCTGGGACCAAAGGGAGGGCCCCTCCAAGACCACCTGTAGAGACGGGCAAGGGGATGCAGGGCTTCAGCAAAGAGACCCAACCCCGATTAATGTAGAGCGGCTGGCGACAGCCCTCAAGTCCCACCTGGATCCTGCGGAGGTAGCATACATAGCTGACAGGTTGAGGGTGGGGTTTCGGATACCAGCAGGTGAGGTGCACCCACATAAAGCCGCCCCCAACTTAAAATCGGTGCTGGGTCTAGAGTCCATTGTGCAAGAGAAAATTGATAAGGAGCGAGTGGAGGGCAGAATAGCTGGCCCATTCTCTTTCCTCCCCCCTCCCATTCCCCAACATAATAGTGTCCCCATTAGGGGTGGTCCCCAAGAAGGCCCCAGGAGAGTTCCGTATGATTCACCATCTGTCATATCCAAAAGGGAGGTCTGTCAACAACACCATCCCCAAAGAGCTGTCCATGGTACGCTATACGTCATTCAATACAGCCATCGAGCTCATGAAGCACCATGGAACAGGGGCCCTCCTGGCAAAGTGCTACGTGAAGACCGCTTTTCGCCTCCTCCCGGTTCACCCGGATAGCTTTCACCTCCTGGGCCTCCAGTTCCGGGGGCAGTTCTATTTTGACAAGGCCATGCCCATGGGATGCTCAATCTCGTGTTCGGCCTTTGAACAATTTAGTCATTGGTTGAGTGGCTGGTCAGGCAGCATGCTGATGGGGGGGACATCACCAAATATTGGGATTATTTCCTCTTCATCGGCAGAGCAGGAACCAACGTTTGCCGTAAGTTGATGGTGACCTTTCAAGCCCTGGCAGACAACTTGGGTATTCCCTTAGCCCCAGAGAAGTCCGTGGGTCCGGCCACAACGCTGCAGTAGTTGGGGATAGAGCTAGACACAGTGGTGGGGGTGTCCCACCTCCCAGGGGACAAATTGGCCGATATTAGATCAAAAATTGCTGGGTGCTTGGCAGCCTGTAAGGTTATAGTACGGCAGCTCCAGTCCTTGATAGGCAGCTTGAATTTCGCCTGCAGGGTGGTAGCTCCAGGGAGGGCTTTTCTGTCACGCCTATACACCAAACTGGTGGGTCGCCCCCAGCCCCACCATCACATACGAATCACGCGGGACATGAGAGACGATCTGTATACCTGGGCTGCGTTCCTTGCAGAGTTTAATGGAGTTAGCTTATGGCGGGAGAAGCTCCTAGTTGAGACTGAGCTGTAGGTCCACTTCGATGCAGCTGGGGGAATGGAATTTGGCGTAATATTCAGAGATAGGTGGTGCGGAGCCCCTTTGGCCCCTGCGTGGGAGGAGTTAGGGGTGACCAGGGATTTGATGTTCCTTGAACTCTATCCCATCGTTCTGGCGGTCCATCTGTGGGCGGGCGAGTTTGCCAACCATACAGTGTTCTTTTGGTGTGACAACCAGGCGGTGGTGCACATTATCAATGCCCAGTCATTGCATTCCCCTAGGGTCATGGGGCTAGTCAGGGCATTCGTGCTGACGTGTTTGCACTATAACATCTTATTCCAGGCTAGGCATGTCCCAGGTGTCAATAATGGTGTGGCTGACGCCATATTTCGCTTCCTGATGGAGCGGTTTCTCTCGCTCGCACCTGGACCCAGACTGGACCCAGAGCCCCTACCCCAGTGGGCGTGGACCCTTGGATCCTAGAGCTGTATCACACTGTCCAGGGATCCTTGGCGCCTCAGACCAGGGCTGCATATGGAAGGGCCTTCAGCGAGTTTCAGGGCTATCCGCTATCCCAAGGCTGGGACCTGGGTTTTTCCCATCCCGGAGTCCCAGATCCTTCGGTTCATGCTTGATGTAAGGCGTCAGGGTGCAGCTGTGGGCACCATTGGAATTCAAATGGCAGTGTTAGCCTTTATAAGCCATTTAGCTGGTCATCCCCCACCGGACCGGGTTTGTTTTTTTGCCAGGCATCTGATGGAAGCATGGGCCAGGGAGCGGGGCTCCCCTCCCAATGGGAGACCACCCATAACACCGCCACTACTGATGGGTATGTGCGGAACCCTCCCCCGCATCTGCTCATCAGAGAGTGAGGTCAGGTTGTTCACAGTGGTGTTCATGGTGGCCTTTTTTTCAGGGCTTTCGGGGTCAGCAAGTTGGTAGCTGACTCAGCACGAGACAGGTCTGCTAGGGCACTGGCCATGGAGGATGTTAGAATAAGGGAACAGGAGGTGACCTTACGCCTGCATTGCTCGAAGACCGACCAGCAAGGCAGAGGGTTCAATGTACAACTGGCGCAGGTGGGGTCCCCGGCATTGTGCCCAGTACAGGCTCTGTCATAGTACTTAGCAGTCTGCACGGCAGCCCCCAGCTTGCTTTTCCACCATGCGGATGGTAGTTTCCTTACCAGATACAAGCTAACTGTGGTAATGCGGGCTTCGCTTGCGGCCCTTAACATCCCAGCTGGGCGGTTTGGAACCCACTCCTATAGGATAGGAGCTGCTAGTTTTGCGGCAACAGCTGGCTTACCAGAGCAGGAGATCCGAGTCATAGGCAGGTAGCATAGCTGGGCGTATTGGGCATACATCAGACCCCTCCTGCCCCTGAGTCAACAGTAACGACTGTCTATTTCCCAGGTCCCCATAGGCGACAAGGGAGCTTGCTCTGGATCGTGAGCCACGGCTTGGTTCGCTGGGCCAGCAAGACAGCTGAACAATCACACTGGGAACACAGCTGGGGTTGTCAGCCTATGCTCAGATCCGCTGAATGGGCCACAGAGGCATGTGGTGGCGGCAGTTGCTCCCCACATTAAAAAGGGAAAAGGGGGTTGCCCAGCCAGATATCTTAGTAATTCACCTGCGTGAAAATGACCTTGTCCAGGTAAAAGGTGTACAGATGTTGAAGGACATCAGGACTGATATTTGGGAGGTCAAACGCATGTTCCCTGGGGTAATAATAGTATGGAACGACCTGGTAGAGCGGGGTCGTGGGGTGACGGGGTTCCGCCGCGTAAAATTGATAAGACCAGAAAGACCATTAACAGGGAGACAGGGCGGTGGGTGACGGGATTGGGTGGGGAAATAATTGGCCACCACGCAATCTCACATCGGAGGCCAGACCTTTATAGGCACAATGGGGTGCACCCGTCCCCAGCTGGGAACAAATGGTACCTGTTGGTGTTGAAGGAGACGTTACAGGAAGTTTTGGTTGGTGGAATATAGGTGGTGGTTGGGCCCGTCCGGCAAGGGGTCAGTGGACCCTTCGTGGCAGGGGTCCAGGTTAAAATTAGAAAGGGGCATCTCCATAAGAGATGGGGGGTGGTACCAGCTGCAACTGCAGGGTATGGCAAACGGTGGAGTCAACCCCTGGGAGAAATGACCGTGATGGCAATAGAGACATGTACTATTCCTAGCTTGAGGGCACTACCCTCCTTCCTCCGGCTCCAAAGGAGCCTTGTGCCCCTCCCAATAGCCCGTTAATGGGGACGGGGAGAGGCTTGTGCAGTTGATAGGGATTGGTACCCGATGGTATATCCGGCCAATCCCTTAGTTCGAGTTGTTGTTGTGAGAGGTGCTGGAACCAATTCACATGAGTGATTGCTCCCACCATTCCAATTCGAAGTTAATTCCTGATTTGAATAAAGAGTGCAGCCATTTAAACCCAGCTTTTGGTGTGCCTTGTCTCATTTGGGGGGGTGCATCAACAATTTGTTTCAGTAAAAACGGTTGAAATCCAGAAGGCTATGATAAAGATAGGGCCTGGGCTCATGATTTAAAAGCAGTCTCAAAGAAATGGGCCTTCAGGAGGGGCTTGAATATGGACAGGGAGGCGGTCTGACGCACCACCTCAGGAAGTTTGTTCCAAGCATATGGTGCAGCAAGGTGGAAAGTGCGGAGTCGGGAGTTGGCGATGGAGAAGGGAACAACAGATAAGAGCATCTTGCCCAATGAATGGAGGTCACAAGTAGGGGTGTAGGGAGAGATGAGATGTACTGGACAGCTGCAGAGTGAAGACACTTGTAGGTGAGCAGGAGAAGCTTGAACTGTATGTGGAAGTGGATGGGGAGCCAGTGTAGTGACTTGAGAAGAGAGGTCACATGGTCGTAATGGCGTGCAAGGAAGGTGACTCTCACAGCTGAATTCTGAATTATTATTATTATTATTATTAATCATTTATATAGCGTCAGTCGTGTGACCTGGTGCTGTACAGAACATAGAAATAGTCGCGGTCCCTGCCTGTGGCTTACAATCTAAAAGACAAGGAGGGGGAGACAGGGAGAGGGGACAGAGGGAGAGACGGGGAGAAGACAAACAGACATTCAAGCAGGTGCGAAGACTCAGGTGCGTGTGCTTGGCTTGGTTACAGTCAGGTTGCAGCAGTCTGCAAAGGAGGGCAGACAGTAGATATATAGGAACGTCTAGCATGGATTGGGAAAGGCAGAGAGGAACAGGTGGGTCTTGAGGAGGGATATGAAGGAGCGGAGGGAGGGGGCAAGGTGGATGTGGGCAAGGAGGGCATTCCAGGCATGGGGGGTGGCAAGGTGGCTCAGTGGGAGACCTGTGAGAAGCAGGTTGCAGTGGTCTAAGCAGGATGTGATGAGAGAATGGATTAGAGTTTTAGCAGTGTGTTCAGACAGGAAGGGGCGGATTTTGGCAATATTATAGTGAAAGAAATGGGGGCAGAATGAGGGGAGAGCAGAGCAGACGGCCTGGGGCTGGAACGGGATGTTGCCCCGTCATTGGACAAGTGGTTGCTGTGTCGTGCGTGTTGCACCAGATTGAGGAGTGCCTAACACTGTGTTGAGACACTTTTTGCTTTAGTGCTCCTTACTCATGGACCCTGTTGCTTGGCCGCGGATTGGGTGAAAGGAACGCCGTGGAGCAGATCACGCCCCCACCGCTGGGCCCCACGCCTAAGGGTCACACGCGGGACAGGCGAAGGCAGGGGATTTTGGTGTTTGGGCAGGAGTTGTGAAATATAATATGGATATTAGGTAGCCGTATTGGCAGATTTTTGTATTTAACTTTCTGTATATTAGCCATTTAAACGAGTCAAGAGAAGGGAATAGAGGTGAATGGATAACACAGACTTAAGATTTTGGGTTAGTCGGTCCGATAGCCCAAGAACAGTTTTAAAAAAAAGAGCTCATCAGCTGGTTGTATCACCTGATATAGATGGCCCTAGCTTAAAACAACTAAAATTACAGGATCTGGGTTTTGGGGTAACCTCTAGACAAGACTCCCCGCTGTTTCAAATTCCTACCTCAAATAGTTTTGCTGCTTTGGAGAGAAACTCAGGGCCAAGTGTACAGTCTCCAACTGTGTCTGAGGAGGTTTTTGGAACCAGAGAGCTTTTAACCTCTGCTTTACATAGTTCCCCAAATACCATCAAATTACTCGGGGATCAATGTGTGTTAATTAGCAAACTGGTTGATACTCTATTTAAGGGGGTAGCAGAGATGAAGGGAACGATAGAGGGGGTACATCAATGTCTTTGGGAGGTGGCTACAGATACAAAGACCATAGTAACACATTTGTTTGCTATGGCCCCTCCTAACCTCCCGCCTGTGAGATCAGGCCTCATTTCTGCAAAACCCCCACACAAAATGGTATGGCAGGTGAAGTCTAATAGTAGACCTTTCCATGATACTAACAACCAGGTGGGGCCAATTCTACAACCGTTAAGCCAATCAATTATATCAGACCCCAACGCAGTTTTGCTTAAAATCTTTCCCCTTCCTAACGGTGTGATGCCAGCCTGGTTCTCAAAGTTCCTAATTCGTAGGAACCTGGTTACCCTTCTCCATTTCAAATTACGAATACCAGAAATCGAAAGATTTTATTTCTTACACACACACACGCGCACACACACACACACACACACACACACACTATTGATCATGCATTACGATTGGTGATTTACTTTAGTGACCCCCAGATTGTGGGAAAGATCAATATGGATAGACAGTTCTTACAGTCTTGGGGGATACTGGTATCTAGGGTCTTTTGGGCGCAAGTCCCAAAAGCCAATATAGAACAGGATCAGCAACAGGAAGTTTCTGAGAGGGATAGGTTCAGTGGTAATAATCAGCAGGAGGGGAATTTAGTAATAGATAGTGAATGGGTGCCGCAGTGCCCTCCCCCCTACCCCCCCCGGTTGAAAGAGATGGAGATAGGAATGGGTCAAGTCCCAATATTGGATGGTCAGTTAGGACAGCAGGAGGGTGAACTAATATCGTTACTTGAACCTATGGGCCAAGCAAGAGTGCCCCAAAGTGGGTTTTTGGTTAACCAAGAGCCAAAGGAGATCGTAAATAGTCAACAGCAATATAAGGGAGGGGTTTTGCTGGATCCACAGGAGACACTTATAACGCCGCCCCCTTTGTCTTAATCTAGGTGCAGATAATTTTGGGGATAATTTTTAGTCGGATTTCGATGTATGCCAAATTAGCAATAGTAAAATACTGGCTTCGGCTAAATCTGATTGCCTCTGGCTCACTGGCATAATTAATAATCCATACAGCAGTGGGCCAATGACCGGAATCAATAAAGTCCATCCTAAGTTCCTTGGGGTTTTCGGTGGCATATGTTTTGACCCTTCCTTTTGCTAAAACATGGTCGGAAACCAAGGCCCGCATCCTTGATCAGGAATTACAGTTTGAACATGATCAGCTGAACTCTCAGAAAGTATCTCAATTGTATGGGAAATTTGTGATTCTAACTGGGGGAGCCTCTTATCTGGCCGATTATAGGATGTGTAAAACAAGGATGGCTCTGACCCAAGCACGATTAAATGTGTTTCCTTCGGCAGTCACCGAGGGTAGACTGGATGGGATACCACGTGAAGAGCGGCTATGTAGTGAGTGCTGTAAGCTACAACAAAAATGCGTAGAGACAGTGGCACATATATTGGTAAAATGCCCCACATATCAAGCTTGGAGGGAGTTTCTTATTGTCCCCCTTCTTAAACACTTAGGTACTGGAATGTCGAAGGAAGAATTCTTGCTCTGTGACAAGAACCATTTGGTGTCTGCAAATGTGGCAAAGTTTTTGACTTTGGTCAAAAATTTAAAGAACAAAACTAAAGCTCCAATTTAAGCTGGGCATGGACTAAGAGTAGTTTGCCTTGAGATTGGGGAACTTTTGGGGATATAATTGTTAAAGTTCCTTGAATCTTGGGTACTGTAAAAATTGCAGTTAGATATATGTATTATTGGGTTATGAAGGGGGTAGTGGAGAGATGGTGTATAAAACTATTGTTTTCAGTAACTGATTGTGTTTTATATTTTTTTGTTTGTTTTATTTTATAATGGCTATGACTATATAAACAAATAAAAATCTGAATCTGAGTGAAAGAAATGACAACTTTTGGCAGTGTTTTGGATGTGAACAGAGAAAGAGACGAGCCAAAGATGACTCAAAGGTTGCAGGCTGAGGGAACTGGGAGGATGACAGTGTTCTCTACGGAGATGGAGAGAGATGGGAGGGGAGAAGTGAGTTTAGGAGGAAAGATAAGAACTTCTGTCTTGGCCATGTTACGTTTAAGGTGATGGTGAGACATTCATGCAGCAATGTCAGACAGGCAGGCTGAGATTTGGGACTGAATTCTGGATGATAGCTCCGGTAGAGAGAGGTAGGCCTCTTTTACATGGATATCACCCACCCACGAACACCCATAAACACCCATCGGATGGGTGGGAGAACGTCCATGTAAACATCCACATGTGAGTGGGTGCATGTGCACGACCCACCCAGCAACACCCACAGAGCAGCCGGGAAGGAGCCAGCATGCTCCATGGGTGGAGATGGGTGTTCAACACCCAGACGTCCGTGTAAAAACTAGAACACCCACACCCACGGGGACAGGACCAGCGGAACCGCAGTACGACGGCACAAGAGGTCACGCACGTGCCCCCCCACAGACACGCCCACCGGGGGTGATACCGGACATCCGGTCGGGAGCCCGTAAAAGAGGGCAGAAACATGACATGGGTGCGCTGGCTCCCACAATGTCCGGGAGGAAAGCCTTCAACAAGACCAAGGAAGCCAGCGCCACGTCAGGTACAGGACGAGGCCAGGTGAGCATGGGGACCCAGGAACTGTGCATGTATATAGCAAATATGTACCCAGTGAAATACATAGAATACAGATTGAATGATATCATATCTGTAAAATATTTCCAAGCTCTTTACCATGGTGTGATAAAAAGAAATATATATCGTGTTTTTAGCACTTCTGTTGTAGTATTTGTATTCCACCCTATAAGTTGGTAAGGGGATAAGGGGGCCCATAGGCTGCTCCCGGGAACCCCAGTGGGCCTGGCACCGGCGAGGGAAGGAGACATATGCACTTGTGGAACTCTCACCCCATGCTTGTTTTTCCTTGCAGGGTCCTGCACCAGAGGCTGGTGTGGAGCAACCTGCGGATGGCAGGGAGCCTGTCCGCTCACCGATCACTGCACTCAGCAGTAGCAAAGACCTTCTGGGAAGCGAGCCCCGGTGGTGAAGTCAAGCGGGGGCGAGGTTGCCCCCGAAAATAGCAATCCCCATCCCCTTGTGAATAGTGTCCCCTAATAAAAACAGCTGTTAATGTACCTCCATGTCGCATTGTCTGTTCCGGGCCCAGCAGGCAGGATGGGCTGGCAGGGGGGCACAGGCTGGATAAGGGTCGCCGAACACGCCAGGCCAGGCAATGAGGCTGGGGGGCTGCCCACCCAGCCCGCAGGCAGCACTGGTGTGTGCAACAACTACAGAGGTACACAGCACAGGCGGACCGGTGAGAGGTGGCATGCAGGACACTGGGCAGCCAGTGCACCCCATGGCTGTCCACAGGGGAGGGTGCTTGCACCCAGGCAAGGCAGTGGACCGGTTCCCGGAACCCCCTTACCCACACAAGGCACGAAGGCATGGATAGATGTTAAGGGGATCAACAAGGTTTATTGATGGGGTTTACAAGATCATGGGCAGGGGGGTGGTTCAGGCACGGGCACGGTCCCATTGTCTGCCGCCTGGGCAATGATGCGGCGGCACAGCACATCCCTGTTCTCCTCGGAGATCCTCCAGAACACCCCGCCCTGGACATATTGGTACAGGAGCACAGGGCCTGCCCTCTGTACAGGTGGAGGGTTGTCCAGGGCGGCTCCGCCCGTCTCACATATGTTGTGCAAAATGCATGCTGCTGGGACAAGGATGGGGGTGTGGTCTAGGTTGAATTGGCTCCTGTTCATCAATAGGCACCAGCGCATCTTCAATTGGCTGAAGGTCCGCTCCACCATGCTGCGTGTTGACGACAGGCACTCTTTGAACATGCGGTGGTCAGGGTTGTGCGCCACTGGATAGGCCCTCATGAGCCATTGGCTGAGCAGGTAGACAGGGTCCCCTATCACAATAGGGGCCATGGGAACGCCCTCTATCATGCGGTACAGGTTGGGGGTGATCTCCCCATCGAACATGCAAGCGTAGAACGGGGACGCGCGCAGAATACACGCATCATGGCTCCTCCCCGACTAGCCTGTGTACACGTCTATAAATAGGCCCCTGTGATCCACGATGGCTTGCAGATTGATGGAGAAGGCCTGCTTCCTGTTCATGTAGTCGATCTTTGCGTGTGGGGGCCATATGATAGGGATGTGGATGCTGTCAATCACCCCAATACAATGGGGGAACCCCAGCTCCTCAAAGCCGTGAATCACCTCCTCGGAATCGTGGAGTTGGATGACCCGCTCAAGGAAGAGCTCCACAATCAGGCCACACATGTCATGGAGCACCCTGTTCACAGTGGCCGTCCCCACCCTGAACTGCTCCCCAACACTCCTGCACGAATCAGGGGTGGCCAGCCTGCACACTGCCATGGCCAGTCGCATGCCCCAGTGCAATGGGGAAACCCCTGCTCCTCGNCCGAGCATCGTGGTTCCTCCCCGACTAGCCTGTGTACACATCTGTGAAAAGAGAACGGTGGTCGACGACTGCCTTCATGTTTACAGAGAACACGTACTTCCTGTTGAGGTAGTCGATCTTGCTGTGTTCACAGTGGCCGTCCCCACCCTGAACTGCTCCCCAACACTCCTGCACGAATCAGGGGTGGCCAGCCTGCACACTGCCATGGCCAGTCGCATCCCTGGTGGCAGCGGATAGCGCATGTTGGTCTCCTGCCTCCATAGATAGGGGTTCAGGAGCTCCCCTAACCAGGTCAGGAGGGAGCAGTTCATTCGGAAGTGGTTCGTCCATTTCTCATCCGTCCAGGTAGCCAGAAGGTTCTCCGACCAGTCATTGGTGCAGGAACACATCCATTGCATTCGCCAGGTCAGAACTGTCATGCGGCGCACGTACAGGTTCAGGGGCCACCGGGCCAGGACCAGCCGGGCGTGCAGGGACACCGCGGTGCCCAACATAGCATTGCGACAAGCAGCAGTCCACCATGTCCATTGCACCGTCGCCGCCCTCTGTAGGTTTGCAGCCCTCCAACGCCATTCCCCCTGGAGGAAGTAGCGGCACCCTGGCAGGAGGAGCTGGGACATCTGCTGGAACAGTAGGCGTAGCAGAGTGAAACCAGCGTTCAGGGTGGTCAACAGCACAGTCGTGGCCTGCATGGGCTCGTCCTCCGGCAGCATGGTTCCACGGATCCCCACTCCTGGGAAACCCCCCCCGATATCAAACGGGTGGTAGCACCACAGCGTAGACCCTGCTTCTCTGGGTGCACGGTACCGACCCGCCATGGCCTGCACCGCTGTGACCAGCCCCTGCTTTAGCTGCCGGTGGCCACCTGTACCCCAGCCTATCAGCGCACCACTGTGTGGCCTGTGCCCCCAGCCCCCACACCCCATGTATCCCTGATCCACCTCTGTGTCCTCCCTGCTATGTGTTCCTCCGCTCTGTACACCCCTCAGCCTCATTCACCTCACTCTATTCGCCACGCCCGACCACCTGCATTGGATCGCTTATGTACCGTGTCGCCCCGTGTTCGCTGGTCAACTATTGGTGCTCGACCAAGGGTGTGTTGGGCGCTGTCACTGGGTCTCCAGCCCAGCTGCTCATCCCCCAGCAGGCGCCCGCCGCCTACCTGCCGGAAGGGATAGGTCAGCAGGGGCACCGGATTGTCCATGGGCCCTGGCGCCCTCTCCATTGGCTGTGGGCCGGCCCCGTGCATCCCGTGGTACCGCTGCATCCGCACCTGCACCACATCCATCACTGCAATGGGCTGCTTTGCCATGCTGCCGCTGTGCTCGCTGGCGATACGGTGCCTGGCTTGGATGATTGGCCTCGCGCTCTAAGCAGCCGTGGCCTTGGCCATGTGTCATCACCTGTGCTGGAACTTGTCTGTCCGATGTGTGGGTTGGGAAGTCCCGACCCCAGCAGGCCAGCCTATCTCAGGCATGTAAGGTCGCACTTGGGCTCGGGGAGCTGCGCTCCACGTGCTCGGCTCATTCACAGCCATCCTCTGTCTCACTCCTGTGCCTCCTCTAGAGTACACCTCGTGACAGTGATGGCAGGGTGTTGTGCGGGGCCCTCGGGCGGGGATGGGGGCGCAGAGGGGTGGTCGCCCTGTGCTGACATGCTGCTGGGGACCGTATGGCAGAGCCCCAACATGCAGCTGTTGTTGACTGACCCCCTGTCAAAGGTGGATGGCTTCCAGCTCCTGTCACGGTACATGTGACTGATGGGACATCAAGTTGGGGCCCCAGCTTGATGGGGGCGTGCCCTGGAGCTTGGCTTCACCCTCCTGCAGCAATCACTGTGGGAGCACCCACCCGCCGTTGTCGTGCTGTGGACCGCTAAGGAGATCACAACCATTCGTCTGGTGGAGGCACGACCCAAGTACAGGCTTGTCTTACAGTCCAGGGGTCCCCCTGTTGCAGCCAACTACACCAGCACCCTCCTGCGTTCCTGTAGTGTCCCGTGACCGGCCTCGGACTTGCGGGCCCTACTTTATCTATATTTTATTTATTTATTTATTTCATTTGTACCCCGCCCCTCCTGAACACAGCTCGGGATGGCTAGGACTTGGGCTTGCTGCCCCCCAATGTTAGTGGACCCCTCCTGACTGGGACCCCTACCGCTGTGAAGCTCAGCACCCTTCAATCGGTGAGGAACCTACCAGCTGTGAGGGCTGTGGCCGTCACTGCCAATCAACTCCTGCCCCGCTTCCTGGTGGATGCTCATATGCGTTCCCGGGGGTTCCGCAGGGGCCTGTTCACCTGGGAGGGTCTTGCGCAGGGGCCTCCGTTCCGGGAGCACCCCATCCCTGAGCTGTGCCTCACTACCACCCGCTCCCTGCCACCCTGCTGCCCGTGACTGTGCACTGCCTGCCTGCCCGCCCGCCCCCCCCTCCCCCCGTGCCGCTTCACAGCTGCTGCACTGTCATCTGCATCCCTGTTGCTGGCTACCTCGTCCGCCTAACCCCATTGCCTCCTCTGTGTGCCCATGGCTGCATCCCCCCGAGATTTCCATTGTGCCCTCGTCCTCCTGCTGTGGGTGTCCATGTGCCCTGGACCAGCCGTGGGGCCACGTGCACAGCATCCCCAGTCAGTGTTTCGGGGGGGGGGGGGGAATCCATTTCCCCCATCGCTAATAAAGTATATTTCTGCAATGGTCGGCCCTACCTTGCTTCTGTGCCAGTGGTGCCACCAGGCCGCCCCTCCCATGGCAGCCTCCCTGTCCCCATATGTGTGGTTGTGTGCTTGGTGTGTCCTCGTGGTCACTGAGACTGTGTGATGGTACCCGGTGGTGTGTTGTGTGTACCCCTGGGGGATCCCCCACTGGTCTGGTACTCCTGCCCGTGTGGTGGTGGCAGTGGCCAGCCAGCAGGGCAACTACCGGGGCTCCCTTCACAGTTGGTAACACCCCGGCCCTGCCCCCCCGCTGTCGCCCCCTGTTGGTGCGCTCCATCTGTGCTGGTGGCGATGGATGAGTAACCGGTGCATTGGGCGGCTGAGCGTGAGTACGGGGTTCATGGGCCCCAGGGGTGTGCATCTCCAGTCCCCCTTCGTGCAGGGTTCCAGGGTGCTCTTCAGGGTGACTGGGGCCCGCATGTGGGGTGTGTTCCCTCTGTTGGGGGTGCCCGCTGCTCTCCCACGACCTGTTGATTCACCCCTTCTCCTTGTTCCCTCTCCCCTGCAGCTACTGTGGTCATGTTCCTGGCCATGCTGCGGCTAGCTGGGATGGTCCACCAGCTGGAGCGGGCAGTCTCTGGCCCTATTGACCAGGGGGTGCCCTGCCTCTGCTGCCAGAACTGACAGTGCTCCCCTTTGTTTCTGTTGCCCCATTCACCTGCTCCTCCTTGTTGTCCCCTGTTTGTTTATTAAAGCTGTTTGTGTTCCTTGCCCGGTTGTGTGTGTCCTGCTTCCCTGTGACCTGTCCCCTTGTGTGGGCGCCTCTGGGGGTGCTGTACGGTTGCCTGGGTGGTGCAGCTGCTATCCGCCCCCCCTCCCCAGGTGGCAGCGCGTCGCCATGGCTTTTCCCCTGCTTGGTTCCTGCTCAGTGCCTCGCTCCTGTTTCTCCTCGCAGGTTATGGGCCCATCCCTGTGTGCTTGTGCTGCCTGCTGTGTGGGGGGTGCTTGGCTGTGGGAGGTGGGGGGGACTGCATGGCACCTGGTTGTCTGGCCTCTGTGCTGGGGCTGGGAGGGGGCGGCTACTTTGTAACTCCTGTCATCTCTGCGCCCTCCTGCCCCGCCCACGTGGGTTCTGGTGGCTCGGGGGGCAGGGCTGCGTTGCGCGGCTTCATTTGCCCACAGTTGGCCATGTTGTGCCATTGGTGGGCGGGGCTTCCCCACTGTTCACAGTCTCGGCTGTCCATGTGAATGTCACGGGTGTTTGCTGGGTGCTTCCCGGGGTGGGTGTTTGGCTGCTGGGTGTTTGCCAGCCCCTCCCTTTTCCGTCCCACTAACCCCCGTGGTGCTGTCCGTCTAACTGTCTCCCTGCTCGGTGTTCGCTGGGTGTGCTCATCCACCCATCTCCACCCATCGGCACTGCTGTGGCGTCCGTGTAAAAGAGCGTGTAGATCTGAGAATCATCAGCATAAAGATGGTACTGAAAACCATAGGAGAAGATGAGAGCACCAAGAGAAAAAGTGCAAACGGAGAAGAGAAGAGGACCTGGCCCATCCACTATCCCACCCCTGGCCATGATGTGGCTACATGGGATTGCAGCTAGCAACCGCAACTCAGAGCCCCACGGTGGACTTCACCATGCAGTGGGGTAGATGGGGACTGGGCAAATGGGCTACCTTGCCTTGGGCAGCCTTACACCACTTTGGATAAGGCTGCTATGCGCTGTGGCCATGTCCTTTTCCCGATGATACAGCGCATAGAAGCCAGCTGCCCGCCCCACAGCAGGGTGAACATCTTGCAACCATGAGGCACACAATGCATTCAATTGCATGGTATGGCTGCCCTGCATGGGGGAAGGCTGCTGAAGGTGCAGTAAGTGTATCATGTGACTGCATCCCTAGTAATTCTACAGTGAAGTGAATATTTATTCCCCAATATGAACCCCATAATGGAACTTGCTATGGTACTCATTCTCATTTACACTAAGGCCCTTTTGCTTTGCATTAGTGTAACTGAGAATTTGGACTCCTATCTTTTAGAAAGGCATCCCACTACTCAGTCTCTTTAAAATGTCATTAATCATAACAGGATTCTTCAGTGTACATGAACTGAGATAAGGACAAAATTCCTCAATATATTTTCCTTTGTAACCTAAACCAAGATTTGAACCTACATCCTTCGAAGTGGCACCAACACTTTGCACCTCTTATCCCACAGAGCTGAGCTTAAATGGAATATTGCTCTTAAATCGAAGTTCCAGCATCCCTGAAGGGAGCAGCTGTCTTGTGAAAATTGGAGTCTTGGATTTGCATCAATTTGCAATTTGATTTCTGTCAGAGTCTTTTCCTATTAGCTGTCACTTTACAAGTGATCATGTAAGGGATGAGCAGGAAAGCTTGATACTACCATTTTAAAAAAAAGTTCAATACCTGACCAAAATTCAGGACAATTTCTCTTTGGGAAACACTGCCATTTCATTTTACATGCTTATTATTTCTGCACATTTCAGGTATTAATTCTGAATCATCATCCCTTACTCTAGGTTCAAAGTGTTGGAGGGGAAATACTGATCTGTTATGAAAATGACAATTAAACATACAGGATGGCACATATATGGTGATGTTTATATATCCCAGTTAGGGTTAGGTTACTCTATTGCTAGAGTAGTAATGATAGCTTGCTCACACATAATAGGTAATGATATTAAACACAGTATATGTTGGGTTTTAGAGTACTTTGAAAGTTAGGCTAAGAAGTTGACACGAGCAGAGAATGATGGGATGGTTGGGAATAAAGAGCAAACGAGCTAAAGGGAAATTTTATCAGGAAATCAGGACTCCAAGGAGCCTTAGAAGGACACAATGAATGTAGGAGACCACCATAAAACTCTGAATAACCTACAAATGAACCTTGGGGATGAAAATGTACATGCAACAGTGGTCTCAATCAGATTAGAGCAGGTCATGATAGAGGGGTGTCACTCTGGGTGGGAATATTATAATATGGTGACTTGGAAAGGTATAAAAGATATGGACCAATTTAACTGCCTTTGTCGGTTGAGAGGGCACCAAGGCTGTGAGTGTAACCTGCAAAGGTTCCACAGAGGAACTAATAAACTCATACATCGCTAGCCGCTTGTCTGTCTCTGTGCTACCTGCATGCATGGAAACTACCCCTAGGGAACCAGGTGCGACACAAAGTTATATTCCTTATATCAATTCTTGTGAAGAAATCCAATGAAAAATGTATAACTACTGTATGGAGATCCCTGCCCACTGAGGAGGGCCATATAATGAGACATGTGGCCCCAAAGTAGAGGAAAGAGCAAGTTCTACAAAGATCCATAGATTTCAAGACCAGAAAGGGCCATAATGATTATCTACTCTCATCTGCACTGAATGTCACACAAGATCATTCCATTCACTCAAACGCAACCCCAGGCAGTCACAACAGTAGTACACCAAGTACAAAATGTTGCTTGCTATGCTTCTGTCGAGTACCCTGAGTTGTGCTCCTATGTGCGTGTAGACCACAGAAAATGAAGAGGAGATAAGTGTGAAATGAATATTCCTTGATTAGAGGCATAAAACCCCACAAAGAAAGGCAGATGCTGTTACAGCACATTAAAAAATCAATGTAGTTATTATAACAGTACACAAAACAAAACTGAATGAAGTGACTTCAGAGGGCACCATTTGCACTGCATGCTTTGGGGAACAGCCAACCTATGACTGTGCCATGTGAATGCCAACTAGGTGACTGAAAAAACTTGCAGGCACCACTCTGTTCATAATCTGTCTTGTGCTCATTTTATGAAAGGAGCTGGAATGTGTGTGCTTCTAACGGTCTAACCAATATGACACATGTTTGAGTAATTGGCATTTATTCTGTTGATATCCAGGATTATTATTTTCACCCACTAACTTGTGCCAAGGATGTTGCCCAAGCCCAACTACTGTTGTAGTACTGTAGTGTTCTTCAGTTCGTGTAAATCAGCAGTTTGGACCAAGATGTTACAGATGCCACAACCAATACTGATTAGGTACTTGTATAATGCAACTTGTTAGTAAGTGTCACATTCCATGAGTAAAACCAACATTAATTTCAATAGGTCAGTTTACTGTAGCAAACTTATTTCACATGAATACAGTGTTTTTCCATCACATACAGCTATCAGTATAAGGAACTGAGGTCACAACATTTCTTGCTTATTTGGGCATGGAACTCTTTCTGTTAACCAGACTCACGTGTGTGTCTGGTCCAGGAGTTTCATTCTGCAAGGTCCTGAAGATTCTGGTTCCTGCCCAGAAGAGCACTTAAACACACGCTTCACTGTAAACAAGTGTTATACCACTTAGGCCAACCAGACTGGGGCAAGAATGTTCAGGTTCTCACAGGATTTAAAGGGTGTTAGCACATAACATGTCTACCCTGTTTTAATGCATTTTGGGTCCATTTTTTACTCCTGCATGGACATTTTATTTTCCTTATGGCAGAATCTGGCTCTCAGTCAAACTATTGGCTCAGAATTACAACCTGAGAAGGCAGTAGTTCAATGGGAAGCTGGCACTGTCATCTACTGACATACATTCCAGGTCTTTGGGAAACACTGCCACAGCTGTTGAAGAGGAGCAACCCAAGACCCTCTGTGGAATACCCAATACCTCACAGGCACACACAGACGTCTTTCTGGCATTTCATAGTGATTTAAAGATACAAGATGTCAAAAACTGATTAAATGAAATGGTGGGAAACTAATTTTCATTCAAAAATTGGCATAATATGCAAAGATTTAGTAAATTTGCATTTCATTGACTGTTAAATTGAGATCAAATACTTCAAAAATTAATGAAATGACAATACAGACAAGTCAAGAGGATAGGGAGTGAGGAGAGGGAGAAAAAGACAGAGGAAAATAAAAATCACAGGAAGGGAAGGTGAAATGTGGTGGAGACCTGGTCTGGAACGATGGAAATTCCAAATCTGTAATTCATGCCCTATTTCTGCTATCAGCAGTTTTTTCATTTTGTTGTTTTTATTGGAAGAGTAAAAAATTAATAAAATTTTTAAATCACAAGAAAGGCAATGGTCCTGGGAGCTGGTAACTTTATCTACTGCAGCCCCACGACACTTGAGAGGCAGAATGCAGATCATACTCATTAGCAGTGGGTGTAAGATACATTACAGGTTTGCTCATTCAATCCACGTGTAGCTATTTTTAAAGCAAGGAAACACCTAATGGCTTGTAATTTTATGGCATCTGTGCTTTTCTCAAATCCTTTTGATAAGCTAATACCTTACTTGATGCTCATTTTATGCACTGAAATTAGAGAGCTGAATTCAGTCAATGTCAGAAACCTAGCAAAGCACAGTATAATTTAGAGGACATTTTGAAAGAATGGTCACAGCGTGCTTTTTCTATGCATGAGAGGCAGGACTCTGGTCCCAAGATGAGCGATCCTGATTGTGATGAAGATTATAAAACCACTGTACTTGACATACGGTACATATATGTATATAGTGTGAATGGTTTAAATTTACATTGTATAGCCATGTCTGGTGTCTTTCAACTCAGAAAGAAGAGATGCATATAACTATGATGAAATGTTGTATGAAAACCCTATGGAATGAGAATATGTACATTGTGAGCTATGTAACAAGAATAAATCCGAAAAGCCAGAATGGGAGCCTAAAGGCAGACAAGCTGTCTGAGGGACAGGGCAAATCAACAAAAGACTGATTTTGTTGGAGGAGATTTTGTTTGGAGATTAGCAAAACAATATGGATGTCACTGACAATGAGAAGTCTTCAAAAGGTGGGAAGAGCCATTAAAAACTATTTAAAGCAATCAGAGACAAAGGAGAGAGATTCATCCTGGAACTGACTAACTCAGCAACAGAAGCAAGAAGCTGGACACAGTCATTCCACGTGAGAACGGAGCTTTTAATCATACAACTGCATAGGGTAAGATTAGCTTAGAACTTAGCTAAGATTCACTAAAACAAAAAACTTAACAGTTTAAAAAGACACTTAAATGTACAAGAGTTTTCTTAAAATACACACAAAAACACAATTCAGTAGAACATAAACTCCAAAAAACATAGAAATTAATTCACGCTTAGAGCAATATTTAATATTTTATCATCAACATACATGTAATATATTTGTACTATGTTCCTTACCATACATACTTCATTTTTTTCAATAACTAAACTTGCACATTTTATAATTATGAAACTATTTTATTTTCATAATTTGACAAGGAACAATTTTGTC
>QEPC01002093.1:1846422-1860315 GCA_003113815.1 Sphenodon punctatus | reverse complement strand
AGGCCAGTATGAATTTTGACCACAAGCAATTAACGTTTAAGCTGCAATAACTTTTTATTTTCCTGATGGATATTTTTCAAACTTTGTGGATATGATGGTCCTCACAATTTACAGCCATGATGAAATTTTCAGAAACGTAGGTCAAGTGGTTTTTGCAAAATTGGGGCTTCAGCAGTCACCTGTTTATAATGAAGAGTGGCTGTACATTTAAGTATTCAGGCAGCTGCCGCTGCCTGAAAATTAGGCAGAATTGCGTTATCTTATATTTTGTTTTATTGCAGTTTTGTATCCATTCTTGCACTGATCTTAATTTTGATTTGCAAATTAAAATTATTTTAACTAAGTCATGTGTGCTTGCGTGGTACTGACATTGGGGTGACACCATGGAGGGAGTTCTGAGTTAGAGACTCAGACAAACCTTGTAATTCAGTTCTGTGCTTTAGGAAACTCTGAGGTAAAGGTAGAGAGGGTTAACGCTTTACAGGCTAGAGTCGTTTTGGACGGAGCAGGTCCAGTAGGCACTGGAAGTGGAAAAACTGAGTCATAGCCAATCCAGAGTGAAGTAGAGAGGCCCCAATCCCATCACACTTATCCAGCTGCATTCATCTCAAAACTGATGTATTGCCAATAAGCCATGACTCCAAATTTCCAGCTAGCTCAAGTGTGAGTTCTAAATCAATCACAAAGCAGAGCGATGAAGTAAGAGCAGGGGCCCATGTTCACAGCATTTTCCTCCTCAGTGCCAACTGGGAAAATACAGTGAACGCGGGTCCCTGGGTAAGAGTGTTTGGTTTCCCAATATTCATTAGCATGATTGTAAGACTTATTACATGCTGCGTTTATGTGCATGCATGTGGCTCTTGGCCATATGAATATTTTGGTAAGCAGCTCTTAGGTTGGGAACTTTGGCCACCCTGTCACAGAATGATGGGTGTGGAAGAGGTCTAGGGGGTCATCTAGTCCAACCCCCTGCATTGAGGCATGATTTACTATCCCCCAAAATGCCCCAACATATTAATTCAGCAACCAAAAAGAAGAGAGCCTCTAATTAAATATTCCACAAGACAGAATGTCAATGCCTGAAATTTATTTTATTTATTTATTTATTTATTTATATTATCCCGCTGCTTCCTGTCACAGGTGACCCAGCGCAGCTAACAACAATCAATATAAAACAATCTATCATCATAAAACATAATAACAAAATCAACAAACATCAAAAAACTCTCCTTCATCCCCACCCCCCCAGCTTCACCAAATGCCTGACTGAACAGCCAGGTTTTGCAGTTTCTACAGAAGGCCGGAAGATATTCCGGGAGGGAATTCCAGAGGCGCGGCGCAGCCACCGAGAACGCCCTATTCTGCGTGGCCCCCCAGAAAACCCGGGGGACCTCCAGTAAGGTGTCCCCTGATGACCGTAGAGACCGATCCAGAACCCGGAGGGTGAGATGGTCTCACAAATGATGCTGAATACGTTTATAAGATAAATCCAGACAGCACAGCATTACTACAGTGAAAACACAAAAACCTCACAGCAACATCTATCTAGAGAAAAAATATTGTTGGTACTTCCCATGGGTACAGATAGTGGGGCAGGAGACAGGCCATTCTCTCCAAGTGGTGCCTGCCAGGAAAAAAAAGGTCCCTATATGAGAAAGGGTTGCCCCCCCATGGGTCTATATTAGCAATTCTAAGGAGTATTGCAGTTGACCATAACAGCTGGCAGAGCGCTATTCAGAAAGATTGTTAGTGAGCATAAGTGGCCTATTGCGCCTCTGCCCATGCTGCCACAAATCCTAATGTCCATCTCCATCCTTGCCAACTACTTGCCATTGGCAAGGCCTTGCATATGTATAGCACACAGTTAAAATACTTTTAAAAGTTCATCATCTGCCTCCATGTACCTGTCTAGACATTTTAAATTATAGCACTTTGCTTCTTCTAATCTCATCAACTCTGTCATTTGGAGTCTCAAAAAACATAAGAACTCTCATACAGGAACATACCAATGGTCATTCTAGCCCTGCATCCTGTCTCTGACAAGGGCCAGCACTAGATGCTTCAGAGGAAGTATGCAAATATAACATATATAAGGTGTGATCCTGTCATCTACTGCCTGCTCCAGTAGTCACAGGTTTCATTCTCTGGCTTTCTTGGCTTCTGAACCCAGTTATACTATACGTCTTCACATCCCACAGCAATGAGTTACACAGATTAAATGTGTGTTGTGTAAAAAAAAGTACTAGCTTTTGTTGGTTTTAAACTTGTTTCCTAATTATTTTATTGAGCATTCCCTGGTTTCTGTATTAAAGTAATAGTAAATAAAAGTGTCCTATTAATTTTCTCTTTCTCAGGTCGCTCTACATGGGGTGACGGAAAGTTCTCCGCTTGAATTACCCTAGGTCACAGGTTCGAATTCCGGTGCTGTTGCTGCTGACGAAGGAGGGAAGACAGGTGTACTTTTAACTCTTTCCACTAAGAGTGACTCGGAGTCTTCTATAAGAAGAATGCTACCGCAGATTCTGACAGACAGAAAGGAGGACTCTCGGCCCCCTATGGATGGGAGGGATCCAACCACTACCTCCAGGAAGAGGAAGAGAAGGGTGGTGGTGGTTGGTGACTCCCTACTGAGCGACGATGGTGGTTGTGTGCTGACCAGATGTCAGCATGATTTTATTAGAGGTCTATAAAATCATGAGTGGTGTGGAACTAACAAACAAGGAGCAGTTATTTACCCTCTCAGCTAGTACTGGTACCAGAGGCCACTCCATTAAACTAATGGGTGGCAGGTTTAAAACAAATAAAAGAAAATATTTTTTTCACTCAGCGTATAATTGGGTTGTGGAATCTACTGCCAGAGGCTGGGGAAGGGCCAGTGCTATAGTTGAGTTTAAAAGAGGTTTGGACAAGTATCTGGAAGATAGGATCAGGGAACATGACGGGAGCTGGGGGAAAACAACAGGGAATGGATCCCCCATTGTGACCTGTTGGGTGCTTCTCCCAAGCCACCATGATTGACCACTGTTGGAGACAGGATGCTGGGCTAGATGGACCATTGGTCTGACCCAGTATGGCACTTCTTATGTTCTTATCTGGTGACGTATGCTGTCACCCCAGTGCAAAGATCCAGGACATGACAGAAAGGTTGCCGAGACACATCAAACCCATGGATTATAATCCATTCCTGCTGATCCGCATGTGAACAAATGATGCTGCCAGGCACAGCCTTGAGCATATCACATCTGACTCCGAGGCTCTGGGAATGAAAGTGAAGGACCTTGGGGCACAGATGGTGTTCTCCTCTATCCTTCCTGTTGAAGGTAGAGGCCTAGGTAGAGAGAGAATATTACTGGAGGTGAATGACTGACTACGCAGATGGTGTCGACGGGAGAGGTTTAGTTTCTTGGCCCATGGTCTAAGCATCTGTAATGAAATACTTTGAGCAGGAGATGGGTTGCATCTCATGAAGACTGAGCAGAATGTGTTTGTCAGGAGCCTAGTGAACCTGGTCAAGAGAGCTCTAAACTAGATCCTGTGGGGGATGGAGATGAAAGCCAGGGACTTGTGTGATACATTGGGAACTGGGAGAGCTATGGGGGAGCCTAGTAAGCCCCAGAAAGAAATAGTACGGGAGCCATGGGGGGGGGGGCACGGGGGGGGGGAGGATTCTTATGGCCTTCAATAAGACTTCCCATAAGACAGAATACATTTCATATACATATATAGAAGCCAATCTATGCCATAGATAATCTTTCTAACCTTCCTTTAACTTGTCCAGCTCTACTAAATCTGTTTTGAGATGGGACAACCAGAACCGAATCCTCTAAGACTTCAAATCCCTCCTGAAAACCTCAGGCTTTCACTAGATCCTCACACCCATAGATGATTCCCCTCCTCCTTTGTAACCAAGAAGAAAACTTGAGCAGAACCTTTTGATTAATAAGTGCTTATTCTAGTTAATAATAGGTAATATGCAATGACTAACGCAAGCATTATGTAATTAGTAGCTAATGCAATAAGCTGTTATCAGAAGGGCAGAGGTGAGCACGGGTTTGTGTAAGAAATGGGATGTAAGAAAGAGGAATGCTTAGCTTTGTAACCAAGCCAAGCATGTGCACCTACAACTTCTGCTTCATTAATGTATCCCTATGTGCCCCTCCCCTTGTCCACTCTAGGCTGTTACTTTCTCATTGGAGGAGGGACCTGTCTCCAACCACAAATGTTCAGCACTCCACGCTGCTGGTGTTATAGAAATAAAGAAAAATAATAGTAACTGAACAGAATATTTAATGTTTGGGTGTACCTTGTTCTGCTGCTGTCCCCTAGCTACTTCTACTACCATTGAGTTATGATACATCTCATTTAGTTAACAACTCAGCAACTGTAGGACCTGAACTAATCTGTTTCTCTTTCAATTAACATCCCCTCTTTCTTGCACAAACCCATGCTCACCTTCTGATAACTAACTACTACTAGCATAATGCTGGTGTTAGTCATTGCATAGTACCCGTTATTAACCAGAATAAGCATTTATTAATCAAAAGGTTCTGCCCAAATTTTCTTCTAGTTTCTGGCTGCTCTTAAATATCCTAGCAAAGCATCCTGGATCCCTTTTCCTTTTCCATCTTACTTCTTTAATTTATATCCTGCCCTTTCCCAGATGTTCAAGCCATCATAAAAAAAGATACACAAATGAAAGTACATTCAAACATAAAAATTCCCTAACAAACCTCTACCCTCAACCTATATCCCCACCTGCCAAATGTCTGGTGAAAAAGAAAACTCTTGCCTCCAGATAATGCTCAGGCTTTGAGGAAGCTCCAGAGGAAGGGAGGTCCATAATACTGGAGTAACTACCAAAAATGCCTCTCTGAGTGTTTTCTGACATGACGGTGGCCTGGTTTAACGTTCTTTAGCGTGGTTTAACTCGGGGTCACCATCATGCTGAAAGGCATCCACCAGGTGTATTCCCAGGCTGGATCCCAACTGGGGGGGGGGGGGAAGAGAGGGGATAGCCCAGGCTGTGACATGGGGAAATCCCCAAGTCACAGACCAGGCTAGCTGCCACCACAGTTGGGATCTGGCTGCCGACCTGGAATAAAGAGGGCTTTCACATCTGAAAGTCCACTTTACTTGGACCAGGTACAGAGTCCTGGAAGTTCTGGGTGCCATGGTGGCCATCATTGGCTGCCATGGCTTCCCATCAGCCAGGGGGAGGGCTGCTGCGTGCAGCACAGGGGCGGGGCCAGGAGGATGCACATCTGTGTGTCTCCCCATCCCCTTCCAAGCCCGGCTGCTATCACGTTAGTTCGGTGGCCAGGCCAGATCTCGACCGGAGTGATGCTGCCAACCACTACCCGGGTAAGTCTGTGGTGGGCAGTGGGCACCTTCGCATCTGAAAACACCCTGTGTGTGCTCTTGCCAGTAGAACCCAATGTACAGACGGTACCTGAAAGAGGGCACTCCTGGCTGACTGCAGCAATCTCAACAGAGCAAAGGGGAGGTCATTCAATACATGGGTCCCAGGTCTTTTATGGTTCTAAAGGGCTTTATATGCAGTTATGCTGATGAGCTACTTACAAAAAAGAGGAATTCCTGATTACAAGCCAGGCTGTTCAGCAAGCCATGTTACACAGAGTTGGGCAAAATATATCTATTCCTCCACAGCAAGCAGAATGGGGTGTACTCTTGTTCAGCTTGTTGGCTGGCTTAGCAGTCTATAAGAACTCTCAAGAAGGGATGATTAAGATGTTCTCTGACTCTAGAGAAGATAATGCAGATGTGGGACGGGGGAAGGGTAGCTTACCTGCTTGTCTCCAAAACAGAAATAGGCTTTAAGTAACTGAAATAAAGTCATGTTGCATGACATAGAAGGAGGTCATATAGGTGGTTACACAGGAAGGATGTCTTTTTTTCCGCATCCAGACTCTAAGGAATTTATTTATATATTTGTTTATTTAGATTTATTTTTAGGCCACCCCTCTCACAAAAGTGACTCAGGGCAGCAAAAAATATAACTAAATATAAAAAATATAAAACACATTAAAAACAATCACATTCCACAGAATCTGTAAAAAACAAACAAAACACTACCCACCCATTTCACTAACCCATCCCTGCCTCCCCCATCCCACCAAATGCCTGGCGTAATAGCCAGGTTTTACATTTTACATTTACAAGGAGACCCAGGCTAAGGGGGATCCCCAACAGGAGTGCATTCCACAGCAACAGTGTGGCCGCCGAGAATGCCATCCTGTTCATACGGACCTGCAGATAATGCGGGACCTCCAGGAGGGCGCTCCCAGATGACTGCAGGGGTCACCCAAGGAGCGAGGTGGTGCATCAGGTAAGCAGGGCCCAGGCCATATAGGGCTTTAAAGGTTAAAACCACGACCTTGAATCGGGCCCAGAAGACAATAGGCAGCCAAGGCAATGCCTAAAGCACAGGACTAATGTGCTCCCTCTGGCCCATTCAGTCATCAGGCAGGCCACTGCATTTTGCACCAGCTAGTCTCTGGACTGTCACCATGGGCAGCCCCACGTAGAGAGCATTACAATAGTCTAGTCTCGAGGTGGCGAATGCATGGATGATGGTGGCAAGATTGGAATCCGAGACATATGGGCGGAGCCTCTTCACCAGATGTAATTGGCAAAAGGTGCCCCATGCCACAGCTAACACCTGCAGATCCAGGCACAGCTACAGATCCAGAAGAACCCCAGGGCTCTGCACAGATGGAGCCAACTGAGGATGAACTCGACTAATAGTGGGAGTATCCCCCTCCCCCAGAACACCAACCCCGCCCACCAACATCACCTCTGTCATGTCAGGATTGAGTTTCAATTGGTTCAATCTCATTCAGTCCCCCACAGCAGCCAAACACCAGGACAGCAACAAGACCGCAGGGTCTGGGTTGGATGAAAAAGATATATACATTTGGGTGTTGTCTGCGTATTGATGGCAACACCCACCACCACCACCTGTGTACGACCTCCCCAAGCAGCTGCATATATACATTGAATAGGAGAGGGGACAGAATGGAACCCAGTGGGACCCCACGCAGGAGATCACCAGGGGACGAAGTACAGTCCCCTAGGACCACCCGCTGAGATCTTCCTGCCAGGCAGGAACGGAACCACTGTAAAACGGTGCCATCCACCCTGGGCAGGTCCCGGAGGCAAGTCACCAATATCTCATGATTCACTGTATCAAACGCCACTGATAAATCTGGTAGAACCAGAAGGGTCATATGACCCCTATTTAGCTCTACCAGGAGGTCGCTGACCAACGCCACAAGCACAGTCTTCATGCCGTAATCTGGGCAAAAGCCAGACTGCGTGGGATCCAGAAAACCGGTGCGGTTTAAATGCACCTGCAGCTGTCGGGCCACTACCCGCTCAATAACCTTCCCTAAGAAGGGAAGGTTAGACAGAGGTCGGTAACTCACCAGGGTGCCAGTGTCAAGTGATAGTTTCTTGAGACGGAGCCGGACCACAGCCTCCTTGAGGCATTTCTGTATCCTACCCTCCCGAAGGGAGACATTTATTACCCCGGCCAGAACCAGCCCCACTGTCTCCCTGGTGGCCTTAACCAATCAGAATGGGTAAGGGTCTAGTTCACAAGTTGTGGCCCACACAGACCCCAGCACATCCACCACCTTGGAAGGTGTCACCAATTGAAATTCATCCAATAAACTCAGACCAGACAGGGCATTCCTAACCTCTGGCTCTGCCATTGTCTCTGAAAGGGTGGAGTCAAAGCCATGCTCAGTGCAAGCAATTTTGTCTGCAAAGTACACTAAGAACATGTCACAGTGGGTCTTGGACAAATCTGGTTCAAGGTGGAGGCAGGTTGGACTGACCAAAACCTGCACCACCCAGAACAGCTCCACTGGACATGACTGAGCAGACACTACGAGAGCAGCAAAGAACGGTTTCTTTGCTGTCCACACAGCCATGGCATAGGCTCTCAAGAATGCTCTATGTCACAATCAATAATCTTCGGCATGAGTATGGTGCCACCATCGTTCCAACTGCCTCCCCCTGTGCTTCAACTGCCCCAGGTCCTCCATGAACCATGGTGACCTGCGGTGGCAAAATGCTAGAAATGGACACCTAGGAGCCACCCAATCAATGGCCTCCGCCAGACAAGTGTTCCAAAAGGCAATGAGGTAATTGATTAAGCGGCCGTCGAGTTCTGCAGGCAAATCCCCCAGAACATTCCAGAACCCAATAGGTTCCAGAAGTCTCCCGGGGTGGACCATGCTAATAGGCCCTCCCACATGGGCAGGTAGACAGGCCAGGATGCAAGTCCACAGGAGGTAATGGTCCGACCACGGCAAAGGTGAACACCTCCAGTCATTGGACCCCCTGCCTCAAGGTCAGTGCAGAAAATCAAGTCCAGAGAATGCCCCCCCTCATGTGTTGGGCCCCTCACCACCTGGGACAGCCCAATGGTTGTCATGGCAGCCATGAATTCATGCTCCGCCCCATGCAATCCAGTCTCAGCATGGATGTTGAAGTCCCACAAAACAATAAGCCTGGGAGACCTCAAGACCACATCTGAAACCAGAGTGGCTAGAGAAGTCAGAGAAGCTGCTGTACAGTGGGGAACATGGTACAGAAGCAGAATCCCCTCTCTGTCCCCAGCCAGACCACCTGGTCTATTGGCCAAATCCAGCACAAGATGGAGGCCCTCTATCCCGGATTCAGCCTGCACCAAAAACGTCCGCACAGTCAAGCAATCCCTAAAAACAATGGCTACAGCACCCCAACCCTCTGGCCTGGGCTGGACAGAGTACCCGCCCCCCCGGACAGAACGAGGTCAGCCAAAATGGCCCCGACATCTCGTCCAGCTAGTTCTCCATCATACACACAAGGTTGGCTGCCCAATCCAGAATAGCATCATGGATTATAGGTGATTTATTGGCAACCAACCTCACGTTCAACACCACCAGCGACAGGCCTGAGGCACCAGAGACCACAACCTCTTGGTTACCTGAGCTGGAGGACAGGAGCAGTAATCTTTCCGGACTTGTGCTGCATCTGCTGCTGGCCCCAGATACCATCTAGCCCCTCTCCCTGTTGGAGGAGGAGGGCGGGGCCGAGTTCACAACCAGCTTCCGGCCTGGTGAGGTCAAAAGTGACCAGCCGGCCGTGCCTCAGGCCGCGCGCCTAAGGGCCACGCCAAAAGACTCTTAGGCGTGACCCTTAGTGGGACTGGGATGGTCGGGGCGCTACCAATAATAGGCAGGGGGTATAGGAAATTAGGGCAAGGGGTGGTGGTGGTGGATGGCTTGCTTGTCTTTTGGGGAAGAGGGACAAAGGGACTGGGTTGGAAGGGAGGGGAGGGGCGATCCACCTCAGTGTGAGGGAGGGGGCAGCCCCTTGGGGATGGGGGATTACCATCCTGTGGCAGAGGATGGTAGGGGGGATGGGGGATAGGGGCGGCTCCCCTCGGTGTGAGGGAGAGGCGCAGCCCCTGGGGGAGGGGGAAACTGCCCTCCAATGCAAGAGGAGGGTAGGGGATGTAGTGGGTGTGGATCTCCCTTGGGAGGCTGGCAGGATGGCCCCTGGGGGGGTTAGGGGTGGACCGGGGGGGGTGTCCGCAGCTAGAGGGGTCATCTTGGGCCATAGGGGAATTATGGTCCCTCTGAGAGGCAAATTAGAGCTGTGAGGCGGGACAGATGTTATATTCCTGTCTCGTTCACTAGCCCCCAGGTAGGCAGTGAGGTGATCAAGGATCAGAGGGCCCCCAGCCTTGGGTTACTGCTGCTGAATGCGAGGTCGGTAGCCAATAAGTCAACTGTGCTCCGGGAGATAATCCTGGACCAGGCAACCAACCAGATATGTATCATGGAGATCTAGCTGGACAATGAGTTGGGGCCTATATTGGCTGACCTTGTTCCGGCTGGGTACTCCATGCAGCATCAGCCTCGGCTGGGGGGCTGGCGGTGTAGTCATTGTTTTTAAGGATACATTGCCTGTGAGGAGATTTCCTCTGCAAACTATCATGGGGATAAAGAGCCTGCATTTGGTGTTGGATTTGGCCGGAAACCAATTAGGGATACTGCTGATATGCCAGGCACCTACCTGTACGGCAGCTTCCCTATCCGCACTGACTGAGCTGGTGTTGGTCCTGCGGTCCCCCAGGGTAATAGTCCTGGGAGACTTCAATATCCATGCTGATGCCAGTCTTGGAGCGGCAGAGTGTAAGTTCATGGCCACCATGGCAACCATGGGCCTGTCTCAGAGGATGGTGGGCCCCACACACATTGGAGAACATACCCTAGACATATTTTGCACAGGCCTTGAGGTGGGGGATCGGTTAGTGGGGGAGGTGTCAGCAGAACCCTGGTCATGGATGGATCATTATCTCCTCCGGGCTGGCATATCCTGGCACATGTCAGCCCCCAGGAGGGTGCAGAACTAGTTAGGATGGTTCGCCCTCGGCGGCTTATGGAACCTAGAAGGTTCCAGACTGCTTTAGGGGATGTATCCTCTGATCTTGATGGCTGCTCACTCGATGACCTCATGACCATGCGGAATTCTGTGTTGGTGGAGGTCACTGACTGGGTGGCTCCCAGGCGTCCACTCCCGAACTGCCAACAATGCAGGTCCCCATGGTATACGAAGGAGCTGCGGCAGATGAAACGGGAAGGGCGGCGGGAAGGGCAGCGGTTAGCGCAATGGTGGCGTCACTTGCGTGCAAAAGTTGACCGATTGTGGTATAGAGTCTGGTTACGTACCTGTGACGGTGCGGCGCAGACGGCAAAGAAAGTTTTATTTGCTGTCATCACTGCATCTGCTAAATCACGCCCGGTTGAGCTTTTCCGGGTGGGGAGGGGGCTGGTCAGTCCGGCTTCCCTCTGCCTGGCTTTAGAGTCATCGAATGCCCGCTGTGATTTGTTTGTGGATGTTTTTGCAGATAAAATCACTGAGATGCAGATCCACCACAGTTTTGATACAACACTTCTAGCAATAGGTAAACCAGAGGCAACAGAAGCCCTGCCTTGTCCTGTTTTGTGGGATGAATTTCAGAATGTGTCACCCTCAGATGCGGGGGATGCCCTGGGGTCTGTCCGAGCCACTTATTGTGAATTAGACCCATGCCCGTCCTGGCTGGTTAAGGTAAGCCGGGAGACATTGGGGCCGTTGCTGGCGGGGATTATCAACGCCTCCCTGGGGGAGGGCAGGGTGCCGGACTGCCTTAAGAAGGTGCTGGTGCGACCCCTGCTCAAGAAGCCATCATTGGACGTTGGCGTCCTGGCCAGCTATTGGCCGGTCTCTAACCTTCCCTTTTTAGGGAAGGTTATTGAGCATGTGGTGGCTTGGCAGTTGCAGGAGTATCTGGACTGGATTAACTTTCTTGATCCCTTGCACTCAGGTTTTCGTCCTGGATATGGCACGGAGACTGCACTTGTGGCCTTGATCAATGACCTCTCCCATGAGCTAGACCAGGGTCATTCGACCCTGTAGATTCGATTAGATCTCTCAGCTGCATTTGATACCATTGACCATGAGTTGTTGGTGACTCGACTGCGGGACCAGGCAGGGATTGGCGGGACCGTTCTTGAGTGGTTCCGCTGCTTCCTGGCTGGAAGAGTCCAGCATGTGGTCCTGGGTGATTTTTCATCTTCTCCCCGGGGCCTCACGTGTGGAGTCCTGCATGGTTCCATCTTGTCCTTTCTCTTGTTCAATGTGTACATGCAGCCTTTGCGGGAGGTTGTTAGAGAGTCTGGCGTACGGTGTCATCAGTATGCTGACGACACCCAGCTTTATCTCTCTTTTTCATCTGACTCCGGCCCGGCAGTCTCGGTGCTTACCCGGTGCTTGGCAGCTGTGGGGGATTGGATGAGGGCGAGCTATCTGAAGTTAAATCCTGACAAGACAGAGGTGATGGTCGTGGGGAAGGCCAGGGGAGTGGTGGCTCCCATCATTGATGGGGTCCATCCTGCCCTGGTATCTCAGGTTCGGAGTCCGGGGGATGCTCCTGGACCCACAGCTCTGCCTGGATGCTCAGGTGGCTGCTGTGGCGAAAGGGGCATTTCGCCAATTACACCTGGTGCATCAGGTTTGGCCGTATGTCTCAGACTCCAACCTAGCTATGATCGTCCATGCTTTTATTACCTTGAGATTGGACTACTGCAACACACTCTATGTGGGGCTACCCGTGGTGCTGGTTCAGAGGTTTCAGCTAGTTCAGAAAGCGGCGGTTCATCTAACGGGCCGACACGAGCATATTACACCAGTGCTTCACTCTCTGCACTGGCTGCCTGTAGTCTTCCGGGCCCAATTCAAGGTGTTGGTGTTGACCTTTAAAGCCCTGAACGGCCTGGGCCCCGCCTACCTGCAGGTCCGCCTCACCCTCCAAGACCTGGATCGGCCACTGCAGTCGGCCAGGGGCACCCTCCTTGAGGTCCCCCGTGTTCCACAGGTGTCGTACTTGCGGCAGGCGTTCTCTGTGGCCTCAGCGTGGTTGTGGAACTCCCTCCCATTGGAGGTTCGCCTGATTACTGACCTCCCCTCTTTTCATAGACAACATAAGACCTGGCTGTTCCGCCGCGCTTTTCCTGAGGGAGAGGGGATGGGTGGGTTGGGTTAGGGTGGGGGGTATGCTGTATTTTTATATTGTGTTTTAATAGTGTTTTAAATAATATTATTGTGGTTTTAAATTGTTTTAATATATTGTTAGCCGCCCCGAGATACTTTTAGCAGGAGAGGGCGGCATACAAATTTTATTATAAAAATATAAATAAATAAAAATAATCACCAATAATCTGGTTTTCATGTGACAGGATAATCACTGTTTTATGAAGTTGTTGCTATTGTACTTTTGAAGCAGAAACGAGATCAGAATACAGGAGACCCGCTTTGAGCCTTTTTCCGCAATACTACAAGCAAATACAATACTTTATCCTATGTCAGAAAACAAAATGAATCCACTTATTCTTGTCAGATGCTCCAAATGTGATTGTCCATAACCCTCACTCATACCTTGTTTACATAGCTGAGGACTGCGAGTACTGAAGTATGGTGTCAGACATGACAGGTGGATAAATGGAAGCTTTATTTATTTTTTAAAACCCTCTATTTTACATTCTGACTGCTGTGATAAATTCTCTGATGCTGACTAAAATGTGCAACACACAAAGGCTGCAATCCAGAACCCACTGAAGTCATTGACAAAACTCACATTGACTTTAATGAGCAAAGACAGCAACGAAAGTTTGTGGTAACCAAAACATTAATCCTAACTGTGCTGACTATGCCAACAAAACTGATGTTACAAATGAATTTGAACAGACTGGATCAACAATTTCAAAGAAATTTTCACTAAGCTATCAAGTGCATAAATAAATAGCCTGGAACCTTATTAAATGATAAATCAATAGACTGCCCCTTTTAGGCTCCAGGGATACATGGCATACATGTTAAAACATACATGTATGAATAGATTTTATTTGCAGTTCAGCTGTCTTTACCTTTCTGTTACCTGATATAGCTTTCAGTTCATGGTTGTTTTTACACACACACACACACACACACACACACACACACACACGTATGTGTAATTTATATACGTATAATTACATTACACGTATGTGTAATTTATATGTGTAATTCATCTCTCCCCTCGATTACCGTAACCTCCTTCTTTGTGGCCTTTCCCGGTCTCATCTTTTTCCCCTCATCTCCGTCCAAAACTCTGCTGCCAGGGTCATCTACCTCGCCAGTCGCTTCGACCATGTGCACTGCAGCCTCTCCTCTCTTCGCTTCGCCGGCTTCGCCTTCCTGAACGAATCCTGCACAAGCTCCTAGTCTTCACCTATAAAGCTCTTCACAACCTTGCTCCCCCCTACCTCTCTGCACTTATCGCCCTCCATACTCCAGCCC
>QEPC01002093.1:1823061-1846394 GCA_003113815.1 Sphenodon punctatus | reverse complement strand
CCCTTCCACGCCTTCCCTGCTCCCCTAAGCGCCTTCGTCCCTTCTCACTTGCTGCCCCCCATGCCTGGAACTCCCTCCCTGTCCACATCCGCCTTGCCCCCTCCCTTCATACCTTCAAATCTCTCCTTAAAACTCACCTCTTTCGCTCTGCTGTCTGACTATGTGACAGAGCGGGCCTAGGGGCACTCCCCGGCTCAGCGGGTGCTCCCGGGCTCTGTCTGGGAGTGCTACTGGGGCTTGGGCTCGGGGACGGGCGGAGGGGGCATTCCCCTCCGCCCAGCCCCAAGCCCAGCCATTTTTTGAGGCACAGCACTTACCCCATTCGCCGCCGCAGCCAGCCTGGACCCCGCGCCTGCTCACCAGCTCCCTGGGTCGGGCAGGTGCCACAGCAGCAGATTAAATCTGCCACCACACCCGCCATCACTGGAAGTTGCCAGGGAGTGAGGGAGAGGCATGGCCTCTGCCTCTCCCTCATTCCCTGGCCCCCTCCACTGCCTGGCTGTCTCGGACTGGCCAGGGAGTGAGAGGCAGAGGCCCCGCTCTCCCTCATTCCCTGGCTGAGACTGACAAGAGGGCCAGGGAGTGAGAGGCAGAGGCCCCGCCTCTCCCTCATTTTTTAAAAATGTATATATAAAACAAATGAAAAATTAGGCAAATTAAAATTAGCACACGACTGCTATTTTGAAACACAAATTTGAGGGTGTTCTCATGCTTGGATTTTGTCTGGTTTCGGATATGCTAATCAGCTATTATTGCTTAGTAGAAAACATTTTCAAACACTTCTGTGGCAATTTTCCCAAGTCAAACTGTATTTTTCCTGAACTATCTGCCTTTGTGGGCTCTGGGCCCCTCTTCCTGAATGTGGCTGGCCCATTGATTCCACCACTGGAGCCATATGCTCTCCCTGCACGCATTCTTCCTGATAGCAGCCAGGGTGCTGGAGATACACTCTTTTCTCCCTCTCCACTAGAGCTGCCCCCCACTCACAAAGTGTGTCCTCCCTCCCACATTTGTGTGTGGAAGAAAGAGAGCATGTGCATAAGCGTACATGAAAATTGCACACATGAGTGTGAGAGAATGTGTGAGGAGTCTGGTTTATTCAATGAGGGGAGAAGGAGTTGTGTCCCTCTTTAGCCACTGCCAGATGTTTGCCTACGTGTGCTCCAGGACGGGCAGTCGGCTGCTATGCAATGTAGTCGCTGGAGAAGACCAGTGATGCATTGCAGGCTACTGTTGCCCCACCTGGGCAAATGTGGGGTAACAGGCTGCCTCCCATCAGGCTGGTCCTATGCAGCCCTGCCCATTGGTGAGTGAGTCTATGTCATAGCAGGGGGTGGGAGAGCGAGCGGGCCAGGGGGTGGTGTGGGGTCAGGCACTGGCCCACGTGGACGGCTTCTCAGCCTGCCCCATTGCATGGCAGGACTTGTGACAGTGGCCCGCCTGGTTTCCTCACAGGCACGGCTGATCATTTAGGCTGCTCTCCCCACTGGCTCAAAGTGTGGTGGCTGCATTTGCCTTGCCTGGGGCGGGCAGGGGATCCAGCCAGTCCTGTCTTGTGTAGATTTATCCTATATTTATACCATGTTTCAGCTGTCCTGAAATGCATTTAAAGTAGAACAGAGATATAGGGAATCAGATGGGGCACCAGTGAAAAGGTAGATGTTTTGGGGCATTCCCAATTGTAAGCTGTCCTGAGCCTTCGCAGGAAGGGCAGCATATAAATTTGAATTAATAAATTCCTATCCCCTCAATGCAAGATTAAGTAAAAGGTGATCACAGAAGTTAGTCAAGCACTCTGGTATTAACCACTGTAGTGGGATGCTGTGCTAAGTGTGCGCTGTGCAACAGCCCAACAACACACACACACACACACCCTCCACATTCTGTAAGCCCCTAGAGCACAAGCCAAAGAGGTGTTTTATAGAGCTACGGATATTCACAAAGCAGTTAGATAATAAATGGAAAGGAGTCACCTACTCTTGATCCTTTCTCCCAGCAGAGAGTTTTGAGTAATAAATCATGAGTGCTACATTACTCTGCAGCTAAAAACGGAACAGAATTAGTGGAGACATGGGGCTCTGCACACAGATTTCAAAATTCGGTTTCATAAACTCTGTGATTTTAAGCTTCCTCAGGTGGGATAATGATTGCCCTTATAAAGGAGGATGGGCAATTCACAGCGTAATTATGGTAGAAGCTGGCTCTTGTATTTCTTCCTTTGCCATTACTCTTTTAGCAATCTGATTCTGGCTGGATTAACAAAGAGTTAACCTACTGTTTTGTACATCCACAGAGTATTCTTTTATTTTTACTGAAGTGCCAGACACTCAGTGAAGGGGGAACCTTTCAAAATGGGTGAGTAGAATTTTACCAAATATTTAAGTGTAATATAATCTACCTACAAAGCAATTGCTAATACTGATGTTTAACCTTTTGTGACTTGTAAGCAGCCAAAGGTGCAAGGAGATGCTTGCCTATCACAGGAAAAGGGGCTGAGGCGAAGGCATTGGGTGTAAACAGACGGATGACAGCTCCACTTCTGCATGCGCCTGTCTGCTTCACCCCTCAGGTCTGTAACAGGTGGACCCACACTTCAGCTCCATGCTTGGCCGTCCCTTGAGCCATTCAGCATTGTGGAGTTGTGGGCATCAGCCTAGAGCATCAGGGGAGTGTCCACAATGCTATGGTGCACAGGGGGTGCCCCAGCAGGGAAACTGCCTGTCCATCTGCTGCAGACCCAGGTGGGCTGGAAGTGGGTGGACATGTGGGTGCACCCCTGGGGCAGCTCTGGGGGGCAGCGAGACTCCACATCTGTCTAAAACCACTCATTGTCTATTGGGAATAAATGTGGGATAGTGGCAGACACATTTTATGCCTGGGAAACACCATTAATTATGGCTATGGATTTTAATTCTGCAGAAACATAAAGCAAGCCCCAATACTAGTAATCAAATAAACTAAGATAAAGCTACATATCTCAACATTTGCATTCACATTTTCCCAGCACCTTCTTTCACTATCCAAGAAATTAGATTATGTAGCAAGATACCACAATGGGCATTTTTACACACACGTTAAAGTTCCGGATTTTTCAATCTTCTGGGTTTACAAGTCCACAAGTACGTTTTGGATTCATTTTTCACACACACTCACTGCCCTGAGGCAGTTCCTGGATGCATTCTTCACACAAACACTGAGGCAGCCTAAAGTAGCCGCAGCGGTAGATGTGACCACAGCTGTCTGGAGCAAAGCAATTTACCAGGAGAACTTTTTACAAACAAAAGTTCTGGAAAAAGTTTTACGCAGAAGTTCAAAGATCCGGATGTTTAAGATCTGGGTGAGTGATTTAGACACACAGAAAGTTCAGGATGTAACAGCAAACATCCAGGAGAAATGTTTGTGTAAAAACACCCAATGTTTGGCCTTCTTATATTTATGTTCCTTAAGAACTGAAATTGTATATACGTTGTATCTTTGTATCACTGTGTAGATGTCAAAGACCAAGATTGGTCATGACAAATAAACAAATTGAAATGAACTGAAATTCTGCAAAATGACCAAATACCATATTACCATGGTATCATAAATGGCTCTTTTAGACAATTAAGACGCCTGCTTGGGTATATCACAGGATGTAGATTTTGCGAGTTTCTAGTGATGTGATCTACATGACCCAAAGATATTCTTAGTATTCTTATTATTAGTTATACAGCACCAACAATAACTTTGTGAGGTACATAGGCTCTTGTCAAGCTCCAGTGCTATACAAGCGGACCATAATTAAAATGCTACTTTATCTCACAAGATTAGGGCCAGATCCACAAACTACTTACTCCAGAATAACCCACAAGTGGCTCCTAAATTTTCACACTTCATTAATTATTACAGTTTCACCTGCAAGGTGCAAAAGCAAGTATTTCTTAGCAGATAATTAATGATCCAAAGTCCAAATACTTCTAATGGAGACCCTCCATTGACTTCAGTGAGCTTTGGATCAGGCCCTTGGAAATAAAAATTGAAATCCTCAACACAAAGTTATGCAAGTAATTTTATTTTAGAGCTGGTGTTCTTAATTTTTACAGGAATATGGACCATTACGCAGTATGCTTGTACAGTCATTAAGAAAATATGTTCCGAAAATGTAAGAAAATGTATACATCTCAATTCAGCAGGATGTATCAATGAGTAGTCCCATTAACTAGCTGTGGAAGGGGACCCCAAATGTAGTCACACCATGACACCTATTTGATAGATTTCCATGTCTTTATTCATGTCTGAAGTCTCAAATGGGGTCGCACAGATGAAAAGTTTGGCAATCACCACATTAAAACTAAATAGGGCTCAATTAAGTAACTTGCTGAATTAGGGCCCAAAAGAGGGCAACCTCTGTCTTCCAATCATTCTTTTCTCCTCTGCATCTGTGACCGTGTTGCTTATCTCAACAACTAATTTATTAAGCACTGCATTAAAATATTGATATTTGGCCACTAACCATTATCAAACACCACCCCTTAACACGCAACTGTGACTGAGAGCTACAAGTGGACTTGATCTAATGGCACCTTCCAACTGCCCTTTCCTCCATTCCTTCCTAAATTCATTTTAATTGAATTTAAATTGAATTTGTAATTGAGATTCTCAGCTCTGTTTTCGGTCAGATTCCTTAATCAAGTTTCCAGTCTATGGTAATATCATGACAGCAGAGGAAAACAGGGAAGCAAACTAGCAATGTGCTTAGGACCCAAAGTCATAGCAGATCTCCATATGGCTAGTTTGTGTGCATTAATCAATCAATCAATTTGGTTATTCCTTGTACTGGCCCTTGACCTTGACAAGATAATAGAAATAACAGACTATAAATTCTAACCATAAAAAAATAATAATACAAAACTCAAATAAAAATAACATTTCAAAAACCAAATGAACCATAAAACCATCAGAATACATTATACATTGTAATTACCCTAATTTAGGGTTCAGTGTTATATATTGATACTACAAATATATTGATACTACAAATAACAAAAATATCACTCGGAGTTTGGGAGAAGTTTCTTTCGCATGAAGCTCACCCGCAGAGCAAACCTCGCCACAAGCACAGAGATTAATGGATTTTTGTCAGATAAACAGAAGACTAACAAGCCCAGAGTTGATAATCCCAGAGGGGGTTTGATTTTACTCCATAAATCAGCCCTTATTTTAGCATATAGTGTGCAAAACAATAGATAGTGAGCCAGATCCTCAACAACATTCCCCCCACAGGAGCACTTCCTATCCTCATAGGGGATTCCAGGATATCTGCTGAGGGACACTGCAGATAAAAAAAATGTGCATTAATCCAGCCCTGCCCAGAGTGCCCCTAATTGCTACCTACCCCCTCTGCACAGTTCACATCAGACTGGGACTATAACTACTAGCAGCCACCAGGGAGCTGTGCACAGCCTAGCCAGGCTCAGATCAATGACTTCTGATAATTAGCTGAATTGTTAGTGAACCATGAGTGACGGGGGAACCAGGATGACTCCTCTGAACCATCTCTTTCCCACTGCTTACAATCCTGCCACCAGCTGCAGGTTACCTGAAATTAAAACTATATTATACTCTCCTCGGGGTGCATCATCACAGCACCAGTTAACATTCCTACAGTATGTTAATAGCAATAGCATTACATTCTAGCTTGGTTTATTTATCTATTCTTGTTCATAACTTTGGAATAATATGAAGCTCCCTCCATCATGACTAAAATGGAGCAATATAACTCCAACAACAAGAACAAGAACAAAAGAACAAAAACATCTATCTATCATCTGATAGACAGACAGACCATACTGCCATATTGGGTCAGACCAATGGTCCACCTAGTCCAGTATTCTATTTCCAGTGGCAGTCAGCACCAGATGTTTCAGAGGAATTACAACAAACCACAGAGCAATTATGAAGTGATCCATCCCCAATCATCCTCTGGTAGTCAGAGGTTGAGACTCCCTGACTATCTAGGCCAGTGGTTCCTACACTTTGTACCTGCATAACCCCATTTTAAGACAAATATAATTCTGTGATCACAGACAGGAAAGACATGCAAAGTATATTGAATTATGGGGATTGTCACCTGTCTGCAGATGATGTGGCCACACTTGGGGTCATGTTCCATAGTTTGGATTGGGAACCTTTGATCTAGACTAACAGCTGTTGATAGCCAAATTAACCTGTCAGTAAAGCAATCATCCCTTTATTTGCTTATACTTTGCGATTTTCAGTACCCAATTCATGGCTTTTTACTCATTTGGTGTTGCCAGTGCTGCTTATAGGACATCACAGACAATTACCACCCACGGATTCCAGCACCACCACTTTGCCTTTGGTTTACATCATGGTAACATTTCTTACAATGTCTGTATAGATCTACTACACAGGGTACTTTCAGACGTTACGGGGCCCTTTGGCCCCGTACCGTAACGAACGTCTTCGTTCCCCGCCGGGGTCACCCCGGCACGGCCCAACAGACGTGCCGGGGGGATCCCGGCGGGGAAAGTGGGAGGGGCCGGGGCCGCGCGGCGCAACGTGCGGCCGCACGGCCCCGCCCCCTCCACGCACCCCGCCGCCCGCCCTCCGAGGAGACGGGCGGGCGGCGGGGCCAATGCGGCCGCCGCGTCTGGCCGATCGTGCCACGGCCCGGGATCCCGCCGGGGATCCCGGCCCGGGGCACGCGACCAGACGTTACTTTTTGTTCGCCACGGCCCGCGGTCCATTTGACCACGCTTCCCGGGACCTTCCCCCGGCTAGCCCGGGAAGCGTGGTTCAAATTGACCCCGTCTGCAGATTCAGCGTGGCCAACATCTGGCGCACGCTGTGCAGACGTGCAGGGGCCTTTCGCCCCGCTGCGGGGTTCACCGTGGTTCAGTGTGGTTCAGCGTGATCTCGTCACGTCTGAAATCACCCACAGTATCACCCAAGGTGATCAGCATAAAAGTACTACAGAAAATACTGAGGATGCCACTGCTGGAGTCCATGGGTGGTAACTGTGGCATTAGCCACAAAATTATAGGAATGAAATAGCAGGATAACTCATTTCACTCACAGTAATCAGTACCTACAGACTAAGTAAAACATGTCAATGTATTTCACAAAGAGTTTTCTATTCATGAAGAAAAATAAATGTGAATACATGCCTGTTATCCATACAATAAAGAGCTCTGGCTTCTGTGCTATTATTCTGCAAATAATTAAACTATTTATCTTTAGCTTAGGAAGTCCAAGTTTATTAAGTGATTACTTAGAAATGTGAAATTTTAATAAACAATTCATGAAGCCTTCAAGATATTACTGGCACGGCTTACTTGCATGATAGAGTAGGAAAGATTAAGCATGTTGCTATAATGGTATTTGTGTAATCAATTTATTTTGGCTACTCAGGAAAAGAACAGAAAGTTCTGCCATTCATTTCCAATATCAAGAAAAAAATTAACATTTTGACTGGTTCTCCTGGGCCAAGAAATTACTCTTATTGCTTGTGGCACAGTTACTTTATTGGTCATATATTTGATTTAATCCTGGGCAAACAATCCAGTTAGTCAAGAAAGGATCATAAAATGCAAGCCAATTAACACTATTGCCACTCTTGGTAATTCTTTAATTTATCATTGTTATTGGTATTACAGTAGCACATCCAGTCTCCAACTAAGGGTGTTAATAGATTAGATATTAGCCTGCTGGAGTCAGGGTCACTCTGTGGAGCCCCCACACAGCCACCATCACAGGTTCCATGAGATGAACCAGACAGAGGGGCAGGTATTCATTCCCAAGGTGCTCTGTCCACCCCACCCTGTGCATCGAGACACGGTCACTCCCCAGACTGCTCTACACACTCCACCTGGGACTCTATGGTCCTGGCAGACCTGCACATACTCTAACAAATGGAAGGCGGTCAAGTGGGTGCACATTAGCTCACGTCAGGCAACATTCACCCACACAGCAGGCTCCATGTTCGCTGAGATGATGCCGTGAGTGGAAGGCTGTGGGGTAGGTGCAAGCGAACATCTGATACCCACCTAACGTATGGGCAGGTGGCCACCCATCCAGAGGGGCGGATTTAAGCTACTCTCTCTTCTGTTTTCACCCTAAGATAATTGATGCAATCCTCATCTATTAAAGTCAATGGGACTATTCAGGTTTCAGTATCATGTTGATAGCTTTGGTGGACTATGCATTACACAGACATTAAGAAGTCAGTATATTACCAACCCCTCACCATTAAAAAAGGAAATCATGAGCCAGTCCTCCCAATACTTAATGAGATAAGTCTCATGATTTTTAAACTAAAAAATAATAGTAATAAAGCGTATCAATTTAGTAAGGATATTTGCTTTGTGGATTTTAGCCTTTAGAATTCATATTTTCAAGTTTCATAAAGGGCTACATGCAGCTCCTGAGCCACAGTTTGGCCACCTGGCATATGCCACCACAAGGCAACAAAAGTCCAAATAAATTCACGTATCAGTTGCCCAAGATCAAATGCCACCACATGCTATGAAGTGCTCAAGTGAAATCAGATACCATCACATGCAAATACCCAAGATCAAATGCCACCCCATATCAAGAAATACCCAATTGAAATCAATGCTTTCATACACAAACAAATCCCTCTTTTGCCCCCAAACCCAGTTCCAATGTTCTGCTTTCCCTTCCCCCGACCCAGCACTCTGCTTCTCCTTTCATCTGTATCCAACTGTAGACTCAGTCTTCACCCAATCTCCCTTCCTTCCAGCCTAAGCTTTGTCCTTCACCTACTCCCTTTGACCCAATATTCATCTTCCTTCCACTCTCACTACTCTGGCACTCCACTTCCCCTTCCACTCTAGGTGGGAAGTACTTATTTATTTATTTATATTATTATTATTAAAAGCACTTGTATAGCGCCAGCTGTGTACTTGACGCTTTACAGAACAATGAGATGGACGCGGTCCCTGCCTATGGCTTACAATCTAAAAGACTTGGGGGGGGGGAGGGGAGACAAGGAGAGGAGACATACGGAGAGACAAGGGATAAAACATTCAAGCAGATGCAAAGTCTCAGGTGCACGTGCTTGGCTTGGTTGCAGTTAGGGAGGAGTCAGGGGGAGGGCAGACAGTAAATGCTGAGAGGAAAGGTCTAGCAAGCGTCAGGAAAGGCGGCAAGGAAGAGGTGGGTTTTGAGGAGGGATCTGAAGGAGCGGAGGGAGGGGGCAAGGCGGATGTGGGCAGGGAGGGAGTTCCAGGCATGGGGGGCAGCGAGGGAGAAGGAATGAAGTTGGTTAGGGGAGCAGGGGAAACGAGGGAGAGCGAGGAAGGGGGCAGAGGAGGAGCGGAGAGTGCGTGCAGGAGTGCTGAGAGGTAAGGGGGAGCCAGGCTGTGAAGGGCTTTGTAAGTAAACACCAGGAATTTGTGAAGGATGCATTGGGGGAGGGGGAGCCAGTGAAGTGAGGAGAGGAGAGGCTGCACGTGGTCGAAACGACGGGCCGAGTGGATGACCCTAGCAGCGGAGTTTTGGATGGAGATAAGAGGGGACAGATGAGAGCGGGGGAGGCCAGCAAGGAGGAGGTTGCAGTAGTCAAGGCGGGAGATGACTATAGCATGAACAAGGGTTTTGGCTGAGGAGACAGAGAAAAAGGGGCGAATCTGAGCAATGTTATAGAGGGCAAAGCGACAGGACTTGGCAACAAAGTCGATGTAAGGTTTAAAGGAGAGGTGAGTAAGGAGTATTGAAGACGAAGCCCAAGCTACGGGCTTGGGGAACAGGACAGATGGTGACCCCATCAATAAGAATGGATAGAGAAGAGGGGGAGGAAGGGAAGGGAGGAAAGACAAGGAGTTCAGTCTTAGCTATGTTGAGCTTGAGCTGGCGTTGGGACATCCAGGCGGAGATATCAGAGAGACCGTTGATGAGGCAAGCTTGGACAGAAGGGGAAAGAGAGCGGGTGGAGAGATAGAGTTGAGTATCGTCAGCGTAAAGGTGATATTGGAAGCCGTGGGAGGCAATGAGTTTGCCAAGCGACAGGGTGTAAATAGAGAAGAGGAGAGGGTCCAGGACAGAGCCTTGGGGAACCCCTACCGAGAAGGGGAGTGAGGAGGAGGTGGAATTGGAAAGAGACACATTGAAGGAGCGGTCAGAGAGGTAGGAGGAGAACCAGTCAAGGACAGAGCCGCAGAAGCGAAGAGATTTAGCGACAAATAGAGCATTGGTAATCTTGGCAAGGGCAGTTTCAGTGGAGTGAAGGGGGCGGAAGCCAGATTGGAGAGGGTCCAGGAAGGAGTTGGCAGAGAGGAGTTTCAGACAGTGGGAGTAGACAACACATTCCAGAAGCTTAGAGGTGAAGGGTAGGAGGGAGATGGGCCAGTAACTAGAGGGGTCAGAGGGGTCGAGGGTGGCCTTTTTGAGGATGGGAGAGACAGTGGCATGCTTGAAAGTAGAGGGGAAGGAGTCAATGGACAGGGAGAGATTAATGACATGTAGAAGGGGGGGCAACAGTGGGAGCAATGGAGGTGAGGAGGCAGGAGGGGATTGGGTTGAGAGGGCAGGTGGAGGGGTAGGAAGAAGAGAGCAGGGACGCGATTTCCTCAAGGGAGGCATGAGTGAAGGAGAAGAGTGAGGGGAGGGGGTGGAAAAGGAGCGGGGAGAAGAGATGTGTGGGAAGCAATGTCATGGCGGATCTTGTCAATCGGTGAAGAATGACGCAAGATCCTGAGCAGAGAGGGAAGAGGTTGGAGTGGGGCAGGGGGCTTGAGAAGGGAGTCAAAGGTGGAGAAGAGGCGGCGATGGTCACGAGAGTAGGATTCAACCCAGGAGGCATAGTAGTGTTGCCTTGCTAGGGAGATAGCGGAAGAGAGGGAGGAGAGGGAAAATTAAAGTGGAGGAAGTCAGGGTGGGAGCGGGATTTGCCCCAGAAGCGTTCAGCAGCCCGGGTGCAGGAGCGGAGGTAGCGGATAGTAGGGGTGAGTCAGGGACGTGGATTTTGGGGTCGAACAGGGCGGGAGGAGAGGGGGGCAAGAGAGTTGAGGGTCGTGGCAAGAGAGGCATTAAGAGATGAGATGGCAGTGTCAGGGGAGGAGGAGGAGAAGACAGGAGGGAGGAGGGGGAGGAAGCAAAATCTAAAGGAGTAATAGCTTGCAGATCACGGAAAGGGCGTGGCGCTGGAGAAGAAGATTGGGGTTGGTGGGAGAGGTTGAAGGAAGTGAGGTGATGGTCAGACATGGGACAAAGGTCAAAGGAGAGGTCAGCAACAAGACAGTTTCTTGAGAAGATGAGGTCGAGAGAGTGGCCGTCTGTGTGGGTGGGGGAAACAGTCCAGAGGCGGAGATCAAAGGAGGAGGTTAGGGAGAGAAAGCAGGAGATAGAGGGCTGGGAAGGTGCATCAACATGGATGTTGAAGTCTCCAAAAATGAGAGCAGGGGTATCATCAGAGAGGAAGAAGGTAAGTCAAGATTCGAAGTCTGGGAGAAAAGAGGATAGGGGACCAGGGGGGCGGTAAATGACAGCGAGGGAGAAGGAATGAAGTAAGGGGGGAATAGAGACGCACAGAGTGAACCTCAAAGGAAGGGAAGGTGAGGGAGAGGGAAGGGGAAAGGGGCTGGAATCGACAGGGGTTGGCAAGGAGAAGGCCCATGCCACCACCCTGGCCCTCGGGGCGGGACTGGTGAGAGAACGAAAGGCCTCCCAAGGAGAGGGTGGTAGGGGTGACAGAGTCAGTGGGAGGGATCCAGGTTTCTGTAAGTGCAAGGAGTTGAAAGTGGTGAGAAAGGAAGAGGTCGTGAATGAAGGGGGCTTTGGCAACAGCAGAGCGGCACTTCCAGAGGGAGCAGAAGAAGGGGAGTCGATCAGGGGGAAGGCAGGGAACGTGGATGAGGTTGGGGGATGTGGAGGGACGGGACTTGCAGGGACGGGTGAGGGTGAGTGGAGGGGAAAGGAGGGTTTGCAGGGAATGGTTAAGGGACGGTGAGGGGAGGGGAGGTGGAATAGGCAAGGGGGAGAACAAGGGGCGGGGAGGTTGGAGAAAGAGTGTAGGAGAAGGAAGAGGGAGAAGTAGGGGAGACAGCAGCAGTGGGAGAAGGGGAGGAGAGATTGAGGGTGAGAGAGTGAGGGAGATGCGGGAAGACATTCCAGTGGTGGTAATCACAGCAGCGGAAGGGATACCAGGCTTGCAGGTGGGGTGGGAGAGTCCTCAGGACGGATGGGAGAGGCTGCGATGCACGGATTGAGGCGCTGTCGTTGGGTCCTTGCTGGCCTCGCCCCGGCCTCACAACAGCCACAAAATGGCCATCACCCTTTTGTCACCGCCCGAGGGTGCTGCCCGAGGACTGCCGCCCTCTGGGGAGAGTTGCAGCTTTGCAAGGGGCTGGGAGGAACTGGGGCTCGCTCACCTGAAGCGGGGAACCAGGGTTCCTAGTTGTCTTTGCCCGTGAGTTTTTGCAGGCAGAAATTTCCCAGAAAAACTGGTATTCAATGTTTTTCTCTGAAAAAACAGGAATTCCAGTGTTTCTTCTCTGAAAAAGCATGGAAAACGAATGTAAAAATCAGGTTTTTTTCTGGGAAATGTCCGCCTGCAAAAACTCACTGGCAGAGAGATCTAGGAACCCTGGTTACCACTCACAAGTAAGTTAGCCCTTGCAAATATAAAATGCGAACATTTGCAAAGGGCAACAGTAATACAGATAGATTATATTAGGGAGTATGTAATATCTAACCACACAATCGCATAATCAGAGCATACAGAGCATTCACATAATCAGATACCATATATTTCTTTACAACAGGGTATTCTACTCTTCACCATAACATGCTAACAAGGTGTCAGAAAGAGTGAGGCTTGAAGACTTTACGCTAAATATACCTGGGCAGGGACAGGTTCACCTGGAGTAAGTCCTGGCATGATCAGGACTGAACAACCACTCTCTTCAGGGAATTAGCTCAGTCTCTTACCCTCTGCCACCGAGTAGAACCCAACCCATACTCTCTGAGCTTCTGTAACTGGCTGAAGTTTACGTTCATCTGTCACACAGTCAACCCCTACTGAAGCAGCAACTAAGGGGTTAACAACTGAGGAATTCCCTGACCAGTGGCAATAAGCCAAGGGAAGAGAATTCCAATAGGAAGGCAAGCTGCTGAGAGCCGAGTCAATTGTAGGCTTCAAGCCCGGAGCGTGGGCAACTCTTCCATCTGAGCAGACAGAAGTCTGTGGGAGGCTAGGAGGGCTCCCTGGGCAGAATAGTGAGCCTGAGGGAGAAAACAAAAAAAGATTAAGGAGCAGGGGGCTAACAGAGATGATGAGTCACTGAGCAGTTCCAGTAACGAGGCATACTGTAGTCTTGTAACCAACAGGTAGCTAGGAGCAAACTCCTGGGAAGTGGGGAAAAGCTGCTGAGCAGTCAAGTGTCAGTGTGGACCAGTTGGAATGAAGGCTCCCCTAACTAACAACAGGTTAGTGCCAAAGGCAGGCCTTGACAGAGAAGGGAGAGGCTACAAGTGGAATGCCCAGAACTCCAGGAAGATCTACATAGAGGAACAGCATTGAAGGAGGAAAATTGACACCATGCCAGACAGAGGAAATGCCGGTGAGCTGAGCACTTACCAAGGAGCCGCCCGGAACTACAGAGAACTAACAAGCTGAGAGGAGAGGCCTCAAGGAACTGTGCTGGTGAGCTAATACCCATGGCTGCGGCTAGAGAGCTAGATGACATAGACTGGACTGACTGGTTGGATGCGTTTGAATGCTAAGTACAACAGGGTGAACTGGAGATACCTGGACCCAGGGTGGGACACACTGCTGCGCTGGTGGAGAATGCAGGCACTGCACTGGGCTCCACCATGAGCCGGGGACCCCAGAGGGCCTTAGCGCCAGAACTGATACCCCTAGTACAACCCCACCATGAGAAGCGTGCGAATGCTGAGGCCACCTATCACGGTGAGGAGAGTTCATGGGCCAGTTGTGAGGGACATGCCCTCCCAAATGGAATCTGGGCATACATTTGTAAGCGTGAGCACACAGACAGGTGTGACAACTCAAGACTGGTGTGTTCAGACTGAGATGATAATGCACGCCATGCAAGAGGATGAGGAAGAGTACATCCGGATGCCCAACTGTTGGTAAGGGCTCAAAATGCCCTGCTTAACTCAAGCAGTGATAACCAGCGCCTAAGAGTACTAGACCTAGGGGACACTCCATGAAACTAGCCGCTGGCAGCTTTAAAACAAATAAAAGCAAGTTCTTTTTCACTCAATGCATAATTAACCTATGGAATTTGTTGCCAGAGGACACTGTCAAGGCCAGTACTATAGCTGGGTTTAAAAATGGACTGGATACGTTCTTAGAGAGTAGGTCCATTAATGGCAATTAGCCAAGTGGCTTACATGATGAACTCTTACTGTCAGGAGCTAGGAGTGAACAATGGGGAATGGATTGCCCATTGTGACTGTTGGTTCTTCTCCCTTGTGATCGAGATTGGTCACTGTTGGAGGACAGGATGCTGGGCTTGATGGACCATTGGTCTGACTCAGTATGGCACTACTTATGTTCTTAAGAGAAGCCTTGGCACAGCAGGCAAGATTTCTGGGGTCCATTATGAACCCGATTGCCCCACTATATAACAAAAGATATGGGCAAGGTAGGGATGGTAGATAGCGTCCAGAAGGTGTAGAGACAGACCTAAGATTTTATGTGGGTGGTGGGTAATATGAAAGATCTTTGAGTTTCATTAAGCGGGAGGCTTGAACTTTTGTTAGGTGAGCCCAGAGAGGGTAACTTTTGGTTAGAGCCAGGTGGCCTGATTTTGAGTTAACACATGGAGGTAAAGGTCTGTCTGTATGGGGAAGATGGGAGGCCAGATATGGGAAAGAGTTGAGTGAGACTCCCCTAACCCAAATGTCATCGCAAATTAAAACTGAAAACACCTGAGGCCAGCTATAAGGGGTGCTGGGAGGCCGGAATCTCCATCTGGCATGATGAATATCTGCCTGGTTGAGTGGGGCGAAAAGATCATGCTTATTGGGGCAAGTCTACTGAGTGAGAAAGATCACAGTGTGAAGGAGGGCATAATGTCACTCCTGGAATGTAAGAAACTAAGGGGGACGTAAGGAGGAGAAGGACTATCCTGAAAGGAGAGTCAATGAGGAAGCCATAGTAAGGTAGTACAGCCAAAGCAAGCTGAAGGGTGTTGCAGGATCCTGGATAGGGGTAGCTCATTGTTTGGGTGCCCAGTGGTGCTGCAATCCTGCCAGGCAAGGAACCCAAAAAAGGTGGAAACAGGGGCTTATGGAGGGCCCTGAGGTAGGGATCTAACCCTCTAGTAAAGAGAGTACACGGAGAGATGTTAAAAGGATAGAACCGTTGAACTCACTGAAGGGGTACCTTGAGTAGGTGAGAAAACTTAAGAGTACCTCTGTTATGAGGTGGGAAATCAGTGATGAGTTCATGTGACAATCTTAAATTTGGGCTGAAAGAGGGCCCTACAGTGCAGTAAATGGGAAAAGTGGAAAGATGCCTTCTTAGGAGACAGCTTGAACGAGAGTGGGATTCCATTGTGAGGTTCTTCCCTATGGGCTAGGGAAAGAACAAGAAACCATTAGGTAGGGAAGTTTACCTTGAGAAAGAGTCGAACGCTTATGATCAGGTTTGACTCTTCAAAGGGGGTATGGGGAGTGATATGTAACTGTGATGTAATGGCTAAATGTGCAGTACTTGCACTGGGAGGTAGGGGGGAGGGAACCCTGGTTCTAGTCTCACCTTAGCCAGAAACTCACTGGGTGACCTTGGGCCCNTTTTTTCTGGGAAATGTCCGCCTGCAAAAACTCACTGGCAGAGAGATCTAGGAACCCTGGTTACCACTCACAAGTAAGTTAGCCCTTGCAAATATAAAATGCGAACATTTGCAAAGGGCAACAGTAATACAGATAGATTATATTAGGGAGTATGTAATATCTAACCACACAATCGCATAATCAGAGCATACAGAGCATTCACATAATCAGATACCATATATTTCTTTACAACAGGGTATTCTACTCTTCACCATAACATGCTAACAAGGTGTCAGAAAGAGTGAGGCTTGAAGACTTTACGCTAAATATACCTGGGCAGGGACAGGTTCACCTGGAGTAAGTCCTGGCATGATCAGGACTGAACAACCACTCTCTTCAGGGAATTAGCTCAGTCTCTTACCCTCTGCCACCGAGTAGAACCCAACCCATACTCTCTGAGCTTCTGTAACTGGCTGAAGTTTACGTTCATCTGTCACACAGTCAACCCCTACTGAAGCAGCAACTAAGGGGTTAACAACTGAGGAATTCCCTGACCAGTGGCAATAAGCCAAGGGAAGAGAATTCCAATAGGAAGGCAAGCTGCTGAGAGCCGAGTCAATTGTAGGCTTCAAGCCCGGAGCGTGGGCAACTCTTCCATCTGAGCAGACAGAAGTCTGTGGGAGGCTAGGAGGGCTCCCTGGGCAGAATAGTGAGCCTGAGGGAGAAAACAAAAAAAGATTAAGGAGCAGGGGGCTAACAGAGATGATGAGTCACTGAGCAGTTCCAGTAACGAGGCATACTGTAGTCTTGTAACCAACAGGTAGCTAGGAGCAAACTCCTGGGAAGTGGGGAAAAGCTGCTGAGCAGTCAAGTGTCAGTGTGGACCAGTTGGAATGAAGGCTCCCCTAACTAACAACAGGTTAGTGCCAAAGGCAGGCCTTGACAGAGAAGGGAGAGGCTACAAGTGGAATGCCCAGAACTCCAGGAAGATCACCATAGAGGCACAGCATTGCAGGGAAATTGACACCATGCCAGTCAGAGGAAACCCTGGTGAGCTGAGCACTTACCAAGGAGCCGCCCGGAGCTATGGTGAACTAACACGCTGAGAGGAGAAGCCTCAAGGAACTGTACCGGTGAACTAATACCCATGACTGTGGCTAGAGAGCCAGAGGACATAGACTGGGTTGACTGGCTGGATGCGTTTCAGCGTGAGGTGGACTGGGGATACCTGGACACAGAGCGGGACACACTGCTACAGCGTCTATTCACAGTCAAGCCTCTCTGTGTCGATCAGGCCAAGTCCCTCCTACAACCTGCTAAGCCTTGACCTAGGCAACACCTTCTGAATGAGGCTTGTTCAGAGGCAGAGCTCTACGCAGCCCCTGCCTCTTTCACAATCCTCTCAGTTCAACAACTTCCTCTGCCACTGTCTTCACAAATGCTTCATCTTAGGGCGCTTTTACATGAGCGAGTTGCTGTGGCGTGACCCGCTTGCACGATATTTCAAAATCCCAAAAGGCGGAATTAGACGAGACGGAAGTCCAGGATCACGCGCTTTGAAGGTGGTCGCGCGTTGTTTACGTCTGTAATTCTCACTTGAGAATTAAATACCTCGATTGTGGCCTGCAGGGACTCTGTCCTGTCGCAATACCTTTGGGATGTCAATAATATTTTCAAATGCTTTATACTTTTGGATTACTTTTGTTCATTAACGTCTGATCCAACTCCAAATGGGAATTCTTCCATTGATTTTAATGGGATCAAGCCTTAAGTTACTTGGCTGTTCACTCTGTTCTTTTGCACAGAGCATTAGCATACTAGAATACAAAAGTCAATCTGCTTTTAGCTAAATGAGCTACAAATTCTTATTGGAAGCATCCAATTTTCAGGAAGGTTTCTAATTTTCAAGCTGGCAGGTTAGAGATGAAGGTCAAGTGAGCAATGGCTCATGCAGTGAGTCGTTGATTTAAAGGCCTATTGCCCTTTCTGTGTGTGCAGAACTCTTAGTAATGACCACTGAAGACATTTCAAGAAGCAGCTGCCCGCTGGGTCAGGATTATTATTATTATTTTCTCCTACTCCTCTGATGTGAAGAACAGACTATGGATTAAATTCTGACCCCACTGATGTCAATGGAATTTTTACTACTGACTTCAAAAGGGGTCAGGCTTTCCCCCTAGCACTGTGAAGTTCTTTGAATGTAAGGTGCTCTGATATAGAGCTATTATAAAATGTTAAAATAGGAGTATTCAGATACCTCATTCTTCAGTCAAAACAGAAAATAAGAATACACAGCATGGGATTAATTGGCTCGTCACTGTGCGTGCCTTTTGTTCTGAGCATTTATTGCAGCCTTCTCATTTTTGTTCACTGGCAGCAGCAAATTTGCTGTGACAGTTAAACATATGGAAAGACTCAAGGTATCTCTAAGTGAAATAATTACTGATGTAGAAAGCAAGAGATTTAACATCAGTGAAGATTACATTATTTAAGACATTAAGGATAGCGCTTTTAAAAGAGCGCTGTCAATGGAGAAATCTCCATCTATGCTTACAAGCAACACCTAAAATGATGAGGATTAAAAACATTTGGAAGAAAATTCCATCTCTCTCTCTCTTTGTCACCCTCTAATTCCTTTACTTTTGTGTGTTTAATAACACTTGGTGACTAAATAACTTTTTCAGGTGTCCAGTCTGTCTCCCCTGTGGGTAAAAGTCTGGCTCAATGGCAGCAGCCAGACAGTAGTCATCTCAAGGTATGGGGAGGTAGTGGTGAGAGTGTGGAGGCTAGGGATAGGCAAAGTGTAGGTGTTTTCAAAAGTGATGATGGCGCAGTTTACCACACTTTGATTCTGTGTGGACCACGGGCTACCATCCTGTTAGTGCCTGTTGGCACGGGATGGATCCCGGCCGTGGTGGTGGCAGCTAGCCTGGGCTGTGACTCAAGGAAGTCTCCACGTCACAACCCATGCTAGCCACCACCACAGCTGGGATCCGGCTGCCCAACTGGGTGAAAGCCCGCTTTACTGGAGCCGGTCAGGCACCATGGCGGCCATCATTAGAGGAAGGAATTTAGAGAATTTTCTAGTGAGGGCTCAGCTCCCAGGGTTGACACAGAGAACTCTGGATAAAAAGAACATTACAGGTAACTTATGTGGCCAATGTGCAAATTGTCCTTTTAGTAAAAAAGCAAAGGTATTTAAAGATCACAAAGGGAAAGAGTTCATTATTAAGGATTTCATCAATTATAGTACTATAGGAGTAATATACGCGATACAATGCCCTTGTAACAAACTATATGTGGGGGAAAATTCTAGAAATCTTAAACTGAGGATAAATGAACATAGGAGCAAACTTTAAACAAGAACTCTTCCAGCACCATTAGTTGAACACTATAATAAGATGCATAAGGATACAAATATGTTCTCTTTTTGGGACATAGAGCAAGTCAGTCTCCCAGTTGATCCAAAATATCTTGCCTATAGAGTGTCTTTTGGGATCATTACACTGGATTCAATTTATCGCCTAGGGCTTAATGATCTCCTTGATATGATTTTTTAATTTCCAGTCTGTATTTCTTTTACTACACATTTCTCCTTTTTTGTTTCTTCATGGATGATCCTTTGGGGTCCCCCCCTCCCTTTTTAATATAGTGACATCACCACTGATTAGGCTTTAGAGCCCTTTTAGTTTTTTCTGTAGAATTTATTAGTATGGATTTCCTTTTTTGCAAATAGGAATCTTACTGAGCTGATTGCCCCAATTTGCTATTATGCACAAGGAGAGGAGCTTTAGTTGGTTTCAAAGAGCCTTAGTTTTGGCAGTTTGTTTGCAGCTGAAAAAGGAAACAGTTAGCATCAGTTCTTACCTGTTTCTGTAAGAAAGAAAGAGTAAATTTCACGCTCTTTTTATACTACTTTGGTGAATACTTTCTCTCATAAAGACACCATCAATGGCTAAATTGCAGAGCAGTTTAGCCAAAGAGCTCATTTATTTATTTATTTGACACAATACATAAATATGGATTCCCTTTCTGTTAACAGCAGTAGATACCTTGAAGGAACATTTACTGAGCTGATTTTTCCTGTAGAGGATTCAGAAGGAAGGTTCCTCTTCATAAATATAACTTGGGTGCTTTACATTAAAGGTAATTTGATTAGCTAATTATGCACAACGAGAGAAGGTTCAGCTGTGTTTAAAGAGCTTTAGTCTTGGCAGTTTGCTTGTAGCAGTAGAAGGAACTGGTCAGCATTAGTATCTCCAAGGCTAACCAAGGAGGAAGTTTCCCCAGGACTAAAGGTAACGTTGATGTTCTACAAGGGGCTATCCATGAGGAAATAATTTTACCTGTTTTTGTAAGAAAGAGTGAAACCTTAAGTTCTCTCCATATAGGAAGGATTAGGTCCCTGCAAGGGATTGCCCCAAATGCTGTGTGACTATGGTCCACAGGTCAAGGTGAGTCAGTCTGCTATAAAGGGAATATGGGGCTGGTGTAATCTTGTTGCTTTTTAGTATGCACTATATTTAGCCCCATGTATTGTGGTTTATAGCTCTATATGAGTAAAGGCGTTGTGTACGTCTTCAAAAGCCCTTGAAAGGAAGAAAAAGGAAAAGACCCTGAAGAAGCCTCTGGAGAGGCGAAACGTCAGCATTGTTTCATTGAAAAGTTAACAGTGGGCTCAGGACTACTTCTACAGCCATCTCCTAGCAGTGCGCAGTCCTTATATCAAACATTGTTTTATTGAAAAGTCTACAGTGGGCTCAGGACTATTCTTACAGCCACCCGTAAGCAGTGCGCAGTCCTTATATTAAGACACATTGTATTGGGTTATATATGCCTTTGTTTTCATTTCATGTTATCTGATATTCTGTATTATTAATGCAGTTCGATTCTGTAATATCATAAGTAGCTAAAGAACATAGAACGCATAAATGGTGTAATTAGTTGTGTTTATATTTCATAGTGTATATTGCACCTTGTTGTTTTTGTTGGCCATCATTAGCCGCCACTGCTGCATGTTGGGATGGGGGGGGAGGAGGACCACTGCACGCAGTGTGGAGACAGGCAGATGAACATCTGTGCGTCTCTTCGCCCTCCTCGGCAGCCAGGCCCCCATCGTGTTAGTTCCGATTCAGAGACCTCCCTGGAGGGTAAGTCCATGGCAATGCCTGAGCGATGTCACGCTATTTTTTACCCAGTATTTGATTTAACTTTAGCATTTGATGGCATGTGATTAGAGGGAAAAGGGTAAGTGTGTGTGATGTCACATGATTTAGGGAATAGGGGAAAGACGGTCAACTGGTGTTCCTAGACTTTGAGATCACTGATTTGCTTGCTTGCTTGATTACACACACCTAGATAAACTGAAAAACAGTGGAAGGGCACCGCCAAAGGGCGAAGAGCTGTTGGCGGGGCGTTTGTGGGCAGAGGCAGTGGAGGTGGCCACTGTATTAGAGGCTGCTGTTGGAAGCTGCAAGAAAGACATTACCCAGCCATTAGGACAGCTACTGCCTGGCCGCAAGGATCCCCGAACTGGCGTTGGGGGCTGGGAGCTACAGAGGGCTCACCCTGAGGGAGATGGATGGATCTCTGCCCTGAGGACTCTTAGCTCCCCCTCCTCTAGCAATTGGAGGGGCTGGTGCTACTGGTCCCCTTGCTAGGAGGGACCTTTGGGTGGGAGGGGGATAAGCTTTTGGGCATGGCCTTTAGCCTCCCCTGGCCCCCCTCAGTCCCACCTATTGTAGTGGGATGGTTGTTTATAGGGGCAGAGTGGTGGGGGCTGTTGTGGGAGAGGGATAAGTAGGTGGAGGGGAGGTGGGTTGGGTTGGTGGGTGGAGGAGAGGGGTTATGGCTTCCTCCCCCAGTGTATCGGGGGAGGAGGGGAACTGGGTTGGGGCGGGGCGGGACTGTTTCCCCGGTGTGAGAGGGGGGTATGACCCGACAGGGGTGGGTGGGGTTGGCTCTCTTGTGTGAGGGGAGGGTTGAGAGGGGGTGGGGCTCTCCCTTGGGAACTGGGCATGATGGCCACCGGTGGGGAGGCGGAGGGCTGAGCAGGGGTGGGTTCCGTAGCCATTGGGGTCATGATGGGCCGGGGCAACTATGGTCCCTCTGGGAGATGGGTAACATCAATGAGGGGGGACAGGTGCTTGGTGCCGGTCCCCTTCATAGGCCGCCAGAGCGGTAATACAGTGATTGAGAATGCGGGGGGGGGGGGCCTGGTCCAGGACTACTGCTGTTGAATGCAAGGTCAGTTGGTAATAAACCTACAACGCTCCGGGAGTTGATCCTGGGTCAATCAGCCGACCTCATGTGTATTACAGAGACCTGGCTGGACGCTGAGCCAGGGCCAATTTTGGCTGACCTTGTTCCAGCCAGGTACTCTGTACAGCACCAGCCTAGACCAGAGGGGTGGGGAGGCAGTGTAGTCATTTTTAAGGACACCTGGTCTGTGAGGAGATATCCAGTGCAGACTATTTGGGGCATGGAGGGGATGCATCTGGTGATCGATTTGGCTGGAGACAGATTGGGCCTGCTGCTCATATTACCATGCACCTACCTGTATTTATTTATAAAAGATTTTTATCCTGCCCCTCCTGCGGGCCGGCAAGCAGCAAATTAAAACAATAAAAGCAATTTAAAAGTTAAAACTCCCCGCCTACCCCTACCCCTCGCCAAAGGCCTGGCAGAACAGCCAAGTCTTACACAAACGTCGAAATGACAGGAGAGCGGGGGCCAACCGAGCCTCCTCCGGGAGTGAGTTCCACAGCACAGGGACAGCCACCGGAAAAGATCTAACATCAGTGGCCACCCATCTCACCCAGGGAACCTCCAAAAAGGCTCCCGCAGACGATCTAAGGGGTCGCATGGGCACATGGGGAGTGAGGCAGTCCCGCAGATAAGCAGGGCCCAGGCCGCAAAGGGCTTTAACGGTCAAAACCAGCACCTTGAACCTGGCCCAGTGCTTTATAGGCAGCCAGTGCAGAGCCCGGAGCACAGGTGTCATGTGCTTCCTGCAGCCTGCCCCCGTAAGGAGATGGGCCACGACATTCTGCACCAGCTGCAGCCTCCGGACCAACTTCTCGGGCAGCCCCACGTAGAGCACGTTGCAGTAATCCAGCCTCGAGATGATGAAGGCATGGATGACAGTGGCAAGGTACGGATGGATGACAGTGGCATGGATGACAGTGGCAAGGTCTGAGAGATACGGCCGAAGCCGCCGGACAGCACGTAACTGCCGAAACGCACTCCCCGCCACAGCCACAACCTGAGATTCCAGGCTGAGCCGTGAATCGAGGAGCACACCCAGACTCCACACCTGAGAGACCATGGGAGGGCGAACCCCCCCAACAAGAGGAGATTCAACCACCTCTAGGCCCCCACAAGCCCTCGCCCACCAACATCACCTTCGTCTTGTCAGGATTCAATTGCAGATGGCTCAACCTCATCCAAGCCCCCACAGCTGACAGGCACTGGGAAAATAAGGAGACTGCATGGCCTGGGTCGATGGAAAAGGAGAGGTAGAGCTGAGTGTCATCAGCATACTGATGACACTGCATGCCCTGAAACCC
>QEPC01002093.1:1802624-1821422 GCA_003113815.1 Sphenodon punctatus | reverse complement strand
GGCAGCAACAGGAGCGGCTGAAGAGGAAACCCCCGCTGGTAAGTAATGGCTACAGTGTAGCGCAGCCGCCGGGGCTTGAGTTATAAGCCTCCCGGCACTTCCGGTGCTCCGCGGGGGGGGAGGGCAGGGAGGGGGCAAAAGCTCTGTCCCAATCCCCCTCACCTTCACCCCCTTTCTTTACAGATGTCAGGCAGGACCCCCTCATCGTGGCAGCAACAGGAGCGGCTGAAGAGGAAACCCCCGCTGGTAAGTAATGGCTACAGTGTAGCGCAGCCGCCGGGGCTTGAGTTATAAGCCTCCCGGCACTTCCGGTGCTCCGCGGGGGGGGAGGGCAGGGAGGGGGCAAAAGCTCTGTCCCAATCCCCCTCACCTTCACCCCCTTTCTTTACAGATGTCAGGCAGGACCCCCTCATCGTGGCAGCAACAGGAGCGGCTGAAGAGGAAACCCCCGCTGGTAAGTAATGGCTACAGTGTAGCGCAGCCGCCGGGGCTTGAGTTATAAGCCTCCCGGCACTTCCGGTGCTCCGCGGGGGGGGAGGGCAGGGAGGGGGCAAAAGCTCTGTCCCAATCCCCCTCACCTTCACCCCCTTTCTTTACAGATGTCAGGCAGGACCCCCTCATCGTGGCAGCAACAGGAGCGGCTGAAGAGGAAACCCCCGCTGGTAAGTAATGGCTACAGTGTAGCGCAGCCGCCGGGGCTTGAGTTATAAGCCTCCCGGCACTTCCGGTGCTCCGCGGGGGGGAAGGGCAGGGATGGATTTTATCTTTGTGGATAAAAATCACTCAGATTCACTGTGACTTCGATGCTGCACTTAGAACAGTAGGTGAACCCGAGGGGGTGGAGAACCCACCTTGTCCGATATCATGGGATCAATTTCAGTGGGTATCGCCCGCTGATGCGGCGGAGGTCCTTGGGGCTGTAAGGGCCACCTGTTGTGAATCAGATCCATGCCCGTCCTGGCTGGTCAAGGCCTGCCAGGAGACATTAGGGCCGTTGCTGGCAGGGGTTGTCAGTTCTTCGCTTAGGGAGGGCAGGGTGCCAAGCCGCCTCAAAGAAGCAGTGGTGAGGCCCCTGTTCAAGAAACCATCTCTTGACATTGACTCCCTGGCCAGCTATCGGCCAGTCTTTTTAGGGAAGGTTATTGAATGGGTGGTAGGTAGGCAGCTTCAGGGGCATCTAGATCGGGTCAGTTTTCTTGATCCCTCGCAGTCTGGTTTTCGCCCTGGGTTTGGCACGGAGACTGCACTTGTGGCTTTGGTTGATGACCTGCACCGTGAATTAGACCAGGGCAGATCTCTGTTTTAATTCTATTAGACTGGTGGCTGCATTTGATACCATTGACCATGAGATGTTAGTGGCTCGGCTGTGGGATCAGGCTGGGGTGGGTGGAATTGTTGTTGAATGGTTTCGCTCGTTCCTGACCGGGAGAACTCAGTGTGTGGTTCTCGGGGAATGTACTTCATCTCCCCGGGACCTCATGTGTGGAGTCCCGCAAGGTTCTATTCTGTCCCCCCTCCTGTTCAATGTGTATATGCAGCCTTTGGGTGAGGTTGTGAGAGGGTTTGGAGTGCGTCGTCATCAGTACGCCGATGGCACACAACTTAGACCCAGACCCAGCAGTCTCGGTGCTCACCCAGTGCTTGGCAGCTGTGTGGGACTGAATGAGGGCGAGCTGTCTGAAGTTGAATCCCCACAAGACAGAGGTGATGTTGGTGGGTAGGGCTGGAGGGGGGGGTCTGCCCTCCTATGACCACACAGGTCCGTAGCCTGGGGGTGCTCCTCAACTCACAGCTCTGACTGGATCTCCAGGTGGAGGCTGTGGCGAAGGGAGCATTTCGCCAATTACATCTGGTACCACGGCTGCAGCCATATATTTCGGACTCAGATCTGGCCACCATCATCCATGCCTTTATCACCTCTAGACTAGACTACTGTAACGCACTCTACGTGGGGCTGCCCTTGGGGACAGATTGCATTGCGGCCCCTGCAGTCGGCCAGGGGCGCCAGACTCGCAGTTCCCCGAGTTGCGACAATGGGGAGGGCGTTCTCAGTGGCCGCTCCTAGACTGTGGAACTCCCTTCCGACGGAGGCCCACCTGGCCCCGAACCTCTCCTCTTTCCGTAGACAGTGTAAGACCTGGCTCTTCCACCGGGCCTTTGGAGAGGGAGATGGGTAGGGTGGGATGGGTTGGGGAGGGGAATTCTGCCCTTTTAGTTCTTTTTATCCTTTTAAATGTTTTCATTATATTTTATGTGTGTTTTATTGATGCTTGTAAGCTGCCCCGAGCTGCTCTCGAGCAGGAGGGGGCGGGGTATAAAACTAGCTAAATAAATAAAGATAGAAGACTTTCACCACTTGGTTATTCCTTAGTAGCCACCTCTGAAAACACCGGGAGAACTTTACCAGTGATTTACCATGCGATAGATAGCTCTACCATGGATCAGAAATTCATGTGCATGCATGCAAATATCCTTTCATGAGTATGCTGATTTGCCATAGTTTTACCATTTGACAAAGTGATGTCTGAAAGTACACCATGCATCATTAAGCTTTCCTCTCTAAAATAGTTTAGAGTGTAGGGTTTTAATGACTTTCCCACGGCCAAAAGGGAGAGCCTGGACAAATGTGTACAATTACTTGTTTCATCACAGACTTCCTGTAAAACCTCTGGCAAGTTACTCAGTCTCTGTATCAGTTCTCCCTCTGTAAAACAGCAATCAATACCTGCCTATGTACTTCCTTACTTCTGTGAGGAACACACTGAGAGATTATGAGGCACTCAGATTCTGCAATAATGGGTGGAGGGACATGTGAAGGAGACGATAAGCCCCTTACATAGATAGTCACTATAAGAACTATAACCAGGGTTGAGGAGCCTGATCATCTATTACATGAATGTAGCTCCCATTCATTTCAATAGGAGTTACATACTCAGCTGCCAGAGTGACTGTGCCTTAGGACTTGTTCCTGGCAATCAGACCTTTAGGCTGTTCTCTCAGTGACCAAATTATTGGACTTGTACATGCAGGAGCCAGAATGTTTTTTCCCAGAAACAACAAGACTAAATCAAGAAGAATTAAAGTGAGAGAGGAGTGCTGAAAAGTGATAGGGCTGGGGGGGTGGGGGGGGAGATGGAAAAAAGAGGGTGAGTGATTGTATAATATTTGCAAAGACAATGGCAATAAGCAGAGGATAAAAATAGGCTGATAGCATCATTAAGCTACCTTCATTTTCGTCTGCTACTGTGAGAGAACCATATGGAATCCCAACATAATCAGAAGCAATTCTAATGCACTGATCACCAAAAGAAATTGCAGATGCTCCCTTCTCTTTTTATTTATTTTGTATTTATTTATTTACTTAGTTAGTTAAACTTATACCCTGCCATTTCCAAAAGTCTCAGGGCAGCATACAATAATAAAAACATAATACAATTAAATAACATTAAAATACAATACAAAAACCCCTACCCTCATTCCAGTACCACTCACTCCAAACCCACTCTCCCCAAAAAACCTTCCACCCAATTCCTATCCTCGCCCACCAAACAAAAGTCTTGCACTGCCTCTGAAAGATGTTCAGGCTCAGATGAACCTCCGGGGGAAGGGAGTTCCACAGCACTGGGGCAGCAACCAAGAAAGCCCCACCACAAGCCCTGGTCGTATGAACCAGACTGACAGATGGTACCCACAGGGAGGTGCTCCCAGCTGATCGTAGAAGTCACAATGGAAAGACAGGCATTGCTTCACATATGTGGGGCTCAGACCATTTAGGGCTTTAAAGGTCAAAACCAACGCCTTGAATTGTGCCTGGAAACATATAGGCAGTCAATGCAGACTTCAGAGCACCGGTGTAATGTGCTTCCGACAATTTGTTCCTAAAAGGAGGTGAGCCACCGCATTCTGCACCAGCTGCAGCCAATGATATAGGATGGAAAATGTTCTGTAATGAAAAATTTTCCAGTTCTAAAAATGCATTGTTTCATAAAATTAATTAATAGCATAATGAATGGATACGAATACCTAATTCCAATAAAAAATAATCTCCAAATAAATCTTTGAATTTGTTTGAACATTTAAACCGCGTTAAGTATGTTTTACTAAAAAAAATTCTTAATTTATTTCAGTTCAGCTACTTTTGGCTATTGTAAGAACTTTTGAGATATTTATCCAGCACATGAAATTAACATACTGTACTTTTTGCATTTTCTTTACTAAGTACAAGTCAAATAAACATGGTAAATCAAATCCCAATTGTTTTAGGGCATTGGAAAATTTTCTGGAAAATGTTTTGATTCAAAATTTTCCAGAAAGCCAACATCACTGGCTGTAGCTTCCATACAGTCATCAAGGGCATCCCCATGTAGAGCACATTGCAGTACTCCAGCCTCAAGTTGATTAAAGCATGAATGATGGTGGCCAGAGCCAAGTTCGAAAGAAAAGGCCACAGCCTTCTCACCAGATGGAGTTGGTGAAAAGCACTCCTGGCCACAACCTGACAAACCAGGCGCAGCAAGGGGTGCAAAGCACTCCAAGGCTGTGAACCTGACTGACCAGAGGGGGGCCACACCCCATCAACAACAGGAGTCCCAATCCCTCCAGGTCACAAGGCTCGCCAACCATCAGTTCCTCAGTCTGTAACGGCTGGGCCTTGAACCCCTGGCCTTGGCTGAGGCGCTCTCTGCCTCCTGCACTATTGGCAGATCGCTGCAAGAAGCATCTCTCTTCCTCCTCTTGGTATTCTCTCACTCTGCGCCCTATGCATATCTGGTGGAGGGCATGGGCCCACCTGCCACAGCCTGATTGACTCTGTGCAGTATTTAGGGCTGCTGAGGGCTGTTGCAGGTGCGGAGCTTCTGGTCATTCCTCCTTGACCCTTACTTGGCTCACGCCCCTTGCTCTTTTCTCCTCCTCCTGCTTGCACTCTGTTTGTACTTCTGTTTGTGTCAGTGTGGTGTCGGTAAGTCTCAGTGTGTTGTGTTCCCTCTGTGTTCCTAGCATGCTATACCTTTCCCCTCCCCCTGTGTTGATACCTGCCCGGTTTGTATTTTGTGTGTGTTGGGGCATTCCTTGCCCAGCTCCCTTCCCCCTCCGTTTGTCTGCACGGGGTTTAGGTTGATTGGTCCCTACTCACACCCCGCCCCGCATCTATGTTGATGTGTTCTCTTACTCCCTGAAAGCCCAACAGTGAATCGTGCTTTCTCTTTGTCTGTCTGTCTGTTTGTTGGCAGGAAAGGCCCCGTTCTGTGGTTGCCTCTTGTCTCTCCTTGGAACCTTGTTACTCTTCTACTGCCTCTCTTTGTAACCTTGCTGCTTCTGTCCCTTTCGACCCTGACCCCACACGGGTCTGTTCCCTGACCCTCCAGCCCTATGTTGCTGGTTCTTTAGCCCCTTAGCTGTCCCTTGGACTTTGGCTCCTCCAGCTTTGGTTCCCTACTCCCTACCTCTAGCTCCCCACTCCCCGTCTCTGGTCCCCTATTGCTCCTAACGCCCTACCTGTGGTTCCTTGTTCCCTGCCTCTGGCTCCTTGATCCCTACCCCTGGCTCCCCGCTCCTTGTCCCTGGTTTCCCTTTCCAGTTCCCCGTCCCTTGACCTCACTGATGAGCTGTATGCTTTCTTAGGCCAGCTCGTCTGGCCCTTATGCAGAGCACTTAGTCTCCTTGGTATCGGAGAGCGGCTGAGAGGTTCCCTTGTTACGCCCAGTGTCTCCTTTTCCCCTACCTACCTCCCACTCCTCCCCCTCCTAGCCTCCAGTCCCGTCTACCCACCCTTCCTTCCTCCCCATCCTAGGCTCCGGCCACCGGAGCTTGACACAGTCTTATCTGGATTCAGCTTCTATCGGCTCAGCCTCATCCTGTCCCAGACAGCAGACAGGCATCGGGTAAGCACCAAGACTGCAGGGCTTGGGTCAGATGAAAAGGAGAGAGAGAGCTGAGTGTCATCAGTGTACTGATGGCACTTCACCCAGAAGCTTTGAATGACTGTGCCCAGTGGTCTCATACACATGCTGAACAAGAGGGGAGACAGACTGGAACCCTGCAGGACCCCACAGGGGAAGTCCCAAGAGGACGATGAGCAATCGCCCATCACCACTCTCTGGGACCTCCCCAACAGGAAGGAGTGGAACCACTCAAGAGAGGACCCACACACCCCCAACAAGTCCCACAGTCGTGTCAGCAACACCTCATGATCAATGGTATCAAAGGCTGCCGAAAGTACTAACAAGATCAACAGGGTCCAGGAATCTGACAACATCGAGATGAGTCTGGAGCTGTCAGGCAACCACCTGTTCAATAAATTGTCCTAAAAAGGGAAGGTTAGAGACAGGTCGATAGTTGGCAGGGGAGTCAGCATCCAAAGATGGCTTCTTAAGCAGAGGCCAGAAAAGTGCTCTTTTAAGGGCATCCAACACCCCCTACCCTTCCGAAGGGACGCGCTGACAACCCCAGTTGACAACGGGCCCAACGTCTCCCAGCTGGCTTTCACCAGCCAGGACAGGCAAGGATCTAATTCACAACTTGTTTCCCTCATTGCCCAAGCACCTCCACAGCATTGGTGCGTGACACCAATTGAAATGGATCCAAATAAACAGGAGAAGACTGAGCTTGCATAACCCCAAACTCTGATTCTATAATAAAGTGGCAACGCCCAAGGCGTGGTGAAAAAGAGTGATTTTTGTCTGCAAAGGTCTTGTCTATGGTAGGGGGGGAAAGGAACGCGGAACCCAGAGGGGAGGAACCTGCTAACCCCAAAACTAGAGATACAAGAAGTCCTTCACACTCGCCACACTCGCTCGGGCTATATGCTCTTATGATAGAAAGACAAACCCTCAGGTTAATGATTGGCCCTAGTGCCTCCCAAGGAAGGCAGGCCTTATCATCATTGGGGTGGGGATAACACGGCCCAGAGCTCAGCCCCCACTCGTGCACTCTGCACCCGGGACCCATCACAACTTTACCCCCACACCTCAAGCGTTCCAAAAGTGTGCACTTGGGAAAGGAAACAGGGAGGTGCTCGTATGAGTGGGGGAAACCAGGGAAGGTTGTTCCCAGGACGGTAGGGGTCTGGAAGGGGTGGGGAGAGGCCACGCACACAAAGGGAATACAAAATAATATACCAAAAGGGAAGTAAGTAGGAGAGGTGCTACACACTCACTCCAGTCACGCACTTTCACTCTCTATGATCCACACTCCACCACACATCCACGCTTGCACAACCCACTCTGCTGCTCTCGCCCTCCACGCACTGCCAAGCTCTCACACTCCACGCTCTCCACTCACACCACAATACCACAACTCGGCTCTCGTCGCAAGGGGCCAGTCTCACAGCTGCGCTGATCACCGGCGCCACTGTGATAACTGCTCCCTTCCTTTATTGCCCTGGCTCCCCCCCCATGTGCCCAAATGCATGCGGAGCGACGCACGGCGCCTGCTGGCCCCGCCCCCTTGCTCCACTGTTCTATCAGGGGGCCCTTCCTGTGTGCAACGGAGCGCTGCTCTGAGCTGGTCCCCCCGCAGGGGTTTCCCCTCTTCCCGCTATGCTGCAAAGGTAATCCCCAGCGCTTCCACCCACCGTGACGCCCCCAAAGCCCCCAACCCCAGCGGAACCTTACACAAAGTAATTAATAAAAATGTCACAGTCGGCAATAGATTATTGTCACTACACAGTCACAGTGGGCATTAGATTACTCCATTTCCAGGCGGAATAATTCACATTTAAAAATATAAATTACTATCAACCAAGCATACAAAATCGAAACAGAAGGTGGTAAGAAACAATGGATGCCTTTGAGACAGCACAGAGAATTTACAGGGGCCCTACATGGAATCAAGCTGCCTTTAGGGTTGCCACCTGTGGTAGTTTTTTTACCAGAAACTCCAATACACCAAAATGGAAGTGTCAGGTTAAAAATGACCGAAGGTGGCCACCCTAGCTGCCTTGTTCATTGAAACTCATTAGTATTCAAAACAGCTACAGCCTCCCAGTGTGACTATGCCATTTTCCTGAAAGCCAGGCAAAGTATGTGCTCAGATATACCAGTGTTGCAGGCTCACTAAACTTCTGCTCTTGGGATTAAACAGTATGCCTTGTAAAGTCTTAACAAAACAGGTGAAGATCCTCTCAGTATTCAGGTAGTTAAGGCTTGCAAGACAATGAGCCAGAGTCTCATCTACAGTAAACTGATGCCACTCTATTTATTTTGATAGAGATAAACCATTTTATAGCTGCTGATATTCTGGTCCATAACAATTAGCATCAGTACTCCTTACCTAAGATGGTTGTTGGAATACAAAGCAACTTGCCTACGCACCGAAGGAGACAGGACACCAAATGTTGGGTTTAAATGTCCGCACTCTTTATTAAATCAATTATAATTGAATTAGATGGGGGAAATCGCCTAGTGCGATTTGGTTCCAGCACTTGAACTCTTTATAACACAAAGAACTCAGGGGTGGTTTTGATATACCCTCGATTACCACCCCAAATGACTAACACAATGTCTCCCCCTCATCCTAGCACTTGCCACGGGTGAGGGGGACCAAAGTCCTTCCGGACTTGAGTAAGGAGGAGGGCTCCAGCAGGCGGGGGACCATACCTGTCCCTACCATCCTCGCTGGATACCCCTTCCAGGGAGGCTACCCCGCCGGTTGCCATAGCCCTGCTTTTCCAGTAGGCGTGTCCTCCCCATCTCTAAAGGAGATGACTCGTACTTTATTCAGATTCTGTCCTATGCTTATAACCCTCAGTACTGGACCCCTGCCAGAGTGCGACAACTTAGAAGCAGGCACAACACACCCCTATAACTAAAGCGGGGGTAAGCCAATTGGACCAACTGCCCAACACTGAGAGGAAGCAAAAAATGGGAAACCTGTTCTGATGGCCCGATTAGGATTCCCTTAAAAATTCCTTCCTGGCCCCGCAATGGTGACCGGCAAATGCCCCCAGTGCATGGGGAGGGAGGGTGGGTGCTGCTTTGTCTTCGGCTCCAACCTGCAACTGAGGCTGGAGCCCTGGAGAGACGCAGAGGTAGACTCCGCCCATGCGGCAATGGCCCACGTGGCCCAAACCATCCAAATCAACAGCCGCCAGGGTTGCACAGCAACCCCGGTGGGGTTCTAGATTTCCCGCCCAGCCCGAGCAGCCACTTTTCCACCCTCAGGGCCTGCAGCCCCAAAGGCGGGAAACCACCCTCTCCATGCCCCGCCTCCCGTTCTAGGCAGGCGCAGCAACAAGCCTGCCGCCCGCCCCCCACTTTCGGGGAGGGGCGGAGGCAATTCTTACCACATGTTCCACTCTCCATCTGTTGCTGTTCTGGTCTCTTACACAGCAATATTATTCGGAAGCTGTTAAGTCATCAGTACTACATGCATGTTCAGCTATTAAACCATCAATTCTACCTGCATGTCCAACAAAACCAGATCAAGCTCTCTTCTTAGTGCATAGGCCAACCCTGTCAAAACACAGGCATCACTAACTTCACAGTTTGCAGAAAATGTGCAAAACCTTCACCCTGCAGAGCAGCCCCATCTCTTCTGAATTATGGGCTTTGCATCAGTGGAAAGTAGCCCATCATCAATCATCATAATCATCATTAGTCTTTGATTGGACTCAGTATCAGTGCAGCAGATTGGCAACATTAGTGCAGCAGACAGGGTATAAAGGCTGTGGCCCAACCAGACTGGGAACAAGCGAAGTTCAGAGCCGCTTTACGCAACATTTCTCCTCTCTAACACAGCCCTCAAAATGGAGTTTAGTTACTGCTGCTCAGAGAAATATTAACTCTGCCATCCCTGTCTAACTTCCACAGCACAGAAATAGGGCTGTAGTGCCACCACAACTGCTATGAGTGGGTTGAGAGAAATTCATTTTAAGGGTGTCTCTGGGTGGTCAGCTGGAGGTCTTTTGAATTTGCCCCCTTGTAAGGACAAAGTGGAAGTGGAATGCAGATCCTTGTGTTCCGCTTCTTTTGTAGGTCATGCAGTCAATCATGCCCTCCAGGTCCGCACTTGCACAGCTAGCAGTATGCACGGATACACAAAAATATCCTCAACCAGTGACTCTCTCAAGATAGATAATAGATAAAATTTATTTGCGTAGCCGAAGCCATAGCATAACAAAATACAATTGCATTAGAAAAACATAAATATCCAGTACAAAATATAATTCATACAAAAGCATACTAATTTGAAATAACTATTAAACTACACTAAGCTAAAATTGATCAGCTGATCTAAAAAATTACCATAGAATCTACACAGTGGTACTTTTCCTTTTGACCTTATAAGCCCCTTATGGTCTGAGATTTTATTCAGAATGAAGCTACGTTCTTCATTAGAATTCCCCATGGTAAATATTAAGTTCTTTAACACCTTAAGAACTTTATCAGCTCAAACAAAATCCCATATCTTCTCCTCTTGGTGTATGCAAACAAAGGGAAAATAGAGGCAGCAATAGCAATTACTAGATAAATACTCCTTGGGCATGGACTGGGCAGATGCCTGCTAGTTTTGTCTTTGTTTCCTTCAGAAGATACCACCCAATAAGGGCATTAGCTGAATATTTTAACCTTGATGAGGGACTGTGGTTACAATGGGATTTCCATTAACTCTCACTCTTATTTATTAATGTTTGTGCTGGGAAAATATTCATCTCATTCAATTTATCATATGGGCAAAGGAAATTATTTTTGATCTTTAACTAACCATAAATACTGTGTTTAAAATATATCCTTCAATAGTACAGTTCTGGGTCAATATGAAACAAACTTACTATTGATTTTTATATTAGAGTGTGTATTTTAAAGATTTATTTAGACAGAACCAGCAAATGGAGAGCAGGAGCATCTGTAAAAGCAGGAAACAACTATCTTTCGTTTCACATTCTTAGAGGTAAACAATGTGGATATATAATACATAGAAACAGGGCAGGGTAACAGTCTGATTTTTAAAATCTTTTTGGCATTCACCAAAAGGTGGTTACCTAAAACAGGAAGAAAAACAGCAATGCATTAGCCTGAGGAGAAAGTTTGGCAAATCAAGCTCTCATGGGCACGTGGGTACCATCATCAGTAAGTACAGGAGTTCTCTCCATTTCTGTCCTGTTATTCATAGTATCAACCCTGACTACCTGAAACAGCTACATCCCATCCAAATAATGAAAACGTCAGTCAACAATAGAAAGATCATAAATGAACACGATGGAACTGTCACAGGAGCAAGACCTAGCGTCTATGGAACTCACTCTTGCAAGACGTAAGAAATGTGGACCCCACTACACCTTACCTCTTTAATTTCACCCCCTTTGAGTTCTACACAGCTCAAAAGCCTATCAGTGCATCAAACCCTTTCTGCTACTAGTTTAGAAAGAAAAGCAGAAATGCAATGACTAAACCGAGGCTGATCAGGCAACAGTCTCCCCAAAGTAAAGCAGTGATGTTTTACAAGGGAGCTGAGCTGAAGACTCAAAGTTTCTAGGCTTATGAAAGGTGGCTGAACACTTGTCTCTTGAAAGAAAAAGGAGAAAGGGCATGTTTTGTTTCACCTATGCAAGACTGCAAAGATAAGATCAGAATACCTTTGAAAAGGGAGGGTAAGAAATTGGAACAAAAGCTTTAGATAGTGAGACAGATTTGGAGTGAAACCCTTTGAGAGAAAATATGTTAGAGAATATTGAGTTCATTTCAGCAAATAAGCTGTTGTCCCAACTTGTCCCCTTTCTCATCCCAAAATTTTAGGGGTGGTCTTTCGGTTTAGATTGCGGATTCGGCTCTGTATCAGATTCGTATTTGCAATTAATGTGTATAATTATAGATCCATACAACCGATCCATATTTAAATCAATTAAAAGATCTCAAAGACAACTTTAACATGGCTCTGTTGTTGTTACAATCAATGTGGGGGTGGAGCTGGAGCCAAGCCGAGAGAGGAGGAGCAGCCAGGACCCAGGAAGCGAGGCCGCGAGAAAACCAGAGACGGAGCAAACTAGAGCCAGCTGCAAGAGGAGTGTGTCATTGCTGATGTATGAGAAGAGGAGCCACAAGGCAGGCAGGGGGCATGCACGTGGTGACCTGCTGTAAGTCTAAGGAATTCTTTTAGTGACAAACTCCATATGTTTGAGGTATGGGCAGCTGCTTGTGTCATCCATACTGCAGACATTGGAAATGACAGTTCAGTTTTCTGCCCAGTTGGGAGCAGAGTTGGCTGAGCCCCTATGGAGTGCAGAAATTGTGCCATTAAAAGGGCTGCCTGGGCAGCTGAATCAGATGCCCCCCAGACCAGCAAGGCAGGTACAGGCTGCAGTTTCAATGCACCACCCTGCAAGGGGAGAAAATGGAAGCTTAGTGTTGGAAATCAAATTGAAAGCTGCACAGGGCTGTCAGGCCCTGGGGCCTGAGGAGATGGAGGGGCACGTACACAAGGAGGAAACTAGCCCCGAGACTCCGGGCAGCGGCGGAGGGCGCGCCCCCAGCCTCGCCGCAACACTTCACCCCCGCCCAGACAGGGCCGGCCTCTCCCTGCACGGCGGCACGTCCTACGGCCACGTCCCCACGGCCGCCGCCCCGACGCTCAGCACGCCTGCGTCAGAAGCACGCTGCAACTCTGCTGATAAGGGAGGGTGTGACAGAGCTCCCTTGCTGGTGAACAGAGCTTGCCCTGTGAGACTGGCCCCTGGAGTGCCTGCTAATTGAACGGTTGATTACCTGATCCTGAGAGTGCGACAGCGATAACGTAGAGAGTGGGAGAGTGTGCCAGGAGGAGCGAGTGGAGCCTGAGAGCGAGCGTGAGTCTTGTGTGTGCCTCCCTAAGCCTCACGGTGTCCAGGGGGGTTCGAGTGTGTGTGTCCTGTCCCGGCCTACCCCTCGCCTGGTTGTGTGCACGGGTTCCTCACTCACTTCCCCCACTCCCTACCTTTAGCCCTGGGCCCTGCGTGCCTGAATCTGGTATCCCCTACGGTCCTCCCCGGTTGGGAGTCAGCGCGCCTAGCCTCGATGATGACTTAGGTGGGGAACGGCTAGTCCTTCCACAACCACCCTATAAGAACCTGAGGGGCACCTTTTTCAGGCACTACTGCTCCCTCGTGGGGATTGCCCGAGGGCCCCCGTACGGGTGTGGTAACGATTGCAACCCCCTCTCCCGTGCAAACTTCCTGTTTCCCCCGCACCCAAATTCCCTTCCCCGTGAGGGTTCCGTCCCAACCCTCACAAGGGCAGGCTTTGGACAGATATGTGTTCCGTGGCCCTGCTGAGAAGTGCATCATCTCAGGCTTCTGGCACCATTTTCCCTCTGCTTGCCCAGTGCCTGCCTGCCTGCCTAACTGCCTTGTGTGACCCTGCAGCTGCAGTGCATGCTGCCACACTTCTGCTTCTCAGTGAGGTTAGGTATCCAAATTGTAGCTCTCTATCTGTGTGTGTGTTTGCATGTTGGGAAAATAAATGGCTCTGTCTAATTTTCTCATGTATGCTTTGGCCAAGATCTACAAGCCATTTACTTTGGAGTAAGCCAAAGGGTTTCAGTTGGACTACTCCAGAGTAAGTGGTTTCTTACTCATGGCCTTTATGTAAGGGAGGATGGTATTCCAGTGAAGAGATGAGTGGGAACAACCCTAAAAGGGCAAAAATCAGGCTGCTATGACCCATATTTGCCTCATTACATTTCCTTTCCAAAACTTCTCTGAGAAGTTAAAGGTTCCTGGCTGTATTTATTTCATTTATAGATTTTAATTGTTTGTAGATATTTTTATAGTCTCCAAAAGTGAGCTTCTCAGGTTCAACCCTGCAAGGTTCTGGGCAGCCTGACTCTGATCCAGTGAAACATTAACTCACATCTCACTGAAGTTCTATTCTCCCTTAATAATGAAAAAAAATCTATATATTTCACTGCTTAATGATTTCATTCTCATTTTTATGGAGACCTAATGCTTCCAGGTGCAGTTTAGAAAAAGGAGTCTAGGGAAATCACTTAGGATTTTCCTTTCTCCTTTTAGGTTCCCTTTGCCTTCTTAAGTCAGGAAAAAATTGAAGCTGTGGTTAGAGTCTGAATTAGTTTATTTTGCAGTGCTGCTAGCACCATAACTGCTGGCTGCTCTCTGCTGTTGCTTGTCCTGGGTGTCCTCCCATCTACTCTAACCTTGCCCCTCCTGCAGCTGAGGGCGCTGTTAGACGATCCCGCTCACAAGCGGGATCGTTCAGTGCCGGCATCTTCCCCCCGCCTTCCTCTGAACGCCATGTCTGATGCTCAGAAGAGCATCAGACCCGGCGTCCAGTGTTTGTGTGCATGCACGCCCTTCTGCGCGTGCACACTCGCCAAAAGGACCCGGAAGTGCGGCGTAAAGCCGGCACTTCGGGGATCCACGTTGGAGGGGGCAGGATCGCCTGCCCGGTCTAACGCGGGGGAAGATCCGGCTGCGCTGTTTAAACGAGTGCCAAGAAATGCGGCTGATCAAAGGATCAGCTGCGTTTCTTGTCTCGTTTAAAAGTGCCCTGAGTCTACCTAGGGGAAAGAGAGGGCAAGGGACTGCTCTGATGCACTGTGTAGGGATAGAATTAATTTGCCTTTGCTTGCTGGCTGTGGGTGGCACTGCTTTTTACTAACTGCTGCTGGGACCTGAGTGAGTAAAAGTACAGGTGGTCTTCCTTGGTGCCGGGGGGCATTGAATTGTCTAGATTGGTCATTTTAATCCTCACTCAGCGTGCAGTGGGGTGAGGCCTTCTGCTTGTTTTCCGTGGCTTGGAGTCTTTTTTCAAGCTGATGGAAAAATAAATCTGTGGTTTTGGGCTTCAATCCCAGTGGTTTTAGTGGGAAAATGTATGGTTTGATTGCATTTCAATCCTCACTCAGCATGCAGTGGGTGGGGTGAGGTCTTCTGCTCATTTTCTGTGGCTTAAGAGTCTTCTTTCAAGCTGTTGGAAAAAGAAATCTCTGTGTGGTTTAGTTTTTAAACCAGGGTGGCTCTGGAGTGGAAAGGTGTTTGTTTATGAAAACATAAAGCTGGGCTGGATGGACCATAGATGACTGACCCAAATTTATGTTTTTCTGTTTGCTAACTCTATGCAGCTTTTGCTGTGTAAATGTTAATGCTCACATAGCCCTCTAGCAGGGGGGAAGAAGCACCATTATCCACTTGCTGGGAAAGCAAGGGAGGGAAAGGGAATGACCTAAGCACATATAGCAAGTCAAGTGTCACAGCCAGGAAGAGAATCCAGAGGTTTTGTCTTGCAGTACTAAGTTCGGTTCACTAGAAAAGACTTCTTCCACAGACCAGTAACAGGACCCTCCCTACCCAGTGAGCTTACAATCTAAGGAGGGCAAAGGAAACATTGGGAGAGACAGACACACATTTCCCATTTTTTTGCAGATGGAGAACTGAGGCTGTAAAATTCCATGTTAATTTCAAAATTCTGGTTGACTTCGCCCACTGTTGGCTTGGCCATGCCCCACCCACTGCCCCACCAGCGTTAGAACCCACCAGCTACCACTACCATACACTCCCACTCACATAACATGTGAACACATAATAGATACTAGAAAGTTCTCCTGAGACACTAGTGACTATCTTCAGCACTAATGCAATGTGTACACAGGCCCCTAGCTATTTTCCCCTCCAAAGGAGCAAGAGCAGTTAGACGACATGTGTGCTTAGATGTATAAAGTTACTAATACTACAGCATGGAGCCAGAGAGACAAACCTGCAATATCTTCTGTGCAGCAGGATCCATGTGCCTGCTGGAACACTAGACTAGCAGTGTCTCTCTAACACAAAAATGTCACATTTCAGTCTGTGTTCATTGAATTTATTCATGAGTGATGCAATTAACTCAGTAAGAATAATTCCAGGAAACAGAGTCTCTTTGTTAGTAAGCTGCAGAAAGGTAGTAAATCCTTTTCAGTAATTATTAAATACAATAAAACTAGCAGAACAACAAACAGAGAAAAAGGTAGGAAATCACTACAGATCATATATACTTTACTTGGACATGAAACTGAATTTTGCATGAAGCAAAATAAGGAAAACTGGAACAAAGCAAAACATGTATTAGCTTCTATTCAACTGAACCAGAAAGTCAATAGTTTAATAGTAGGAGTCCATTAATGAACATCTGAATGCCAAGAACTTATTCCAAAACATATAATTTTGCCTTGTCCAAACTGCAGGCTAGTAATTTAGATAAAATACCGCTTAAAGTTTTGTTTAGATCTCCTGAGTCTGCTTATATTCTGGACAGGCTACCTATTGCCATACCAGGCTTTGCTTATATAGCACCTCTTGGGCAATGGTTAAAAGGTGACCTGAAACCAATAAAAAACAACTGAAGAAAAACATATTAAAACAAATATCCTTCACCCAGAAGTCTTTAAATAGTAACTACTAAGTTGTTTGATTTAACTTTAACACCTCCTTACTGGTGAGATCTTCCCAAGACTTCCAAAAGGCAAAGAAATTAAATACACTCTTCTCCATGCACATTACACCTTTTAATTCACCCTAGCGAAAGTTAAGGAAATATCCTTCCTGATTCCACTCATTTTGGAGCAAATCCTGTCCCTTCTTTTGTAGTTGTAAGAACTCCAGATACAGTGGAACAAGCATGGTTGCATTGCTTGGGCTGGTGTGTGATTGGGAGTTAATGGTGCAGCGACTGTCAGGCCATATTGCATCAAATAAATACACAATGAAGAGTGCATTGCCTGGGATGGGTCAAGTTTGGGAAGTCCATATATACAACCACACTGTGAACAACAACTATTGAACAACAAAGGCAATCCTGGTACTCTAGCCTGTTCCTGATTTCAAGTACATTAGTAGTCCCACTTAAATCAATGGAAATACATGCTGAATAGTAGACATGTGCTTAAGTATCTTCCTGAGTCACGGCCTTCATTAGATTTCAAAGAATAATAGTATGACATTATTAAATTATAAAAATTCGCAAAGAATTACCCTTGTGGCTTCTTAGTAATATCCTTTTAGGATACATTGTCCTATTATTTTTTTAATAAAGTATGTTAAGTTCTGTATACCTGGTCTAATGGAAATATCAGATTATTTTTTCTCTGTTACACCTCCATTTGTGCTTTGTTGGTTTTTCATTCAATATTAGTTTAGTTTAACTAAAACTTAGTTTAGTTCTTTATTCTAAAAACAAATAAAGTATGAACACAGGGGATTCTCATGAAATGTAACTTTTGTTTTAGGAAAAAACAGCTTGATTCCATTGAATGCTAAGTATTGAAAGTTGTTTAAAGTGACCAATTATATTCCCATAGTAACCATACCTATCACATGTCTTGTTAAAGAATGACTGATTGTCTATTTTCCTATTACATGATTCCTACAGAGATAGCATTCTCCTATCAGCAGGGCCCCGAATCAAATGCGGGTCCACGAATTTCCCTTGGAATCCCCCTCCCCCCCATGGAATCTCCTGGTCTGCTTCTCCCAGGGCAGAATTTCCAGCCTGCGCTGGAGAGACGTGGGGCAGGAGATTCCGCATGGGGAGGGGGATAAATAAACCCTTGGGGCTTCCCCTACCCTCTGGCCAGACTGCGTTCAGTGGAGGTGGGGCTGCCAGGGCTTGCCTCCCTCCCCCCTCCCCTTCCCAGCCTGGCAAATGAACACACCTAGCAGCAGCGGTGCCGGCAGCAGCTGCTTCCAGTGCTCTTCAGCCGCTTCCTGGCCCCTCCCAATGGGACCTTCCAGAGTGGAGCAGCCATGAAGAGCACTGGAACAAGCTGCTGCCGGCACTGCTGGTAGGGTGGCCATAACTCCCCTTTAAAAGAGGATGCTTATGAAAAATACATGTTGCAGGGCTGCATTGGTTCCAGTGCAGCCCTGCACCATGTATTTTCCATAAACACCCTCTTTTAAGGGGAGGGGAGGGTATGGCCACCCTAACTGCCTGAACTGCTGCTAGGTGTGTTCATTTCATTTGCCAGGCTGGGAAGGGTAAGTCCTGGCAGCCCTCCACTGCAGCCCAGCCCAGCGAGGCACAGAATCCGGCCCTGTATCACCTTAGACAGGTTCTCCTGTCTGTGACATGTCACAGGTATGAATCAATCCTGATTCTGAACTATAGGCAACATTTAAAATAAACAGTTCAATATGAATAATTATCTTCTCAGAAAGTGTAGGCAGTGCTGTTACCATCTGACTTTCTTTGGAGGCAAAGAAAGCTTTAACTTCTGGTAGGAGTCCATAAGATCACTCAGATCCAGAGTAACTTTGACACCGGATTGGAAGCAGTAAGCCGGGGGCACGCGGTTATGGAGGCACCGTCTGGTCGATCTTTCTGGGGTGAGTTTTGGGAAGTGACGCCAGCTGATGTGGTGAATGTCCTGGGGTCTGTTAGAGACACTAATTGTGAATTAGATCCATGCCTGTCCTTGCTGGTGAAAGCCTCCAGGGAGACTTTGGGGACGGTGCTGGCGAGGGTAGTCAATGCGTCCCTTCGGCAGGGGAGATTGTCACCCAGTCTCAAGGAGGCTGTGGTGTGCTCTCTGCTGAAGAAGCCATCTTTGGATGTGGACGCACTCGCCAGTTACTGACCCATCTCTAATCTTCCCTTTTTAGGGAAGGTTATTGAACGGGCAGCGGTACTGCAGCTCCAGGCGCATTTGGACAGCATCGGTTTCCTTGACCCTTTTCAATCTGGGTTCCGCCCTAGCTACGGTACTGAGACGGCGTTGGTGGCCTTGGTGGATGATCTCCGCCGGGAGATGGATGCAGGATGTTTGACCTTTTTGATCCTGCTAGATCTCTCGGCCGCATTTGACACTGTGGACCATGGGCTGCTGCTGAGA
>QEPC01002093.1:1766031-1781246 GCA_003113815.1 Sphenodon punctatus | reverse complement strand
GCAGGTCGGGGATCAGCGCTGGGGTGGGGGGAGGTCAGGGATCAGTGCTGGGGGGGCCAGGTCCAGGCTAGGTGCGGGGGAGGTCAGGGATCAGCATGGGGGGGCAGGGTCAAGGATCAGCACAGGTTTCCAGGGGGACGGGCAGCAGCAGGAGCATCAGCGCACAGAGTTCACAGGGGGACGGGACGCAGCCGCTTCCCCGGCTCTCCAACAGGAGAGAGGAGCTCAAGCGTACATGCGCAAATATGCAGAATTGATTTTTTTATCAGTAATAACCCGGTTTTGGCTGCATCAATCAGTATCATATTTCAGAAGCACTTGTTATTGATCTCATTCTCGAAACCTGTGAAGTTTGGGGGCTCAACTCATCCAGGGGGAGGAGATACTGATGATTCAAATACATAAGGATGGTGTGCATTTTGACCACAACCAATTAACGTTTAAGCAGTTATCACATTTTATTTTCCTGATAGATCTTTTTCAAACTAAAAATGCCTAAAGCAAAGAAATGCCATTGAAGCAAGATTTATTTTTCCACAAAACCAAATACATCCATCCCAGTTGTTTTCTCCTTGCTTTCTTTCAGAGCACTGGGAGTTGTACAATGAGAAAATCTGGAAACTCAGACTAGGGGAATTAGTGTTCAATGGGAAAATTAGAACAGCCCAGAGACACTGTATTGGAGTCCTTTCTTTAAGAGAGCTCTTGTAGGCAGAGCGAGACTGAAGGTGAAGAAACTAAGGGCTAGATTTGGATACCCCAGTGTAAATTAGGAATAATTCAACTGAATTAAATTAAAACTTCATAAAACTATCAGGAATTTGGAATCAAGCCAGGAAGTTCTGAATTTTACTGTGTTGGCCAAACCCATTTTTTAACCACTAAAAGAAATAAAGCTTCAGTATACGTAAATATACCACGAGAGTAATGGGCAACAAAGATCCAGGAACAAAAGGATTGGCTAGCAGGGATGGGACTTGGGAATCAATTTTGTTTTCATTTTTTCTCAAAATGGCCATTTTCTGGTCATTTCAGTTCTATCCAAAACTGAAATTCCAATCCCTACTGGCTAGCAGTCCTAGCAACTTGTGATGCCATTACACAACTGAAAGTGAATGTAAAATGGTACCAACTTAGCACAGTAGCATTTTACACCCATGTAGGTATTTATTTACTTATTTTTCAAATTAATAAGCTGCCCTTCCCACAAGGGCTCAGGGCGGCTTACAATAATAAAACAACAAAAATTCAAACAATAACAATTTTGGAAAAAAAGTATGCTCAAATTTATCTGGAGGGATAAAAAAACCCGGATTAGCAAGAAAATACTATACAAACATCAGACAGGAAGGGGTATAGGCTGCCCGGACTTTTTCTATACTACAAGGTGGCAGTGTTGCGGGGAGTTAGAGAATGCCTGATAGCCAATAAAGAGACTCTTTGGACAGAAATGGAGAAAGAGATATTAAACAGAAAGGAATTTAGGAGTCATGTTTTATTGGGAATAAAAAGACAGGAACTTAAATGGAATCAGCACCCCTTTACTAAGGTAGCATGGCAAATTTGGCAACAAAACAAAAGGAAAATCGGATTAAAGGAAGGGGCATCTCCTTGGTCTGTTATAAAAGACAAACTGAAAAATCACCCAACAGGAACCCCAAATCTCCACAAACGCTTACAAGGTAAACATATAAGATCCAACAATTATATAGAGGTGATGAATTTATGTCGATAACAGACACAGAAAACCTAGTGCAAGTCCCTGTAAATTATTTAGAATGTCTACATCTTAAACACTTAATTGACACGCCGGTAAAAAATAGGCGGGAATACCTTAGACAATCTCATCCAATGGAGGTGGTAATTCTGGGACCTGGTTCCCAGAAAGGGGTGATCTCTAGGGTTTATAGGGTGCTTGCAAGTTTGTGGTATGTAGAGTCTCCAAGGTACATTTAAAAATGGGCTGAGGAACAGGTTGAAATGCTTGAACAGCATATGTACAAATCAGTACACTCTATGGAGGTGAAGGAACCTCAACTAAAACTGATAACCAGATTTTACATGCCACCACAATGGTTAGCTAAGATTAACATCACTCTGTCCCCAAAATGTTGGCATGGATGCGGTGAAGTAGGGTCATTGTTGCTGGAGGGGCGTTGAAGTTAATGCATTTTGGTAAATGATTCATACTCCTACACTCACCATAATGGGATGTGTCATCCCTTTTAACCCAGAAATTATGTTATTGGGAATATATCCAAAAATCCAGCTGTTAAAAAACCATAAAGACACCATGGTAAAGTTGATACTAGCCAAATAAACATCTTAATGCGTAACTGGATGAACGCACCTGGTTTGACAGAGGCTGCATGGATAAATAGGGTGTGGTTTACCTTCTCTATGGAAAAACTGAGAGCAAACTTTCATAACAAACTAAAAGATTTTTTGGTTACATGGTCTCCAATTTGGAACTTTTTACAATACAAAAGGTCAGATGGAAGAGTACACTATCTGCATGAGAAAGACATTATCTGAAAATGGAAGAATACATCAAAGAAGAGATGGTGGTGCACAAGTGCCATACAAAGACAATAAGAGACTCCTTAATACCCTTATAGTAGGATACACTTATGTGAAGGGAGGGTGAGGTAAGGGGGGTGAATTAGGGGGAAATAGAGCCTAAACTTGCAGACAGCTTTTACTGTAACATTAGTAGGTATAGGAGGAAAGATAAAAGGTGAAATGTTGGCTTGCTATGTAAAGCCTTATCCTGTAATGTTTGTTTATGGTGGAACAAAAATGAAAATAATTTTAAAAGTAAGTTGTTTTTTTTAAAAAAAAATTCAAACAATAAAAAACACTCCATTCCCCCCCCCCCCGGCAAAACTCCATGCTCCCAACAACCGACCCCAATAACCCAACCAACCCTCATCCCTGCTCGCCAAACGTTCTTCTAAATAAAATGCTTTTACACCGCCTCTGGAAGATGCTCTGGCTTGGGCTCAAGCGAACCTCCTGGGGAAGGGAATTTCATAAAACCAGGGCAGCAACTGAGAATGCCCTCCTGAGTACCCCCATCCTATGGACAAGGGTAACCTAACAGATGGAACCTGCAGGAGGGCACCCCTGGGCGACTGCACTGGAATCAATACAGAACTGTATTTCTCATAAGTGTCCTCTAAAATTTCCATAGCTGGCCACCCTAGCCTGAGCCCAGCCTGAGTCTGTGGCACTGGGGGGAATAAGGTGTTCCCCACTTTTTCTAATGTGTCCCCACCCTCATGGAGCCTCATGGCATCAAAGCACTCCTTGGGAGCAGGGCATCATGCCCCAAGGGATTCAATTCAATCTGAGTCAGAGGGAGTTGGACAGAGGGTGCATTCACACCTGAATCACCCAGGGGACCAGTCAGGCTTGTGTCAGATTGCTGGGCTCTAGGTTCCCAGATGCCCTTTGAGAAGAATTTCTGAAAACTATAGGACATGAAGAAAAAATATTGTATTGTTACTAAACTGTTAGCCTTTCTTTCTGAAACAAGTACAGGAGAGCCCAGGGCTTAGAGCTACCTCCAAGACCTGTCACCTGTTAGTGCTGCAGGATGGAACTTGTTTTGTTCAAATTTAAGGACTTGAATAGCTTCAACCACATGCAAAATACCCTCTGACCACAAACTGCCTTGTTTCAGATCCTCCTCAGAATTTGCTATTATGTTTGGTTTAGTTGGTATTCCTCCACACCTGCTGGAAGCTTTATACTAATCACTATAAAAAGGCAAGGAGTGATGCATTTCATGACACTATTCCCATCACTCTCCAAAGGACAGGAAGGATAGTCCAATGGGTAAACCACTAGTTTTTCACTCTAGAGACCAAGGTTCAACGCGCTGCTTTGCTATAGGCTTGCTTTATCACTTTATGTTTCAGTTCTCCATCTGTACAACAAATCTTATAGCACTTCCGTATACTACATGGGACGGGGTGTTGAGACAGTAAGTACATGGTGAGTTGCTCAGAAACTATGCAAATGGCAATTGTATAAATACCTATGATACAGAGTGGAAGAGAATGGAAAATTACAAAGCAAAGAATTGCTGCTGTGAGCAGATGGGGAGCATGTATGTTACTAAATAAGCAACCTGAGCACATTTACACTGAAGACCTGGATTGTTCCCTCCGCCTGTTTCGGTGTTATGCTCCATTACGTGTTTTGAACAGCTAATTAGCCTGCAGCCAGGTTATTCAGTAAAGCAAGTGCTATTTCTGTTCAACATCTGCAAACATGATATTTTAAGCAATTAAAAAATGTATTTCTGATGTGCCATTATGGAGGGGGAAACACTAAATTCCACACTTTCTGAATTTCCAGGCATTTGTTCAGTTATTACTCTCTATGAGCTTCCTTCCACAGACCACAGACCACAATATACATTCAAATCATATCAAGCTAAATCATATCAAGCTCATTCTCTGAAATAGGTTTCATTCCACATACATTTCAAGTGATTTCAATAACCTAAGACATTACTTAGTTTAGCTGTGGGATAGAAATAATATTTGCTAACCAAAGAAATTGCTGTGATAAGAAGAACTGAACCCATAAAAAATGTATTGAAATAATGTTTAAGGTCTAAAATACACACACAAAAGTGGCTAAAGTGCCATTAATTCATTTCCAAATGTGCCTATCAAAAATTTCACATTTAGGATGAAATTTTCAGAAGTAACTTGATTTTTGGGTGCCCATCTTCACATATCAAAGGCCAAGGTGAGCGGCCACTCAAAAATTGAGAGGTCCAAAATCAGAATCCACTCTTGAAAATTCCCACCCAGTAGCTTGTATTTATGTGATGCTGAGTTCTTCTCTTAAGATGCCAAGTATCCTCAAATGCCAGTGAAATCCTTACTCTAGGCTGCTAGTTCCCTTATATCAATTAACTACTTTTGCTGTAGAACCTAGGTATGAGACTGAGGGTATTTTCAGACGTTACAAGCTCAGAGTCAACCACAGTGAACCACGGTCAATCCCGCGGCAGGGCCAAAGCACCCTGAATGTCTGTTTGGCAGGCACCAGATGTTCCCCACAGTCAATCCCCACCAGGGGTCAAAAGTAACCATGCTTCCGGAGGTCCAGCCCGGACCATCTCCGAAAGCGTGGTCAAAGCGATTCCCACCGGGAAACAAAAAAAAGTAACGTCTGAACAGCAACCACCGGCCGGAATCAAGCAGAACGATTCCCAGCCGGGGACAAAGCACGCAGCGTCGCTGCCAGGCAACGAGCAACAACACAGGCCGGGAAGGGAGATTTAAAGGGCACCCGGCAGCAGGGGGATGTGGCGGGATGGAGCGAGGCGGAAGGGAGAGGAGAGCGGAGGACGAGAGAGCAAGGCAAGAGGAGGTGGTGGAGGAGCAGGCGGAGGAGGCAGTGGTCGTGCTGAACATGGAGGCGGTGGGGGGACAGCAGCAGCAGCAACAGCCGGGACAGGCCACCCCGGTGCCTTCTGGGTGTTGTGACCATGGCCCGGGATCAGCGTAACGTCTGTTGCACTGCCCCGGGCCGTGGTCTGCCGGTCCGATTCCCTGCCATGGTCCCGCTCCCGTCACATCTGTTTGGGGCCTTTTTTGTCCACGGGGGGTGGTTAGCCGGCTCGCCATCGCTGGGAATCCACTGTGGTGAATCAGGTGCTCGTAATGTCTGAAATCACCCTGAGCGAATAGAAAGATTAACATTTAAATAGTACTTTACAACTTCAAAGTGCTTAATTTATTGTCACAACCACAACAGTTTCACCTCTGGATTTCTTCTTTTCTATAGGTTTATGCTAAGGGGCCCTTCAGCTGTATTTGCAGGGGAGGGGAAATGTTGCAGGTCTTGTAAAACCAGTCCGTGCACGTGTAAGCATGTCTAGCATACTTCAGCTATTTATATAAAGTATGTAGGAGTGCATGTTAGCTGACAGGACAGAGTCTTATATTCATGCTCTTTATTGTATTAGTAACCTACTATATTTCCATGGCTATAAGCCTTTACCTTGTCTGCAAAACTAAGAGTTCCAATACATGAACACACTCAACACAAATGGATACCTTCCCCATTTATTAAAAAGCTAATAAATGGGGAAGGTATCCAAATCAGTTACCCTTATCAGCGCTAGACAGGAGTCTTCTACCAATTAAAAAATGAGACACTTCCAGTCTGGGAGGAGAGAAATATGCTTCTTTGAAAATACTGCACTTGATATAGTTACAAGTCATACCCAAGATTACTAGAGTTGAAAGAGATAAGCAGCCGCCGACTGAGCATGCGCGCGCTGTAAGCAGACGTGGGAAATGGGGCTCGCCTCCCAGGCCCGACCAAACTCGCTTTTTCAGCGCCACAGGGCGCCGCAGCCAGTCTAAAAGGAACAACAAATGCCAGGGGCAAACCGGGGAAAAAGAAAACCCACCAGCCAACCTAAAATAGAGAGGTTTTACCTGCGGGACAGAAATGGGGCCCTGCAACAGTCACCGCCCAGGCTGGTAAGCAAAATGGCGGACGCAATCAGCCAGACGGAGGGAGGCACTGACGCAGCAGCCAGCAGGGAGCTGAAAGATTTAATAAGAGGCCTGAGGCAGGATCTGGGGGCCGCAGCACAAGCCAAAGAAAAACTGGCAACAGAAGTGAACAAATTGCAAGTGGTAACAGACCTCAACATAAAAAAGCTGGAGAGACTATCGAAAAGAATGGAGGCAGCAGAAACCAGAACAACAAGTATAGAAGATCATTCCCTCGGGAATGAAGACCAGATCAGGAAAATGAAAGAGAAGGTTTCTGAAACAGAGGACTTGGAAAATCGCTCCAGGCGCTCCAATTTAAGATTTACTGGCCTAGCAGAGGGATCAGAAAAGGGAGATGCCAGAAAATTGATAAAAGAACTGTTACAAGAGCTCTTCTCCAGGGACCCAGACATACAGCAGGCCAGAATGGAACGGGCACACAGAACAGCCAAACAAGCCCCGAAGGAGGGAGACAATCCACGGACTATTATTGTTAAGTTCCTGGAATACCAAGTAAAAGAAAAAATCCTAAGGCAGGCCAGGAGCAAGCAGAACCTAGAATTCAAGGGAAAGGCGATCAGAGTTTTCCCAGACTACGCAGCAGCCACAGTATACAAAAGGAGAAAATGGGAGAAATTCTTTGCCATACTACATGAAAAGAAACTGCAACCACAATTGATGTTCCCAGCCAAGATGAGCATTTTATGGAGAGGGAAGAGAAAATTCTTCACTGACCCCGAGGACTTGGAAATCTTTCTAAACGACAGTAACCCAGATTAAAGAAACAAAGGGGGTAAAACAAAAAATACCAAGGTTTGGAGTTGGAAACATGAAAGAAGCAGAAACAGAAAGGACAAATAAAAAGATGGAATGCCAAGGGAAGCAGCATCTATAAGGTTAACAAATGTTAAGGTCATTAAGGCCTAGTTGAGTTGAAGGTTGGGTGGATTAAGACGAGCTGAAATGTGAATATAACATTACAGAGGAGGAGAACGTTGGACGGTGCTGAAATTATGGGTTAAAATGTTAATTCTTTTTCATTTGGTCACAGAAGCAACTGCAAATGTAGAAATTTAAGCCACTTTTCCACAAGGTCAGTGGTAATCTTGTGTCAGGATAAATCCAAGATAGCCTTTACGGGAAAAACAGTATCAGAGAAGCTGAAACCTCTGATGTGTTGGTGGCGGTGATAGAGCCCCTTTAAAATGGGCAATTAGAAATCATTGGAAGGCACATGTCAGCGGAGGATGCTTATTCGATTTTGAGGAGGGCTATGGAGGATTATGTATTATAGTACATTAGAAGAGAGCTAAGTAAGTGGAATTCACTGGGCAAAGTATATTTGTTCAAAGACAGGGCAAGCCTGATACCTAGGCCAAGATGCAAAAGGCTAACTAGACAGGCGAGATACAAAACTGTAACTGAATCCTATGGAGGGAAAGGGTGGGAACCCTGGACACAGGGACCTGGGAGGGGACCCAAGGTGGAGAGAAAGGGAGCAACCACGAAGCATGCTCAGTTGAGAAGGGGTAAAAGGGGAAGAGGGAGGATGGGGTGGGAAGGGGTGGGGGCTGGGGCTAGGGGTTTTTGTTATAGGTCATCCCAGGGCACAAATTAGAACTAAAACAACAAAGCAGACTTTATTGAAAGTACAAAGAACAAGTAAAACAAATGATGGACACTCTTAAAACACTGACGTGGAATGTACGAGGCTTGAACGAGCCGGTAAAGCGACGGAGAGTTAAAGAATTAATATGGGAAGAGCGGTGTGATGTCTTCTTCCTTCAAGAAACACACCTAGTAGAGAAAGACATATTCAGGTTTCAGAACAAAAAATGTGGACATATATTTACTTCCTGCGCCCACACAAAAAAAGCAGGAGTCCTGATTGGGGTCAAGGCGGGTATAGACTTCTACCCCAAAAGAGTAATTAAAGACAGGGAGGGGCGGTTCCTGATGGTGATAGGTACATTAAAAGGAGAGGGTGTGTCTCTGGTAAATCTATATGCCCCCAATGAGGAGACCCTGGCATTTCTACATAAAATCATAAAAGAAATAAAGGGAAATTTGGAAGGTAAACTCGTCATACAAGGGGACTTCAATTCCCCGATTATTATTATTATTATTATTAACAAACATTTATATAGCACCAGCAGTGTACCTGGCACTTTACAAAGTAATAAAATAGACACGGTCTCTGCCCCTAGGGCTTATAATCTGAGAGACAGGAGCTGGGGGAGAGACTTAGGAAGGGGAACAGAGGGAGAGACAAGGGGTCTAACATTCATGAAGATGCAAGGTCTCAAGTGCACGTACTTGGCTTGGTTACGATGAGAATGACAGCAGGCAGGTCCATGTTGCAAGGATAAGGGTAAACCGATCGTAGGTATAGGAATAGTGGCTCAGCAGGATAAAGAGTCAGACAGAGCAGAGCGAAAGAGGTGAGTTTTAAGGAGAGATTTGAAGGTATGAAGGGAGGGGGCAAGGCGGATGTGGACAGGGAGGGAGTTCCAGGCATGGGGGGCAGCAAGTGAGAAGGGACGAAGGCGCTTAGGGGAGCAGGGAAGGCGTGGAAGGGTGAGAGAAGGGACAGAGGAGGAGCGAAGTGCACGGGCTGGAGTATGGAGGGCGATAAGTGCAGAGAGGTAGGGGGGAGCAAGGTTGTGAAGAGCTTTATAGGTGAAGACTAGGAGCTTGTGCAGGATTCGTTCAGGAAGGGGAAGCCAGTGAAGCGAAGAGAGGAGGGGCTGCACATGGTCGAAGCGACTGGCGAGGTAGATGACCCTGGCAGCAGAGTTTTGGACAGAGATGAGGGGAGAAAGGTGAGACCGGGGAAGGCCAGTGAGAAGGAGGTTACAGTAATCGAGGCGAGAGATGACCAGAGCATGAACAAGAGTTTTGGCAGACGAGACAGAGAGAAAAGGGCGAATCTTAGCAATGTTATGGAGGGAGAAGCGACAGGATTTAGCAACAGAGTCAATGTAGGGTTTAAAAGAAAGGGCTGAGTCAAAGATGAAGCCTAGGCTACGGGCTTGGGGGACAGGCAGGATGGTGACTCCATCAATAGTTATTGACAGTGAGGAAGGAGAGGAAGGATGAGGGGGGAAGATAAGGAGTTCAGTTTTAGCCATGTTGAGTTTGAGTTGACGTTGAGACATCCAGGTAGAGATGTCAGAGAGACAGTTGATGAGACGAGCTTGAACAGAGGGAGAGAGAGAGGGAGTAGAGAGATAGAGTTGAGTGTCATCAGCATAGAGGTGGTATTGGAAGCCATGGGAGGCAATGAGTTTGCCTAAGGATGAGGTATAGATCGAGAAGAGGAGAGGGCCAAGAACAGAGCCTTGAGGAACACCAACTGAGAGGGGGAAGGAGGAGGAGGTGGAGTTGGAGAGAGACACATTAAAGGAGCGGTCAGAGAGGTAGGAGGAGAACCAGTTATGGACAGAGCCACAAAAGCCAAGGGAGTGAAGGGAATCCAGCAAGAGTGAGTGGTCAACAGTATCGAAGGCAGCAGAGAGATCAAGGAGGACAAGAATGGAATAGAGACGTTTAGATTTAGCCACCAGAAGATCGTTGGTGATCTTAGCGAGAGCAGTTTCAGTAGAATGAAGGGGGCGGAAGCCAGATTGGAGGGGGTCAAGGGAGGAGTTGGAGGATAGGAAGTCAAGGCAGCGGGAGTAGACAACACGTTCAAGCAGCTTGGAAGCAAAAGGAAGGAGTGAGACAGGACGATAGCTAGAAGGGTCAGAGGGGTCAAGAGTGGACTTTTTGAGAATAGGAGAGACTGTGGCATGTTTGAAGGCAGAAGGGAAAGAGCCAGTAGAGAGGGAGAGGTTGATGATGTGCAGGAAGGAAGGGGCGACAGTGGGAGTAATGGAGGTGAGGAGGCGGGAAGGAATGGGATCAAGGGGGCAAGTGGAAGGGTTGGAGGAGGAGAGCAGAGAGGAGATTTCCTTAAGGGAGGCAGGGGAGAAGGAGGACATGAGAGAAGGAGGGGGAGGAGGGAGAGGGGTGGGAGTGGGAAGAGAGGAGTGGGAAGCGATGTCGAGGCGGATCTTGTCTATCTTGGAGGTGAAGAAGGAGGCAAGATCCTGAGAAGAAAGGGAAGAAGGAGGGGGAGGACAGGGAGGCTTGAGGAGGGAGTCAAAGGTAGAGAACAGGCGGCGAGGGTCCCGAGAACAGGACTCAATGCGATAACATGGAGGGACCATTCTAGCAACAAACTGCTAAAAGGATGGCAGAGTAAAGTTGGGCAATGGCACCGCTCATGGACTGATAGATGTCTGGAGGGAATTGCACCATACACAGAGGGAGTACACGTACTACTCAAAACCCCATAAGGTGTTCATAAAAATAGACCATTCACTCACTTTAAGTGAAGAACTCAGGAACTGCAGCAAGGCATATATTAGACACCAGACTATATCGGATCACCAGGGACTAATCATGATTTTTACCTGGGGGCAAAGAGGGCCAGTTAAGGGCAAGGACACCTGGCAGATGGACAGGGGTCTTTTACACAATAAATTTTGCTTTACCCAAATACAGCAAGGTATCAAGGAATACTTTGAATTAAATGGAGGCTCAGTGAAGTCATGGAACACCTTGTGGGAGGCGGCAAAAGCGGTAACGAGGGGCAACATAATCTCAGTGGGGGCAGCAGTTAAAAAGAGAAATAGAGAAATTCTAAGAGATTTGTACCAGCAACTGATAATAGCTGAATCCGACCAGAAGCAAAACCCATAAATGAGAGGCCACAAGCAATTGCTAAAAATAAGGGAGGCTATAAATACAGAGGAAGTAAATAAAACAATAAGGAAGCTGAAAATAATTAGAGCAAAACATTTTGAACAAAATAACAAATCGGGCAGGATCCTGGCCCGTCTGACTAAGAAAGCAAATACTCAGCATATAATTAGGGAAATAAATAGGTCTGAGGGCCCCCCAACAACAGACTTGGGAGAAATACAAAAAGAATTCAAAAAATTCTATGAGGAGATATATAGTACTACCAACCCCCAATTAAGTGAAATTAACCGCTTTCTAGGAAAATATGAGATTCCAAAACTAAATATAGCACAACAAAGGTTCTTAGATGCCCCGATAGACACAGAGGAGGTAGTAGAGGTTATAAAACACCTCCCTAAAAACAAAGCGGTAGGTCCTGACGGGCTACCAACTGAATTTTATCAATGTTTCGCTAAGGAGATAGCAACCCCACTGACAGAAGTCTTTAATCAGGTCCTTGCCGCCTTCCTTTTATGAAGCCAAGATAGTAGTGATCCCCAAAATAGGAAGAGATCCCAAAAATTGTGGGAATTACAGGCCGATTTCACTACTGAATAGCGACTACAAGCTATTCTCTAAATGTTTAGCCAACCGTCTGGCGGCAATTGCGGGACATCTGATACACAGAGATCAAGTAGGATTCATCCCAGGGCAGCTGGGAATGGATAACATAAGAAAGGCGGTAAACATCATACATTACCTACAGACTACTAGGGCCCCAGCGATAGTTTTATCTACGGACGCGGACAAGGTTTTCGACAGGGCGGAGCCGACGTTTTTATTTCAAATTATGAGTAAAATGGGTATAGGGCGAAGGTTCTTAACCTGGACCAGAATAATATATAAAAACCCGACGTGTAGACTTCAAATTAATAACACTATTACAGACCCATTCAAGCTGACCAGGGGAACCAGACAGGGGTGCCCAGTTTCACCCTTGCTGTTTGATTTGATGTTGGAAGGCCTTGCTATAGTGATCCGACAAGAAAATAAAATTAAAGGAATAACGATAGGAAAAACACAACATAAGTTAGCGCTATATGCAGACGACATGTTTGTTCATCAGTGAGCCCCAGAATTCCCTCCCAGTTTTGATCAACCTGATAGAGGAATTCAGTAACATAGCGGGATACCGGATCAATTTTGAAAAATCCCACGCATTCATATTTAAAGGAGACAGGGAATCTGGACACATGACAAAGGAAAAAATCCCATTTCAAGTACAGGAAAAGGAAATCAAATACTTAGGGATTAACCTAACCAAAAATCTTTAAAATCTATACTCCAGTAATTTTCCAGAAACATTGAGCAAAGTAGCCAAGGAAATAGAGGAATGGAAAAATTTGGCCTGTAGCTGGCTGGGAAAGGTGAACTTATTTAAAATGGTGACGTTACCAAAACTGCTGTACCCCATGATGGTGCTGCCCATAGAACTGCCTGAATCCCTATTCAGAGACATAGACAAATTAATGGTTAAGGTGATTTGGACCAATAAAAGACCCAGAATAAATAGAGAAACACTGTTCAGAACAAGGGAAGCGGGGGGACTGAATCTTCCAGATTTTAGGCTGTACCACAAAGCGGCTGTCCTAAGCGCTCTGCAACCATGGAATCACCAATCAGAACATCAAGAGTGGGTAAAGTTAGAGGCACGTATGCTGGGTATAGGTACCTTTTCGCAATATCTAGTAGACGAAGGAGTGATAGAAGGGAAAAGATGGAAGGAGCACCCCTTTGCAGGGATAGCCTGGAAATATTGGCATCAGGTTGTGAAGAAAACTAACAGCAAAAAGGGTAAATCCCCTTACACCCTGATTAATGTATGGAGGTTCAGGGAAGGCAGCTGAGAAACTCAGAACGGCACTACAGAGAAAACAGCTCAAGAGAGTGGGGCAACTATTCGAGGAAGGGGAAATGCTCCCCAAAGATAAATTAGAACTATTACTGCAAGAGGGAATCGATCGCTTCCAGTTTACCCAGCTAAGAAGTGCCTTCATGCGACAGGAGGCAGTAGAGGAATATGGAAGAGCACCGCTCAATATTGAAAGGGTTCTGTTTGAAAGAGACAGTAACAGAGGCAGGCTAGGGCGAATATATAAGGCACTAAAAGTAGTGTGGTATAAAAAGAATTATGGCTTTATTAGGGCCTGGGAAACTGAAATGGGAATTTTTTTTACTGAGCAACAAGAAAAAGAAATAATAGTACACTATGACAGCTGTGCAACCTCTTTGGAAGCCAGGGAGCCCCAAGTAAAACTGACCTTAAGATATTACTTGACACCAAGCCAGTTTAAACATATAGACAAAACAAGTTCAGGGAAATGTTGGAGGGGATGTGGGAAAGAGGGCACCCCGCTACATTGTTGTTGGGAATGTGATAAGGTCCAAGATCTGTGGAGGACAGTGTGGACTAATATGGAAGCAATGGCAGGATTTATAATTCCATTTCATCCTGAAACAGCGTTACTGGGGATATATCCCAATTGTGGGGTGCTCAATAAAATAAAACCCCAATGAATAATATTTTGTCTGGCGGCAATCAACGTAATCGCTAGGAACTGGAAAACAGACAAAACTATCAAAAAAGGGGAATGGTTAAACAGACTGTGGTTTATTTTCTCAATGTAGCAACTACTAGTAAAACTACACAATTAGATCGACAAACTACACAGATGATGGAGACAGTGCCTACAGCAGATGCAGGACAAGCCTCTTATAGAGGATGAAAGAGCGTACATGTTTGATTTCTACATTTGAAAAAGAACAATGTCTGCCTAAGGGAAGAACGCAGAAAGTGCGTAATCAGATTATTGGGATGACCTGATAAGTTGGAGTAGCACTCAGTCTGGTTAGCAGCTGAGTGAAGTTAACCCTAATGTTGACAGGGTTGGTTAAATAAGAGAGCAAAAACCTAGTGAGCAAAACATTGTATGTACGGATTCGTAAAATGAGTGAGGTGATGTTAAGAGGGTGATGATGGAGTGTAATTACCTTATGTTGAAAAACCAATAAAAAATTATTTTAAAAAAAGAAAGAGATAAGCAGCAAATATGATTTTCACTGTATTTTTCAGTTCTTTCTGTGTATCTTACAACACTTTCTGTTCAATAAGTTTCTTCCTTCTGAAGATAAATGTGCCCTTATAAAAATCTCACCTTGTCTCCCATTCTTGTTCTTCCTTTCTGGTAGGGTTGCCAGGCATCATTAGTGTCATTAGAGTTTAGGGAGAGAGAGTGTAGTAGGTTAGGGTGCTTGCCATGCCTCTACCCCTTTAAGAGGGTATATCTTAGGCCTGGGAGAAGGCCTCAGTAGAGGCAGCTAAGACTGGGCGTGGGAGAGCCAGTCCAGCGTTAAACGCCTGAGCTAGTCTTAGTGCAAAGAAGAGTGTGACAGGGGCAGGAGCTGGAAGGGAGCCAGTTCAAAGAAATTGCCTGGGCTGGGGAGTTTTGTGAGCTACTGTACCTGGCCTGCAGGGCTGGTGAGGCAGTGAGATATGCGAAGTGTCTGAGGGTTAAGAAACTGGGGGGAAGAGAGAGAGAGAAAGAGAGACTGTGTATATGGTGGAGGGACACATGGACTGTAAATAAAAGACATGTGGAGCTGTTTTCCCTGCAGAGAGAGACTTTATTGGGCCTTGATCCTGCCAGTAGTAAGCCCATCACTGCTACAGAGAGGATGTGGCTACCATATTGGTCCCAAAATTAAAACATGAAGACAAAGTAGTTCAAATGGTATATTTGTTCAAAGTAGTTCAAATGATCGTCTTCTCCATAGGGCCCATTTGCGGTCCTATGTTGAGGCTGTGAGGACGGCGAGGAAGGAATTCCTCGCGGTCCTCATAGCGTCTGCGAAGTCGCGTCCAGCGGAGCTGTTTCGGGTGGTGCGGGGGCTGGT
>QEPC01002093.1:1700455-1764335 GCA_003113815.1 Sphenodon punctatus | reverse complement strand
GGGGGGGGGTAGTTTTTAATCCCCCGCCCGTTTATTTATTTATTACTGTCCTTTTACCCTGTTTTATTGAGATGTTTTATATTTATATTTTAAATTGTTCTTAATTGTTTTTGATTGCTGTTAGCTTCCCCGAGCTGCGTTGCAGGATGGGGCGGGATATAAATTTACAAAATAAATAAAAATAAAAAAATTTTATTGGATCAACATCTGTTGATGAGAATTTCTGTTCTGTTACACACACTCACCAACAGAAGATGGTCCAATAAAAGATGGTTCCGAGCTTCCCCTATCGGAACCTGCAAAATCCAGGTATATGGCATTCTGCATGAATGTATGGATCTTTATATTTTATTTACACGGTTAGACTCCATTAACTTCTTTTTTTTAATAAATTTTCTTTATTTTAATAACATTGTAAACATTGGTATAACCATACAAATACAAACTCGTAACCATAAACCTTAACTCTCTTAACTTTTGGGTTCTGGTAAGTGTTTATTTTTACTCTTCATATATAATAGTCAAATAAGTATGCTCGTTGGTCCTCTGGCAGGTCCGATTTAGTCATGATGCACACACATGGGAACCATTTTGCTGCGTATGCCTCTTTTTTGTCTAGTAGATTCGCTGATATCTTTTCCATTGTAAGATGGTACCACAATCTGTTCGTCCACTCTCCTTCTGACAGTTCTGAGAGGTCTTTCCAGTGTAATGCAATCACTTTTTTTGAGGCTTGGATGAAGACTGAACATGATTCTCGGTGATTCCGCAGGGGCCCTACTGCGGGAAATAGGCCCAGTAGAGCCACCTCTGGTCTGTAGGGCATGGTGAGTTTTGTCATATCCTCCATTTTTTTCCATACCCTTCTCCATAGGGGCTGAACCCAATCACAGTCCCATCAGCAATGTCTATGCATTCCTTGTTCTCCACATCCTCTCCAACATAATCCTCTCCCCCCCCACTCTGTATGTCTAAATTGCATTGGCGTCAGATAAAATCTAGTTGTTAGCTTAATTTGGCACTTTAATATCTAATGAGTATGCACTATTGTGCATATAATAATGGACAGGGAAGAATCGCTGCTTCTTCCCTGTCCATTATTTCAATATTTAATTCTTCCCTCCATTTTTGGATGTATTTGAGAAGTTTGGGGTACCATATATCTTTTAAAGTCCTGTATATTCTCCCTTTTATGGCATGCTAATCTCCCTTTTATGGTAGTGTGCTCAAATAATACTTTATTGTGGTGAGGTCTCTTACATAGTTTTCCTTTTTGTTTGCCTTAACTATGCATGTTTCAGTTGTATGTATTCATATGGGTTTATTCTCATTTCAATTTTTCCCTTTAACTCCTCTCTACTGTATATTTCCTTGTCTTTTGTTATATGATTAATTTTCACTAATCCTTTTTCTTTCAATTTTTTCTTTAGGGTTTGAGCCTGTTGTTGTGTTTGGAGACTTAGGAGATCAATAGGTGAGTATGGAATTGATTTTGATTAACTTTAATTTTTTTTATTATGTTCTGCCAGGTTGTCCATGTGGCCCACACAAATGGGTGGTCCTGCCACACCTTTTTATTTGGAGTACCTTCATCTGCTATTATATTCTTTAATTTATGTGTTGTCAGGGCTTGTTGTTCTATTTCCACCCATTTTATGTCTTCTGCTTGACAGTACCAGTTATTCAATGCTCCCAGTGTTGCTGCCTTATGATATAAGCGCATGTCAGGGAGGTTTATGCCCCCCTTCTCCTTTGTTCTCATTAACGTTTGTTTGTTGACTCTTGGTTTATTCCCTTTCCAAATTATCTCCTTCATTAGCCTGTCACATTCTTTGAAAAAGTTGTTTGGGAGTTGAATGGGTAGTGCTAGCATTTTGTAAATGATCTTTGGCAGTAATATCATTTTAAACAAGTTCACCCTTATCCCAGCCATGAACAGGGTAGGTCTTTCCACTCCGCTGCTTCTCTATTTAGTTGGTGTGGGAGGGTTAGAATGTTTTCCTTATAAATTTGATTCAGCTGTTTGGGTATCCTTACCCCTAGGTATTTTACTGCCTTTTCCTCCTCTGGATAGGGAAGTGCTGCTTTAATGTCTTGTCTTTGTTTTTCATTTTGCCCATATATTAGTGTGTAGGATTTTGATTCATTTATTTTATAGCCTGAGATGGTCCCAAATTCTTTTACTAATTTCAATAAGGGGTGGAGTGGAGGTTACTGGGTCCCCTATATAGCACTGTGTCATCTGCAAACATTGCTAGTTTGTGTTCCGTTTTATTAACTTGTATCCCTTTTATTTTAGTCTCTTGCCTTATTGCTATTGCTAGGGCTTCGAGGGCTAGGTCAAATAGAAGAGGTAACAGGGGGCATCCTTGTCTTGTTCCTCTAGCCAAATTAAATGGTTCCGAATGTCCATTGTTTATTAGTAGTTTTGATTTCAGCTCTTTATAAATTGCTTTAACTCAGTTAAGGAAGGCCCCCCTGAACCCCATTTTGTTCATTATTTGTTCTAAACATCTTATCTCTGTCCTGTCAAAGACCTTCTCCACATCGAGCATGATGATTGCTGCTTGTTCCTGTGTTTTGCAGAGGTGATACATTATATTAACTACTCTCAGAATATTGTCAGGTCCCTGTCTTGTGAGTATAAATCCTACTTGATCTGGGTGAATCAGTTCTTTGCTAGGGCTTTGGAGAATATTTTAAAATCCACATTCAGGAGTGATATGGGCCTGTAATTTTCACATTTGTCACTTGGTCTATCTGGTTTTGGGATTAAGGTGATATTTGCCTCATAAAATGAGTTGGGGAGCTTTTCTGTCTTTAAAATTCCATTATATGTAGTTGTTAGATGTGGGCTCACTATTTTTATTGTTTTTTATAGAATTCTGCTGGCAAGCCATCAGGTCCAGCTGCCTTATTGTTCGCTAGATCTTTAATTAATTCTCTATTTCTTTATTTTGTAGGGTATTATTAAGGTATCAAATTTGATCTATGTTTAGTTTGGGTAGTTTATATCTGTTTAAACATTCTGTTATCTTTTTAGGATCTGGGTTGGAGGAGTATAAAGACTGGTAATACTTGAAAAATTCCTGTTGGATTTCCTCATCCTTTGTTATCCTGATTCCATCTGCTAACTGAAGGGAAATTATACGCAATTTTTTGTTTTGCTTTTTGACTAATTGTGCTAGTGTTCTTCCTGTTTTATTGCTATATGTAAAATAAAATCCTTTAATTCGTTTAAGTTGTGCTGTGTTTTTTTCTATTTCCTTTTGGTTAATTTTTTCCCTGATTTCTGTAATTCTCCTTGCTCTTTGGGTATTTTCAGACTTGACGGGGCCAATTGACCCTGTCACGGAACCAATCTGTTGATCCCCCGCTGGGGCCACCGTGTCACAGCCTAGCAGACGTGCTGGGGGCTCCCGGCAGGGAATCGGGGAGGGGGAGGGGCCGTGAGGTGCAACATGCGGCCACACGGCCCCGCCCCCACCACGCTCCCCTGCCACCCGCCTTCCGGGGAGATGGGCGGGCGCCGCGGCCAATGAGGCCGCAGCGCCCGCCCGAATTGACCACAGGTTGGAATCCCTGCGGGGATTCCGGGCTGTGGCCGCCGTCCAGACGTGACGGCTCAGTTCATCGCGGCGGGGAATCGCCTTCACCACGCAATCACTGCCGGCCCCGCCAGTTCAGCCGATCGCATGGTGAATGTGATTCCCCGCTGCGATTGACCGAGGTGAACATCTGGGGGGGGAAACATCCGTTCCCCCCATCAGACGTTACGTGGTCACAATCACCACAGGGAATTGACTGTGGTTGACTGTGATCTTGTAACGTCTGAAAATACCCTTTGTTTTGAGGGGTTAATTTTATTTATTGCTTCTACTGTCTTTAATTCCCTGTATAGCTCCTTTAAGTATTCCCTATTCTGTTTACATAATTTGGCTTTTAGGGCTATCATTTTCCCTCGTACCACCACTTTTGCTGCTTCCCATAGTATGGTTTGTGTGTCTATGCTGCCCACATTGAGCTCAAAGTATTCTTTGAGAGCTTCTTGGGTTTGTTCTAAGAAAAATTGTTTTTTTTAACCAGCCCCTAGATAGTTGCCAGTTGCTATTCCAGGTCCTTTTAGGCCCATCTACCCATTGTATTTCTATAATGACTGAGTCATGATCTGATATTACATTGGCCTTGATGTTACAAGTTCTGCATTTTTGTATCTCTGATGTACACATAAAGGAATAGTCTATTCTTGTGTAGGTGTTATGCACTGAAGAATAAAATGATTAATCTCTCTCTGATTGATGTATGTGTCTCCATACATCTACTAGGTCGTGCACTTTCAGCAAGCTCTCTAGGTTTAATTGCCATTTCCTGCCCTCTTTATTTTTAGAGTGATCCCTTTCCGTCCAGCTTGCATTAAAATCTCCCTGTGTTATCAATATCCCCTTTCTATATTTTTCAGTCAGGGGTAGTATGCCCCTGATAAACTCATAAGTGCCTTCATTAGGGGCATATATGTTAACCAACGTTGTTGTTTTACCTTCTAGTTCTCCCACTAAAATAAGCAATCTCCCCTTTTCCTCTTTGTAGCTTTTTTCCAGCGTGAACTTTTTATTTTCCCTTATTCCAATTAGGACCCCTGCTTTTTTTGCCTGTTGGCCACATGCGGTATATACTTCACTGAAGTATTTGTCTTTGAATCTTAAGCTCTCTCTTTCCCTGAAATGAGTTTCCTGTAAGAAACACACATCTGTTTCTTCTTCCCTGATCAACTGCATGGTTCTTTTACATTTTATAGGTTCATTTACTCCCTTTACATTAAGGGACATCACCCTGATCACTTCTGCCATATCTTTCTGCCATACTCTTTCGAGCATCTCTTTAGTCTTTCCTGGTCAACCTTCTTGAGTCCCTGACCCTTCTTACCTAATAAAAAACTATATACATTTAAAACTGCAATGAGTGTAATTCTCTCCATTGGGGGAACGGAGTCTCTTTTGTGTTTTAGTTTAGGGCTCATTGCCTCGTCACCCTCTCGGTCCCCCACCCTCCCACCTCCTCCTTTTCTATGGGCTTTTGCCCTTTCCAAAATTTTCTTTAACTTCTTTTCAACCTCACATATTTATCTTTAAACATTTTAATCAACTTCCTTTCAATGTACTAACTGTATAACTGTAAAAACTTTAAACATGTTTCCACCTTTTATCCTTTACCATGGCTTATAGCTGTGTCCACCCCTCATATCATGTTAATAAACCTCAATGTAACTTATGTCAACCTCATATTCTTTTAATAATTCTATACCTTTTAATAACTATTCAATCTTTAAACATTCTTCAACCTTTTATCATTTGCCATGGCATATAAATATATTTTAACCTCATATCTTTTCAGTGTCACTTAACCTTAAACCTTTTGGTTTCCTCTCATAACATTGTCTCTCAGGTGCTGATTTCCTGCTCGAGTCCTTGTTTGTGTAGGAATCCCTCTAGATCATTTGGTTCCATAAATATCTTTCTCTTGCCATTCCAAAGGAGTCATCCTCGCCGGGAACCATAGTTGGGGTTTTAAATCTTTTTGATTCAATTCCACAAAATATTTTGCCCATTTTCTGCGTTTGTTCATTGTCTCTCCTGCGTAGTCTGGAGAGAATTTATTTTTTTGTCCTGGATATTCCAAAGATGTATTACCCCTGGCCAGCCTCACGATTTTTTCTTTTTATTGGAACTCCAAGAATTTTATAATTATGGCTCTGGGGGGTTCGTCTTCTTTGGGCCTAGGCCTATTGGCTCTGTGCGCCCTTTCTATTTTTGGGTTATGTACACTGGGCTCCCCTGGGAACATAGTTTCCAACACTTTCCAAATGAGTTGTATAGTGTCTCTCCCTTCCCAGTTTTCAGGGATGCCCACTAGTCTCAAATTAGACCTTCTGGCCCTATTTTTCTGATCTTCGCACCTTGCCTCCAGAGCTTTTATTAAGTCCATCATTTTAGTTTGTTGGTCCTGATCATTCAGACTATCATCTTCCAGTGCTGAAATTCTATTTTCAGCAATACCTATTCTTTTGGTCAGGGCCTCAGCTTTTTTTTCCATTTTGTTGGTCAGCTTGCTGGAGCCTAATAATTTCAGCCATCTGGCTTTCCCTTGCTGCTTCTGCAGCAGCCATTCCAGCTTTTATTTCAGTTAATATGGCAAGTATTCTGTCGTCTCTATCATTTTCTATTCCCCTATTTTCTGTTCTAGGCTCTTCTTCTATAGTGCTGGCTGCGGGCACCATTTTAGCTTTCTATCCGTTGGGGGAGGGGGGGCTGCCATTTTTTGCTGGAATAATTTTTCCATAGCTGATGCCCCAGATTTATTTTCTTGGGGCCCCTTTGATTTCCCCATCCTCCTGTACCTGTTTTGAGGTTCTAACGTCGGTTTTCTTCTGTTTTTGTGAGGGTTTTTTTGCAGCATGGGGAGAGGAGTTTCGGGAAGCACGTCTACTGTAGTTCGCACATGCGCAGTTCCCCTCTCCATTAACTTCTGTTAAAAGTTAATTTCTGCCACTTTTGAATCTTGAATATATGTTGAGACACTTATTTGCATTTCTGTTATTTCTATTATTTCTTTCCATTTAAATCCAATGGTTCACAGCTTCTCTCTGTCCTAAACGGTTGTTTCAAATTTAACATTCCAGTCATATCTTTTGTTTGGATTAGCAGTACTGAAAACAGAAAATGAACAGAAAGATAGCAGAAATTAACAGTATCTTGCTGGACAGATAGCACCACCTTGCGGAAAATGCAGCTCATTAATATCACTTCATTAAGTATACCTAAGTTTATATAGGTTGAAATAAGTTTAATTTTGCATCAAATAAGTGGTTTAAAGGAGTTCAATTGGAACAGCATTAGTTAACATATTTCAAAATGCAGATTCTAAATTGTTTTAATTAAAGGATTCTGTATAGGTTAAAGATTACAGAATTTAAAGGCAATGTAATTAATTAGTGAATTGAAAGTTCATTTCAAGCATAAGGTTTAGTTTCACAATGCTTCAAAATGAAACATTCAAACCTCAGTAATCAATTATTCAGTGGGAATGTGCCTTAATGAAAACATTAAAAAATCTTATAAATCAGTGTACTGATGTGAGAGTTTCTTTTTAAATAAATAAGTTAAAGAAAGATGGCCTCTGTTCTTCTACCACTTCCTAAAAAAACATTGTACTTGCTAAATGCAGGTAATATTCCTATATGAAATCAATAGAATCCACTGATGCTTCAATGTTCTATAAGTTAATGGGAGAAATAACTCCCATTAAAATCCACTGAAACTTCAGTATGGTGTGAGTTAGTGGAATGAAGAACAGGTTGCAGTGATGTTTGGTTCCTGGAAGCGAGACTGGGTAAAGTCAAAATAACCAAGATGAGATATGGCCTAATGGGTCTTTGCAGAAATACGAAAACCATAACATCTTTCTTTTGCATCATCACTTCGCAAGAGGCAAAATCCCTGCTGATTGGTGCTACCCATGACCTGCTTGTCAATGATTTGAGGAACGAACATGTGGCAACCATACTGTAAGACTCAGAAATCCTATAAAAATGGCTGGAAATAGTTTACATTAAGAAAGATCTTGTGTGCTATCCATCCAGACCTGCTGAAGGGCAGAGACCTGCTGAAGGGATTTCTTTTTTTTTCTGTCCCAACTCTACTTTTATTTTTCCTTTTTACCAAGTATTTTATTTTCCATTTTTAAAGCTGTTTAGTCCCAGTTGGGACTTACATCTCACTTTTGCCCTAAAAAAAGACATTTCATTTATTTCCTTAGCTTTATACCTTTTTACGCTATTTCATTCAATTTTCTCACTTTTATTTTTAAACTATTTTAAGCTGATACTATTCTCTTATACCTTTTTAAGATATTTCATTCATTTTCTCATTTTTAAGTCTACCACCTCTCATTCACCCTAGCAAATTATATTTTTACACCTTTTAAAGATATTTATTCATTTTCTCATTTTTATTTTTAAGCTATTTTTATTCATTTTTGTTTTTATTTTTAAAAGCTATTTTAAAAGGGAATACTTTTCTTCAATTTTACATCTTTCAAAGTTATTTTTTATTTTGCATTTTTAAAGCTAATACTTCATTCAATTTTCTCATTCTTATATCTTTTAAAAGCTTATTTCCTTCATTTTCCTTATTTTAAAAGTTATTTTTCTGTTCCCAGTTGGGAACTACCTCTCTTTTGCCATGATAAAAGGCATTTTATTATTATTATTATTATTAAACATTTATAAAGCGCCAGTAACAACCTGGCGCTGTACAGAACATATAATCAGCTGCGGTCCCTACCTGTGGCTTACAATCTAAAAGACAAGGAGGGGGAGACAAGGAGAGGGGACAGCGGGAGAGACATGGGAGAAGACAAACAAACATTCAGGCGGATGCGAAGTCTCAGGTGCGTGTACTTGGCTTGGTTACAAGGTGGTCGGTAGCAGCAGTCAGCAGAGGAGGGCTGACAGTAAGAGCAAGGGGAAAGACTAGAGGGCATTGGGAAAGGCAGCATGGAAAAGGTGGGTCTTGAGGAGGGATTTGAAGGAGCGGAGGGAGGAGGCGAGGCGGACGTCGGCAGGGAGGGAGTTCCAGGCATGCGGGGCAGCGAGGGAGAAGGGACGAAGGCGGTTGGGCGAGTATTTTTCCCATTTCCACCTTTTTGAAGCTATTTTTGTTTCCCCATTTGGGATTTTCCTCCCTTTTTGCCCAAGGAAAGGGTAATTCTTACTTTTCCTTTTATTTTTTTAATTTGTTCCCAATTGTTTTTGTTCCCCGTTAGAAACTTTTCTTTTCTTTTAGGGAAGCACTGTATTGGTCCTTGTTGGGACTGCTTCTTTTCAATGTTTTACTCAGACCAGTGGGCAGAGTTCCCCCAAGCGCTTCTCTGTCTTTTCCCCTCCCTTTCTGGAGCTTCCATTCTCCTTGTCTGTTGAGGGGTCATTCCTCAACCTCTGGACAATTTTTTTTTTCTTTATCTTTTCTATATTTATTTATACTCAAATTCTCCTCAAGCCTCCAGAATAGCAGCAAGCTGACATCTCTTCTTCCCCAGCAGGACCCCAGAAACCTGGACAACTTTGAGGACCCGTCTGTATCTGCGTGATGAGATATATTCTTAAAGAATATATATATTTAAATATATATATTTAATCAATAAATTTTTGTGTCTGTAGTGCTTTTACAGTAGTGTGTAAGCCAGTTTGACAGGGCAATAAATTATTTAGTCATAATAATTGCCTGTTCTGGTTCTTGTGAGGTAAATTAAGCCATTTCTGCAGTGATCCCTAGTGGAGCTAATTCCTGGGACAGGAATCTTGGGGTAACAACCCTGAGTGTGTGTGTGTGTGTGTGTGTGTGTGTGCGCGTGCTCACATTTGTTTAAATGAAATATATGGTATGGAAGACCTCTGAAGTAGCCCCACATTCAACTAAAACTGTTTCCATCAATTATTCAAGCAAGTTACTAGTTCTTTGGGAGGAAAGCCTTTTCTAGTCTTTGGCTGTTTTTACACGGACACCCCTCCCCTGCCGGGTGTGCAGGTAGGTGTGCGGGGGGGGCATCTATGTAAATACTACAGCGGTGGGTGGGGGGGATGGGTGTCTTGTCTACGCGAACAGCCCGGGCAATGGGTGGGGGTGCGTGCACGTTCCCATGCAACACCCACCTCCACCCATCACACACCCACAGAGCCATCCATTAAACCGGAGGAGGCTCCGTGCGTGCACACCCACCTCCACCCACCCACCGTGGCAGCACACCTATCCCCACCCACCCACCACTGCCCATGTAGAAAGGGCCTTTGAACAGGTTTTTTTCCCACCCATAGACAGCTGGCATTTCCTAGTGACAGAGCACTTTCTGTGTAAAATATGGTTACTTCAAAAGCCTCAAAGCAAAGATGCTGGTTCCAACAAACATTGGAAAATTTAATATTCCACTCTCGCCTATGATTCTTTGAAAAACAAATTACTGATGATATTAGTATTATTAGCAAGCATTTATATAGCACCAGCAATGTACCTGGCACTTTACAAAGTAATTGAATAGACACGGTCCAGGCACCCTCTCAATGACTTGCCCCATTATACCACACCTACTCCCTTACAAATGCATATTTCTTCCCCCACCCCTCTCTGTCCTTACCCNAGACTGGGAGGGATCAAGGAAACCGGTGCGGTCCAGATGTTCCTGGAGCTGCTGTGCCACAGCCTGTTCAATAACCTTCCCTAAAAAGGGGAAGGTTAGAGACCGGTCGATAACTGACAGGAGCATCAGCATCAAGAGATGATTTCTTGAGCAGGGGCCTAACCACAGCCTCTTTCAGGCAGTCAGGCACCCTGCCCTCCTGAAGGGAGGCACTAACCACCCCAGCCAGCAATGGCTGTAATGTCTCCTGGCTGGCTTTCACCAACCAGGACAGGTATGGATCTTGTTCTCAAGTAGTGGCATGAACAGATCCCAACAAGGACTCTACATCGGCAGGCTACACCATCTGAAATTGATCCCACAAAACAGGACAGGGGAACCATAGCCCCAAATGATCCTCTGCAATAACTGTGGAACTGAAATCATGGCAGATACGAGCGATCTTATCTACAAAGTACTCAATAAACCAGTCACAGCGGTCACTGGATTGCTCCAGGTCCAGATGGAGGCAGGCAGGACTCACCAAGCCTTTCACCACCTAGAAAAGCTCCACTGGACGTGACTTTGCAGATGCAATGAGGGCAGCAAAGAACTGCTTCTTTGCTGCCGGCACCGCCACAGCATAGGCCTTTAAACTGCCCTTATGCTGTGATCGATCACACTTGTTGCAAGTCCAGCACCACCATCGCTCTAACCGCCTACTCTCCTGCTTTAAACACCACAGGCCCTCAGTAAATCAAGGAGACCCGTGGGAGGGCAGCGGATGCCTGGGAGCCACTCTGTCAATGGTCTCGGCTAACAAGGTGTTCCAGAAGGCTACAAGATCATTGACAGAGCGGGTGTCAAGATCCAGGGGAAATTCCCCCAGAGCATTCCGGACCATAACAAAGGCTCCACCCCCCTAACTGTTACTAACTGACCCCTCGCCACAAGGCTGGTGCAGAAAACCAAATCCAGTGTATGTCCCTCCTCATGTGTGGGGCCACAGATGACTTGGGACAGGCCCGTGGTTGTCATGGAGGCCATGAACTCATGCCTTGCCCGTCCAAGATCAGTGTCAGCATGGATGTTAAAATCCCCCAGGACCACTAATCTAGGGGTCCGGAGGATCATGTCTGACACCAGATCAGCAAGAGCATGTAGGAATGCCACTGGGCAGTTGGGTGCACAGTACACCAGCAGCACCCCTAATCTGTCCTCGGCCAAATCCAACACAAGATGGAGACACTTTCAGGGTTCGGTCTTGAACCCCCAGTCCTGCAGGATTGAAGAGCACTGCCTTAAGGGCTGGTGCTATCTCAGGCTGTGTTAACAGCCCAGTATTCTTTCCTGTGTCTTCCTTCGTGTCTCCACCCCCTGTGTTGCCACGCCCTTCCCCAGCTGTGCCCTTTCCCCCCTAGATTCTTGCCTCCCAGATTCCTGATTGGCCACAAGGTAGCATTTAAACCATAGTGTGGCCACAGGAAGCTGTGGGAGCAACTGCTCTTACCCCCTGAGTGCAAGCTAGTGTGAAATGCTTGTGCACCCTACCTTTCCCATACCTTATGTCTAGGGGGAGGGGTGTCTCTCTCTCTTCCCCCCCATGTACTTGTTGGGTATCTGTTGTATGTGTGACCCCTATGGACCCTGCACCTCCTTCCTTTCTTGTTGTCTGTATTATAACTATAGTTCTTGTCTTCCTTTGTGTGTAACCTGGTAATGGTCCTGGTATGATTGAATTTTGTCTTCCCTGTTGTCTGTGTTGCTGTCTCGTTAACTCTGTGTTCCCTCGTTACCCCATTTGGTCTCATTCCCCCCATAGCTTTGTTCCCCTATAGCCATGCATTGTTTCCCCGTAGTCTTGTGTTCCTTGTTGCCCCGTTTGGTCTCGCTCTCCCCATAGCCTTGTTCCCCTATAACCCTGCTTGGTCTTGTTTCTCCCCATAACCTTGCCATTCCTGGTAGCCCCCTTGCTTGGTGTCCCCACCCCCCATAGCCTTACCTTACCTTATTCGCCCTTAAATTGTATTCCCTCCATGTCTTGCTTACCTCTTGCTCTGTTCCCTGCCTCCCTCCTTTCTATCAGATATTCCTTCTTGTTGCTCTTCAGAACTTCTCTTTCACTCCTAGAGTTTCTCTCTCGCTCTCTCTTGCTTCTGTAACCTCAATGATAAGCCGCGCACTCTGAAGTTAGGTTCCCTGGCTGATAAGGACAACAGCAGTCTCGAAACACCAAGAGACCGGCTGAGAGGTTTTTTCTATCTGGGTACCCTGGACCTTTTCTACGATTGTCCTCTGGTTATAGGTTCCCTCACCCCCTACTTCCCTGACAGACACATTGAAGGAGCGGTCAGAGACATAGGAGGAGAACCAGTTGAGGATGGAGTCATGGAAGTGAAATGAGTCCAGCAAGAGCGAGTGGTCAACAGCATCAAAGGCAGCAGAGAGGTCAAGGAGGACAAGAATGCAGTAGAGGTGATTAGATTTAGTCACAAGAAGATTGTTGGTGATCTTAGCGAGAGCAGTTTCAGTAGAGTGAAGGGGTGAAAGCCAGATTGGAGAGGGTCAAGGGAGGAGAAGAGGTCGAGGCAGCAGAAGCAGCCAACACATTCAAGAAGCTTGGAAGCAAAGGGAAGGAGTGAGACAGGATGGTAGCTAGAAGGGTCAGAGGGGTCAAGAGTGGACTTTTTGAGGATAGGAGAGACAGTGGCGTACTTGAAGGCGGACGGGAAGGAGCCAGTAGAGAGGGAAAGGTTGATGATGTGCAGGAGGGAAGGGGCGACAGTGGAAGCAATGGAGGTCAGGAGGGGATGGGGTCAAAGGGGCAAGTGGAAGGGTTAGAGGATGAGAACAGGGAGGAGATTTCCTCAAGGGAGGTGGGAGGGAAGGAGGACAGGAGAGAAGGAGGGAAGCAGTGTTGAGGTGGATCTAGTCTATCTTGGAGGTGAAGAAGGAAGCAAGATCCTGAGCAGAAAGGGAGGAGGAAGACGGGGGGGTTGAGGAGGGAGTCAAAAGGTGGAGAACAGGCTGTGAGGGTCCCGAGAACAGGACTCCATGCAGGAGGCGTAGTAATACATATCTTACTGAGATATGCATTATCTCAATAAGAGAGCTGCTAACTTCATAGTGAGACAGCTACACTGCTCAGCAGGTGCTGGATGGACAAGAATTTTGAGCATGTGCAACTGAGACTTGTGGATATCTTATAGCAACTGCACATCCTACATAATGCTATGAGTTATTATCCATCAGTGACTAAAAGGGCATTTGGTGGCTACAAGGTGAGTTGTCAAAAAATATTAGGTTTGATTTGATTTTAAAACAGTCTAGATATGAATGTAGACCAAAGCTTTGGCTAAAACCCCTGTACACTTTGGAGAGATTCAGATCCAAGTCTGACAATTGTGACTAATTTCCAGCGCTCTAGCAAAGTGAACTTAAACCTCTGATTTAAACAGTTCCAACTTCAGTGAAGCTCCCCTAAGGTTCAGGGTGGCTTTCAATATTAAAAACATGAAATACATTAAAACACATTTAAAATCCCTTAAAAGATCCTCACCCGAACCCCTATCCTTGTCTGCGAACACTTTGCCAAAAAGAAAGTGTAACAGGGCAGAGTCCCTGGGGGCAATCTGGCCCTTTAAGGAAGGTGCATCCCCAAGGGCATGAGTAGCAACAACTGAACCCGGGCATAGCAGAACCAGCCCAGGGATAAAAGCCATGGAAGGGTTCAGCGAGGTGGAAGAGGATTGGAGGAGACAGGAGCTAAGGGAAGGCCCTGTCTCCTAGCAAAAGAGTCTCAGACGGTGCTGCCTGAGCAGAGCGGGTTGCAGAGGGGCAGGGCAGGTTGGACCTGGCCCTGTGAAGTATGTTGGTCATGGATAAGACTGTATAAGGGTGATGGGACATTGGAATGTAAATAAAGAACACAGAGGAGCTAAACACCCTGTGGACTGTGGCTGTTGGGGCAATATCCTGACAATACTTACTCCAGGTGAGCCTGTTCCTTCTACAGAAAGATTTTACACTGCCACATTTCTCATTTTCACATGTGTAGGGTGGCTGTACCTTCACTTTAAAAAGAGGACACTTATACAAAAAATACATGGTGCAGGGCTGCACTGAAACCAATGCAGTCCTGCAGCTTATTTTTCATAAGTGCCCTTTTGTAAAGGGGAGGTATGGCCACCCTACATATGTGGAAATGAGAAACTTGGCCTAGCTGAAACAACCATAGGTGGATATTTAAGTAGGTTTAATGATCGCAAGCAAAGAGTAGCAATTAGTGGTGGGACCCCGGGCCCATTACCGGTTACCGGATTTACCGGTTCTACGAAAACCGGATTCCCGGATTAAATCCGGTATACCGGTACCGGTTTTATTTCATTGGTTTTACTGGGGCGCTGTGTCCCCATTAAAACCAATGAAACAAATTAATTCCCTCCCCCTCCCCCTCCCAGGCTGCGCGGGTGGAAGGGGGGACACCCCCCACCCACCCTGGCTTTTTGTTTTAAAAAAGAGTAAGAGACAGAGTGACCGCGAGGCGAGCCCACCCCCCAGCACCAGCGGCCGCGGCGTCCCCGCAGCCGCCGGTAAGTATGACCCTGACCCGATCCCTGGGGGGGGGTGTTTAACACCCCCCCCTTCCAGGGATCACCCCTACTAAAGGCTCAGTGCGCTTGCCGCTCTTACCTTTGGGAGCTCCGGCGGCGGCGGGCGGTCCGGCGGCCTCAGCGCCGGCTGTGGCTGCCGGCGTCAGGACGCTCTAGGCCTTCCGGGGAACTTCCGGGTTTCACCGGAAGGCCTAGAGCGTCCTGACGCCGGCAGCCACAGCCGGCGCTGAGGCCGCCGGACCGCCCGCCGCCGCCGGAGCTCCCAAAGGTAAGAGCGGCAAGCGCACTGAGCCTTTAGTAGGGGTGATCCCTGGAGGGGGTGGGGGTGTTAAACACCCCCCCCCGGGATCGGGTCAGGGTCATACTTACCGGCGGCTGCGGGGACGCCGCGGCCGCTGGTGCTGGGGGGTGGGCTCGCCTCGCCTCGGGGTCGCGCTTACTCTTTTTTTAAACAAAAAGCCAGGCTGGGCAGGGTGGGTGGGGGGTGTCCCCCCTTCCACCCATGCAGCCTGGACTCGGGGAGGGTTTTTTTGAAAAAATCATTTTTGCTGGGGCAGTTTTTTTTACATTGCAGCCATTTTTAAATGGCTGCAATGCAAGAAAAATCCGGTACCCCGGAATCCGGTACTGGGTCCGGATTACCGGGTCTAATCCGATAATGCCGGTACGCCCGATACCGGCATTATCGGATACCGGATTCTACCAGTTTCCCACCCCTAGTAGCAATTGATGGGTCAATGTCAGATTGGGAGTTTGTCTCATATGGGGTTCCAGAGGGGTCTTTTCTGGGACTGTTGCTGTTCATCACATTTATTAACAAACTGGATGAAGGAATAGAGAGTATGTGTGTGAAATTCTGCCTGGGTGAGCAGTTACAGGAACAGTACTGGTGTGGTGCTGAGGTCAAGGTGGCTGTGTTGAAGTCAAAGAGACCAGGATTCCAGCCTGATGGGACCTCGCATGTGGCTCCCCAGTGTTCTGGTGGGTTCAGGCAGCAGCAATAGCAGCACAGGGCATGTTTCCCCTGCTTCCACAGCCCCCATGAGGCTCCAGCAGCCAAAATAGCAGTTCAGCTTCTCATACTCCTAAGGGAGCTGCATGGACACACCTCCAGGCAACTACTTCTGGCAAGAGCCACCTACAGGTGCCCAAGAACTGCATGTGGCTCCTAAGCTGCCATTTCCCCCAACTTTGCAATAGTACATTTGAAATCATCACACAGAGCCTTTAAAATCAGGCCCCAAATTAGCTTAGGGTTGCTGCAAATGTAACACATAATATTCCTCTATGTTAGGGAAAACTGAGGCAGGTGGGAACACTCATCGCAGGGGCAACTCCCGGTGTTGTGAAGCGAAGTGTTTACTATGTTGTGCTTTCCACAGCAATACCTCATTCTACCAAGTCTCACAGATAAAAATCAAGAGTTCAGCAAGTTTTGTTCTTGTTCATCAAGAGTTCACATTTTTCTCCAGACTGAAATTTCTTGGGAAAGTGGCAAGCTGCAAGCATAGCTTAATTAGGAGTTAGGCATGAAGGGTGAATCAGAAGTAAACAAGACCTAGATCTAACAGAACTTCATTCCGACATCAATGTACTTAGGTCCACAAAAATACTTTCACATTCAACAGTTCTACAATTTCTCCTTTACCCCACACCCTGCAGACAGCCCCAGGCTCTGTAAATTTTCTTGGAAACCAACACCTCAACCATCCTTCTCTAAAAAGACTCTTACCACCACCACCACTCTGCTCCACAGTACACCAGAAAATCTCCTATTGTTACTATTATTTTTTCAGTGCCATTAATAACTATAATCTCCTATCCAAGCCACGTTGATGTCAGCAGGTGTCGATTTGAATGAGGGGCCCCAAGTATCGTACAAAAAAAAAGGTCTATTAATGTCCCCATCCTAGCAGCTGACATACGGGTAGTAAAAAATGCAGCAATTTAGCTGCTCATTTCGCTTGGGTGGCTCCTCAAACAGGGACTGTGTCACGGCTGGGACTTGAACCCATGGCCCTTGGGGTGCTGGACAGGCTCTCCAGCGCCCTGCGCCACCTGGTGGACTGGTGAGGGTGTTGGGTTTTCCCCCTTCTGTCTCCCTTGTGTGCTTGCTCCCTGTGTGTCATGCCCCCTCCCAGCTGTAGCCAGTTGCTTTAGCCCTCCCTCCCAGCTTCCTGATTGGCCACAGGAAGTATTTAAGCCTTGGTGTGGCCACAGGAAGCTGGTGGAGCAACGTCTCTTACCCCCTTCCCATTCTTGTTGGTTATACTTGAGCTGTCTGTTGTGTGTGTAATTCTTGTGTGTGTCCCCTCTCATGTGGTAAGACTGTGGCTTGTTCCCCCTGTGTTGTGCGTGCCCCTGGATTGCTTGTTTCCTCCTGGTCTTGTGCATTCCCCTTGCTTGCGTGTTGCCCCTGTGTTGTGCGTGCCCTCTGCTTGCTTGTTTCCTCCTGGTTTTGTGCATTCCCCTTGTTTGTTTGTTCCCCCTGTCTTGTCTTGTGCGTGCCTCATGTTTGCTTGTCCCCCTTGTCTTGTGCGTACTATGCTTGGTCCCTTGCCCCTGCTCCATGTGAGCCTATGCTTGGTCCCTTTCCCCTGCTCCATGTGAGCCTATGCTTGGTCCCTTCCCCCTGCTCCATGTGAGCCTATGCTTGGTCCCTTCCCCCTGCTCCATGTGAGCCTATGCTTGGTCCTGCTCCGTGGGAGCCTATGCTTGGTCCCTTCCCCTTGACCCGTGAGAGCCTATGCTGAGCTTTCCCCGTGCTTCCAGGGTATTGGTTAACCCGCCAATGTCCCTGTGGTGGGTTCCACCCTTGGCTCCGGACCCTGACCTCGAAGATGAGTCGCGTACCTTCTTAGCCCAGCGTGCCTGGTAACACTGCTGAGTACATAATCTCTCGGGGGCAAGAGAGCGACTGAGAGGTTTCATAGGGTTGCCTTGGGGCCACCCTTTCCCTCCCTGTGCCTGTGGCTTGATTCCTCCTACTTTGTTTCCCCCTCCCTGGCTGATAGTTCTGGCCTTCCTTCTCCCTCCTTGGTTTCCCCCGCGGCTCCATACCCCGGAGCCTGACAGACTGGCTCTCGAGCTGGAGGGGATATACCAGGAAAGTCATGATGTCTGTGTCCACGTCGACCTGTGCTGGCTCCTGGGTGGGGGATGTGCATGGAGGGATGTCTGCGGTAGGTCACAGCTTCTGCATTGGGACTGGGAGCGGTTGCAATGAGCGTGGCTGAAGCAGGAGTCATATCCATCCGCTTTTGGCCCCTCACAAAGACACAGCCATACAGGTGCGAGGTTCCATCCACACAGATGAACTTGGCAAGGAGCTCATAATAGGGCGATTTTGCTTCCTGCGGCTGGAGGTGAAGTTGCTGTCCCGGATCTCCTTGTATCTGTGCCTCAGGTCCTTGGCCTTCTGCTGGCACTGGTTCATGTCCCGGGCACAGCCCTGTTGTGTCATTTGGGCTGAGATCTCTTAGAACACCACTCCTGTAGCACTTCACCAGGGCATACTGGACCTTCTGCTCCCCCCACAGAGCAATGAAGGCCTTGGTCTCTTCCTCAGTCCAGGGAATGCAGCATTGGTGGGTGGATCAGTAGGTGGAGAGCAAGTGAGATTGTACGGTGGTGGCAACAGCACTGCTTGTTGCCTGGCTGTTGGTTTGAGCCATTGCCCCAGTGATGGTAATCTTCTGCAAGTCATTCCGGAGAATGCAACAGCTAGGAAAGAGCGTGCGTCGGACACATACTGCCATCCAGGAAAAGCTGAGAGAACATGTTTGAAAACGGTGCAGTGAGCTTTTAAGGTGGACATTACTTGTGCACCAGTAGGAGCAAAAATGGAGCAAGGGGCTCCTTGGAATGCTCTATGCCCTTTGCCCATGACTTGATGCTGCTGGTGGACCTGTACGTGTGGAGGCTGCACGCAACCTAACTGACAGGATGTGTACATCTGGGCAGACATTAGACTGCATTCTCCCACATGGTGAGCTCCCCATGCTCTGGACCCTGCTGTGAGTGAAAGCTACATGTCTTGTAGGCAGTAGCAACATTGCTGGTGTGGGCGAACATCTAACAAGCAAGCAGGTGGCACCCACCTGGTACAATCTCGTTTATTAACACCCATAGTTGCTGATTTTAAAGAAGCCCTGGAAAAGAGAAGAGACTGGATACGTTGCTGCTGGCTCAAAGAGACAGTTTTAGGTTTCTCTGAAAGTCCTGAAGTAGATGAATTTAATTAAACCAATTTATAGTTAAAGGGCCAGGCTTCAAGTGCTGATTGGTTAGCAGGCATACTCCTGCAAATGCTTGGGGTCCCCCCCCCCCCCAGGTTACAGTCTTCTTGTCCCATACAGGTTCAAGTACTTGTACAAAATTTAAAAGAACCAACAGAGGTGGCAAATCCAGCAGAGAGCTATCTCTGGGAATGGGTCTCAGGAAAAATACTGGAGCTGGATTTTGGAGTCAGCTGAATCTGAGGGTGCTCAGCATCTCTAGATCAGGTCATATACAATCAGAGGAGGTTTGAAAGTCATTGAGCCACAATTCCACTTCTGGGATCATCATCAGGTATTTAGCAACAGATTAATCCTGTGGGGTTTTTTTAATCCTGGGAATTATTATTATTATTAGGCTGCAGAGGATGAACTAAAAGACTTTGCATAGAGAAGCACACACCTAAAGCAAAAGAGCCACCCTTTTCTTTTACCACGTGCTAGCAGAATTAGCTGTGAAGTTCTGTTCCTGAGATGCAATACAAAGCACAGGACTGTGGTTCTTTCCAGAGTGTTTTCTTCCTCCTCATATGATAAATCCCAGCTTTAAAAGGAAGAGTGACTCTTCATAAAATTTATGTACAGGGAAAAGAACTGAAATAAGTAATATCTGCATGCAAATCACATAAGAATAAAATAAAATTACAGATCTGATATGCTAGCAAAATTCAAACAAGACTCCACAAAACACTTCAAAATCAGTTATTTATAATCATGTCCACACTTCTTTTCAAGTGCAGATCTAAACCATTTCAGTAAATAAATGCTGTAATCGATCTGTATATGCAAACAGCTCTTCTGGATCAGATCAAAACAGCTCCACTTTGGGCCTTAGACTCTACACCAGGCATGGAAAACCTGTGGCCCATGACCCAAATCCAGCCTACAGCTAGTTTTTATTTGGTCCCCTTCAAATTCCTGGATCTGGCCCATGAACCTAGCTCCTACTTTCAAACATTGAAAGAATGGGCCCAGGGGAAGGGAGCAGCGTTGAGGCATGAAGTCATGGATAGGGGATGGATCCATGGCATAGATCAGGGGTGGCAAACGTTTCCCTCCTGGGGCCACTTTAAAAATTAGTGTAAATTCCTAGGGCCACACAGAAGTTGGTAGCAGGGGTGCATAAGGGGTGCACTTAAGAAAATAAGGGTTCCTGGGTCTGTCCCTTTTCCTTGAGTGCATGCCCTCATCTCTGTTCCCTTACCCTGAGCTCAGTTTTTCAATGCTTGGGGAAGGAACCGAACCCATGGTCCAGACCCAGGAACTGGAAAGGGACCACATAATTTAGCCTTCGGGCTTGAAGTTTCCCACCCCTTTCAGAGATCCTCGATTGTGATTTTCTCCCCCTTTTCCCCCATCCGGAGCAGACCTCTTAAGATAAGCACCCTGACCCCCAACTTCTATCTGGTTTGCAGAGCATGTACTACTTTTCAAAGTGGCCTGTGCGAGGGAAATGTTTTCCCATCCCTGCCCTATAATGCTAACAAAACTTTTCTTTTACCCCAAGAAGGCCATTGTGTTTGAGAAGCCAGGCAGTTTTTCTTCTGTTCTTACTGTTGCTGAAATTCCTTTAGCGGTAGTGCAGCAGAGTAAAAAAAAAAATAAAAAATCTGAGTTTTAAGTGATCACAGGTTTGTTACAATGATTTGAAATTCTTCAGGTAATGATACAGTTACTTTCTCATTGTGCAAATAATGTCTCACAAAGGCTAAAGCTGCAACATGTGAATGAAATGCAAGACTGAAGTCTCTGCGAAGAGTCTATAGTCTACACAGCAAGGACGGGGTGCACAGGCGGGCCTTCTCAGTTGCTGCCCTAGTTTTATGGACTTCCATCCCAAGGAGGTTCGCTTGAGCTCGAGCCAGAGCATCTTTCCAAGGCAGTGTAAAGCTTTTTTTTATTTGGAGGAGCATTTGGCAGGCAGGGATGAGGGTTGGTTGGGTTATTGGGGAGGGTAGGAATTTTGAGGGGAGTGAGGGAGTCTTTTATTGTACACTTTTATTTTTGTTTTATTATTTAAGCCACCCTGAGCCCTTGTGGGAAGGAGGTTATATAAAATTTGAAAATAAATAAATAAATAAATAAAAGAAGTTTAAAGACTAGGGTGGCCAGTTATGCAAATTTTAGAGGACACTTATGAGAAATACAGGCTGCAGGGGTGCATTGGCTCCAATGCGGCCCTGCAACCTGTATTTCTCATAAACGTGTCCTCTAAAATTGGCATACCTGTGGCCATCCTACCAAAAACAAATGAACAAGAAACAGCATTTTATCTCCCTTACTGCTTGTTGGTTCAAAATTACTTGTTCTGACCTAAAGCCTGCATAGGGCCAAGCAGCTTGCGTAAGATCCAGCCTAGCTGATGTGGAAGGTCTACCATCTACGTGTGATAACTGTGACAAGGATGAATTATTGTAAGGAATAATTAGTTTAAATCAGATAACATCTACAAGCCTCCTAATCAATTAAATATACAGGATTCTCCTCAATGAACCACACCTTCTTTACAAGCCTAATCAACCAGCAACTTTTCACTCTGTCAGCCTGCTGGAACAGAGCTACTCCACTGACTTCAATTGGGACATTTCTGCTGCAGAATGCCTTATACTGGTCACCAGCCCCAGTCTCATCCAAATAGAGATTACTTTGCCTATAGAGACCACTAGTCCAAGCCTACACTGGAACAAAAGAAAGCCACACTGAGAATGTTAAACTAAAGTCTTTGACCAATCAATATAATTTGTATCTCACATATCATCTCAAATAGTTCATGAAAGCAATTTACATGACTACATCAGAGTTCATTCTACATGGTTGCCAAAACAGGTAGACAAACAATATCTAGACAAAGAATATTTAGACAGAGCATACTGACATCCGTAAATTGTACGGCTAATCTGGTGATTCAGAAACAGCCAATCCTGATACATGGCAACAGATGGTCTCACCAAATCACACTGCAATGTACTCAACCAGCATCACTAAAGGAGGCAAGGATAAAGCTTTGGGGTATCAAACAGGAGCAGTTTTGTGTAATCATCGATCAAGATGAAAATTTTCAACCATTCTCTAGGGAATAAATAGAAACGTTATTAAAACTAATGAAATCAGAGAAAGTCTGCATGCTTGACAAAGTATCACTAAACTAGTCCAACACCTTGGGAAGAAAAATCAATACAGGCTAACCATCTTTATGTGCTGCATCATACAGCAGAACAGAATGCCTAAGGTACACCAAAAAGCTAAGGTGTTAACTTTAACAAAGCTAGCCAAAGACCATTAAGCTATTTCCCACTATTACTTCTGAGCTGTAGCTACAAATTCATGGAGCAGCTTATTCTACAGAATAAAGTTCAGTTGACTTTCCATCCAATTCAAAGCACATGTATATAGATAATGAATTTCAAGAGAAGATGAAAAGTAGAGATATCTTTCTTGATATTACAATCCCCTATGCCTATGACACCGTCTGGCATATGTGGCTGCTGTATAATGTCAAGAGTTCTTCCTAGATGGGCTGCCATTTCAACTGAGCTGTGCCTCCAAGCCTACATGATTCCAAATGCCCTAGCTGTGAGTGGAGATTCCAGAGGAATAGGATCCTGCAAAGCTCAGTGCCGGGACAAGCTATATTGAACATCTTCTATCTAGATGAAACCATATCTACTTGGCCTCAAGGGACCGTGATTTCCAAAACCCAGTGAAAGTTGAACAGGGACACTGGCTCCAATAGGTATCAACTGTAAGAAAAGCAGGTGCGATGCGCAGCTGAGGACATCAAGGGCAATGCCCCTCCTGCCCTGCTCCTGTGCCCCCCTGCATCCTGCTGCTCTGTAGGGGGGCACAGGAGCAGGGCATAGCTAGTACATAAACTTACCCGATGCCCAGGTCCAGCGCTGCCTCTCTCCGCTTCTTCGGGGGCCCACAGCTGCTTATTTTCAGTGAGGAGGGGGGCCCGTGAGGGAGAAGCACTGGAGCCCTGTAAGGAGTCCCATGAGGGACAAACCAGTGTGGAATGCACTTGGGTGGCTTGAGGAAACAGTCCAAGCACATAGAATGAGAAACTGTAGTTTCCCATACTATCCACCAGGGGGTGAGGAGCTCAGTGAGCCCATAGGGCTCTATGGTAGAGCCCTACAGGCTCACTTTTTAGATAGTACCTGGGTGCCCGCATAGGCGCCCAGGTGAGATTTGCAGTGGGGAGGAGGGTCTTGCAGAGTGCCCCCTCCTGCCTCCTCCCCTCGGAGGGGAGGAGACAGGAGGGGGCACTCTGGGATGCATGCACAGATTTTTTTGTGCACACTGCTGAGTTGCCTTGGATGGTGCAGGTTCCTGCTGCCTTACTAGTTGGTACTGAGTAAATTGCTTGGGGGGGGTGTTCGGGGGAGGGGGTTGCACTGGGAGACATGGGGTAGGGAGTGGGTTGCACTGGCAGACATGGGGGAGGGAGGACTCAGGGAGTATCTCTGGGCAATGGGGTAGGACGGAGTGTGGGTAGGAGTTGCACTGGGAGATGGGCGGGGGAGGGACTTGGGGAGTCTGGCTGGGCAATGGGAGACACATGTGAGGGGTGGTATGGAGTTGGATGCACTGGGAGACATGGGGGAGGGGAGAGGGGACTCGGGGAATCTGGCTGGGAAATGGTGTAGGGGTAAGGTTGCCATAGATGCAAATTTTTAGAGGGCACTTGAGATATACAGGTTGCAGGGCTGTATTGGAACCAATGCAGCCCTGCAACCTGTATATCTCATAAGTGTCCTCAAAATTTGCATCTATGGCAACCCTAAGTGGGGGGAGTGGATGCACTGAGAGACATGGGGGAGGGGAGTGAGGGAACACGGGGGTCTGGCTGGGCAATGGGGCTAGGGGTGGACTGGGAGACTGACACATGAGGATGGGGGTGCAACAGATATGAAGTGAACCATGTTTTGGGGGACAAGTGGAACTCTTTGCTGCCACTTCTGTGGTGTGTTGAGGATAATATAGTTGGGTTAAGATATGGTTTCAGTAGTTTGCTTTTGCTTATTGTGTGTTTACCAGTGTTTCTGGGGTCACACTGAACATGGCTACTCTTTATTAGTTAAAATTGGTCCCTTTCCTGTTTTACACATAAATTGTCTGCTTTCTGTTTTCTGGGTGGGGGACCTAGGGGGCTTGGATGGAGGAAGGGTTTCCAATCCAATCTTTGCTGGAATGTTCCTTGCATTTTAAAATGGCCCCGCCCTTTGCGGTTTGGTGGGATGTTGTGAGTAGAGACAAAATGGTCTCTGCCTCTCTACTAGAGAGGCCATTTGTGAATGTGTAGATCTACTGGTTGTGGCTACTCTTTTTTAAAATGGTCCCTCCCTTCACTGTTTCACTGCTGCTGAAAAGTGGTTTGCTTGCAATGCAGGCCAGCAACAGGCAAACTTTTTTTTCAAAAGGCCTGTGTGCTTGGACAGGTGTTTGGTTGCCAGGGATAGGGTGTAGCTACTAGGGCTGCTGGTCTGAATGGGCCTGGTTTGCTTGCAATTCAGGCCTGTAACTGTTCTTGTGAACAGAGAAGAAAGTAGGTAGGAGCATGGCAGAAGAGAAGGCTGTAGACAACAAGGAGACCCCTTTCCCCTGCCCCCCACTGAACCCATCACTTCCCCATCCTCTTCTCGTGCACCAAAACCAAACCCTTTCCCTCCTACTTCTCCTCTCTCCTGTCCTTCGCTTCCCTTTCATTCCCTTCTGATTCAGCTTGTCACAGGACAGGGAGATAACTCAGTCCTCCCAGTTCTCCAAGCCAGAAGGAAGGCTCGTCCCAAAGCCTACACCTTCAGAAGACTATAGGTGGCCAAGGATGCCATGAAAATCGAGGATTTGAGGGTTCAGGATAAAGGTAGGCGATGGCAACGTGATTATTTTTTTTAACTTACTATGGTTAATTTGGACCCGGTGGGAAAGAGAGAGTGGACGGGACCCCAGTAGGAGGGCTCTCTATTCCCTGGTGGCAGTGCTTCACGCAGCAGCGTTCCCAGTGTTAACTAATGTAATGTCCATCCAATGTTAACCCTGGGAACTCCTTTCTGCTGGGTTATGCCACATCACTGTAACTTGGGTTTCATCTTTGACACACACCTCTCTTTTAAATCTTACATTGACGCTGTTGCCAAATCCTGCCAATTCGCCCTCCGTAACATTGCTCAGATCCGCCCCTTTCTCTCTACCTCCTCGGCCAAAACCCTTGTTCATGCCATGGTTATCTCTCGCCTCGATTACTGCAACCTCCTCCTTGCTGGCCTCCCTCGCTCTCACCTGTCCCCCCTTATCGCAATCCAAAACTCTGCTGCCAAGGTCATTCACTCTGCCCGTCGCTTCGACCATGTGCAGCCTCTCCTCTTCTCTCTTCACTGGCTCCCCCTTCCTGAACGTATCCTGTTTAAACTCCTGGTATTCACGTTCAAAACACTCCACAACCAAGCTCCCCCTTACCTCTCGGACCTAATCTCCCTACGCACTCCTGCACGCGCTCTCCGCTCTTCCTCTGTCCCCTCCCTCACTCTCCCTCGTTTCTCCTGCTCACCTAACCGCCTTCGACCCTTCTCCCTCGCTGCCCCCCATGCCTGGAACTCCCTCCCTACCCACATCCGCCTTGCCCCCTCCCTCCGCTCCTTCAAATCCCTCCTCAAGACCCACTTTTTCCTCGCCGCCTTTCCCAATGCCTGCTAGTCGTTCCCCATATACTTACTGTCTGCCCTCCTCTGCAGACTGCTGCAACCAACCTGATTGTAACCAAGCCAAGCACACGCACCTGAGACTTCGCATCCGCCTGAATGTTTGTCTGTCTTCTCCCCTGTCTCTCCCACTGTCCCCTCTCCCTGTCTCCCCCTCCTTGTCTTTTAGATTGTAAGCCACAGGCAGGGGCTGCGTCGATTTCTATGTTCTGTACAGCGTCAGGCACATGGCTGGCGCTACATAAATGTTTATAATCATCATCATCATCACTGGCCTACCATTGCCCTGGCTCCGCCTACCATTGCCCTGGCTCCGCCCTTAGGCCCACCGGCCCAGCAGGTTCAACCTACCCCACCATCCTCCAAAACCACCAGCTGCCCCTGAAGAAAAGGAGACGAGCCAAGTACAGAAAAAGTCTGTTTATCTGAACCATTTGGAGGACACTCAAATAGTTTGAATTCACAGGTGGTTAGACACATGAAAGCACCAGAAGGAGCAGCACTGAAAAAGCACCTAATAGCTCCCTCCCATTTCTGCTGCATGGGAGAGACTGTGGATTTGGAACATTAAGATGGCCAAAGAAGCTTTTGCTGTGTCACTGGGTTTCCATTTAGCCCATGCCCAGACCAATGTGAGCTCAACATCTTTTTGAGCAGTCTGCAACTGACACAAAATCCAAAGTCAGTGTACCTGGGGATCAGCCTAGATCACACAAATCACATGCAAAATACCATCTTACTAAAGCAGCATTCAAGAGCAGAAACTGGCTCCTGAACAAATGGGTAGGGCCTGTGTGGGGAGCCAGCGTGTAAATCTTTATGCAGGGCTGGTGAGCACTGTGACCCAGTTGGTTAAACACCATACTCACAAGACTAGGAGATAGAAAGCTTATTACTGGCACTCTGGAGCCAATAAAACGTCTATGGTTACCAATATTAGCGAATATTCCTTCACCTAACATCCAGCATCAGAATGTAGCAAGCAAACTGATCACAAAGGTGTAGCAAATTCCATACATTCCCATGTTCACAGATATATCCCATGTTCACAGAAATGCTATCTGGACAGTCCTGCCCACCCTCCATCCAGTTGATAGAATGATCACATCACAGTGAACAGAATGGGGCAGATTTTCTGCCGCTACCAAGAACTTCCTACATCTCCACCAGACTGGATAGATGGTTTTCTTGCTTTGGGATCCCACACCACCTTTGGTTATTCCAGAGCTTAATAAGCTTAGGTGTCCCATAGTTAATTGTGACAATACCATCTAAGTGTTGGTCCTCAAGGACAGTCAACTGTAGTGTGTACCTGTGTGATGCACTGTGGGGGATGCTGGATAGGTATTCTTTGTATGCTGGATTCCCAGGAGATCTTCTCAAGCTAAACAATGCTGACTCAGAAGCCACTGACTGGCTTAAGGATATTTAATTTTTTAGGCTTGCTTTGCCCACACACAATTGCTACATATTCATTCACAACTCTTCCATAGGTTTATATGAATCTACACTGCAGTCATTTATCAGAAACTGAACTCAAATTCCAGTTGCTTAATTCATGAGCTCACTCCTTATCTTGATGCCTAGCTTATTAGTGCTCATGAGATTTACAAACATAAATTATCATGCATCAAGATGACAGCAATGCTGATTTTGTTGAAAGACTGGTTTCAAAGCTAGAAGGAATTTTCCACCCTTTGCTCTGATTGTTTGCTCCTAGAGCAAAACAGCCTGGGTGCTGACAACATTCAAGACGCCAAGTCTTCCATGTGCCATTTAAATGCTCTAGTAGTGCTACTAAATTACTTCAGCCCCTGACAAAATGTTGGTGGAAAGGGGCACTTCTGCCAACAACCACTGCCTTTCAGTTTAAATCCATTCCATAACACCAGTGGTGTGTGTTGTATATGAAACTTTGTTGTCAGGGAAGGAAAATGCCACCCATATGAAATTTATACCAAGCAATGAAAAAAGTAGCAGCTTTAGGAAAAAAGACTGACAAATTAGTTTCTCTGCATTCATATTGTCCATATGCAGAAATCTCAAAATGGTACTAAGTATTCCTTGCTTTGGGATCCCAGCTCCAGGTAACACGGAGGGGGAAGACAGGGATAGGGGACTTAGGGAGAGACAAGGGATAAAAACATTCAAGCAGATGTGAAGTCTCAGGTGCAAGTGCTTGGCTTGGTTGCAGTTAGGCAGGAATTAATGGGGAGGGCAGACAGTAAGTATTGAGCGGGAAGTTCTAACAGACGTCAGGAAAGGCGGCGAAGAAGAGGTGGGTTTTGAGGAGGGATTTAAAGGTGCGGAGGGAGGGGGCGAGGTGAATGTGGGCAGGGAGGGAGTTCCAGGCATGGGGGGAAGCAAGGGAGAAGGGACGAAGGCAGTTAGGTGAGCAGGGGAGACGAGGGAGAGCAAGGGAGGAGCGTAGAGTGCATGGAGTGTGTAAGGAGATAAGGGCTGAGAGGTACAGGGGAGCCAGGTTGTGATGGGTATTGTAAGTAAATACCAGGAGTTTGTGAAGGATGCGTGCGGGAAGGGGGAGCCAGTGAAGCGAGGAGAGGAGAGGCTGCACGTGGTCGAAGTGACGGGTCGAGTGGATGTTCCTAGCAGCGGAGTTTGGGATGGAAATAAGGGGGGACAGATGAGAGCGGAGGAGGTCAGTGAGGAGGAGGTTGCAGTAGTCAAGGCGAGAGAGGACCATGGCGTGAACAAGGGTTTTGGCTGAGGAGACAGAGAGAAAGGGGCGAATCCATGCAATGTTACGGAGGTCAAGCGACAGGACTTGGCAACAGAGTCGATGTAAGGTTTGAAGGAAAAGTGAGTGTCGAAGACAAAGCCCAAGCTACGGGCTTGGGGGATAGGACAGATGGTGACCCCATCAATAAGGTTGGAGAGGGAAGAGGGGAAGGAAGGGTAAGGAGGAAAAATAAGAAGTTCATGTTAAGGCTAAGAACCTTAAAAATAAGGTTCTTAGCCATGTTGAGCTTGAGCTGACATCGGGACATCCAGGCAGAGATATCAGAGAGACAGTTGATGAGGCGCGCTTCGACAGAAGGGGAGAGAGAGGTGGTGGAGAGATAAAGCTGGGTGTCGTCAGCATAAAGGTGATATTGGAAGCCATGGGAGGCAATGAGTTTGCCAAGGGACAATGCCCCAGCAATGCCATAGAATTGCAGACGATCTGCTCGCAGCCTTATGGTGTGAGGAAGGGAGGCGCCACGTGGGCAGTCCATGTGACGCAGCAGCCACTGGGTCCATTTGAAATAGACCCAGGCAGAGCTGCAAGCAGAGGTGAGCACCCTCACGCCTGTTGAAAACACCCAGTGATAAAGTGCCCGACTGAACTGTGGGGGGCAGGGGAGGTAGAGGAAGAAAGGCCCTTTTTAAATGGGCTGCAGTGGGTGGGAGGATGGGTGTGCGGCCGTGGGAACCCACCTACACCCATCACCATGCACGGAGCAACCGTGTGCGGGAGATGGGTGGAGCGCGGGAGCTTGCACACACACCCATCCACTGCCGGCAGTATTCCCACAGGCACACCCCCCCACCGTCAACAGCAACCTGCAGTGTTCCTATGGACGCCCTCCCACCCCACCCGCACACGTGGGGGGGGGAGGGGAGATGGGTACCTATGTGAAAAGGCCCTGACAGATACCTGGCTTACTTCTTTCCTGTCTGACAATATTCCCACCGTCATTCTTGGAGACTTCAATATACATATTGACATCACCTCTCATTCTGCAACATCCTGCTCTCCGACCTCTTCTTTCAATTTCTATCGCTGGACTTGCTGCCCTATGCACCACAATGGCTACTCTCTCAACCTAATCTCTTCTAAAAACTGTTCCATTTCTGACCTCTCCTATGATGCCCTCCCCATCTCTAGCCAGACTTTGCCTCATTCCACATCTCCCACCCTCCCTCTTGGCCAGCTTCTTGCTCCTTCCATGAATTTCAAACAGTCAACCCTTTGGATTTTGCTTCTTCTCTTTCCCCCCTTCACTTCCACCTGCCCCGACTCGGCTGTCTCTGCCTTCAAAGCATCTCTCCCCTCCACCCTAGACTTCCCTGATCCTCTCTTCTGTGGTCCTATCCACACCATCAACCCCCAGCCCTCTGCTGCCTCTGCTCCTGCTCTCATGCTGTTGTGCACCTCTAACAGAAGTCTCATGAACATGCCAACTTTCTCCATTTTAAGTTCACCCTCTCTGCCCTCAGCTGAGCTCTGCGATTTTCCTTGCCAAACACCACCATTGTGCTACCATGGAAAGTGTAGGGGGAGAGAGAGAGAGTTGAGTGTTGTCAGCACAGAGGTGATACTGGAAGCCCTGAGATTCAATGAGTTTGCCCAGAAGTAGAATGTAAAGGAAAAAGAGAAGAGGGCCAAGGACAGAGCCTTGGGGAACTCAGACTCAGAGGGGGGAGTAACACAGAAGAGGTATTTGCAAGAGAGACATTGAAGGAGCTGTTTAAGAGGTAAGAAGAGAACCCGTCAAGAACTGAGCCAAGAAAACCAAGGGAACAAAATGAATCAAGAAGGAGGGTGTGGTAGAGAGATCAAGCAGGACAAGGATGGAGCAGAGGCCCTCAGACTTGGCTAAGGCAAGGTCATTAGTGATTTTAACAAGAGTGGCTTCAGTCAAGTGGAGAGGGTGGAAGCCAGATTGAAGGGAATCAAAGGAGGAGGAAAGATAATGTACGTAAACAACTCATTCCAGGAGCTTAGAAGCAAAGTGGGGGGAGCAAAATAGGGCAATAGTTGGAGGGGTCAAGAGTGGCCTTCCTAAGTATTGGAGAGACTGTGGCATGTTTAGATTGAAGGGAGAAAGAGAGGGAGAGATTGATGTTGGACAGCAGAGAGGATGCAGCAGATGGGACAATTGCAGCTAGGAGCCTAGAAAAGAGGATAGGATATGGGGGCAGGTGGAGGGGTTGGATGAAGAAAGGAGGGGTGATCTTATCAAGGGAAGCTGGTGAGAAGGAGGATAGAAGAGAGGCAGGAGGGGGAGAGCAGGGAAGGAAACGTGGGAGGGAGAGGAGGGAGAAGCAATGTCAAGGCAGATTATATCAATCTTGTCACTGAAAAAGGAGACAAGATCCTGTGCAGAGAGGGAAGAAGTGGGGAGGAGGACAAGGAGAAGGGAATTTCAGAAGAGAATCTTCAAGCTATTGATCCCCTGGACTTTGCCTCCTCTCTCTCTCCCCTTCTTCCTACAGTCTTCTCTTCCTCCTCCCCTGACTCCGCTATCTTTGCTCTCAACGCCTCTCTCTCCTCCACACTTAACTCCCATGCCCCTCTCTCTTCCCGCCCTGCCTTCTCCCACAACCCCCGTCCTTGGCTCACCCCTAGTATCCGCCACCTCCGTTCTTGCACTCGTGCTGCTGAACGACTCTGGCGCAAATCCCATTCTCACGCTGACTTCCTTCACTTCAAATTCTGTCTCTCCACCCTTACTTCTGCTATCTCCCTTGCTAGACAACACTACTATGCCTCCCGCATTGAGTCCTGTTCTCGGGACCCTCGCCGCCTGTTCTCTACCTTTGACTCCCTCCTCAAGCCTCCCTGTCCTCCCCCTCCTTCTTCCCTTTCTGCTCAGGATCTTGCCTCCTTCTTCACCTCCAAGATAGACAAGATCCGCCTCGACATCGCTTCCCACTCCTCTCTTCCCACTCCCACCCCTCTCCCTCCTCCCCCTCCTTCTCTCATGTCCTCCTTCTCCCCTGCCTCCCTTAAGGAAATCTCCTCTCTGCTCTCCTCCTCCAACCCTTCCACTTGCCCCCTTGATCCCATTCCTTCCCGCCTCCTCACCTCCATTACTCCCACTGTCGCCCCTTCCTTCCTGCACATCATCAACCTCTCCCTCTCTACTGGCTCTTTCCCTTCTGCCTTCAAACATGCCACAGTCTCTCCTATTCTCAAAAAGTCCACTCTTGACCCCTCTGACCCTTCTAGCTATCGTCCTGTCTCACTCCTTCCTTTTGCTTCCAAGCTGCTTGAACGTGTTGTCTACTCCCGCTGCCTTGACTTCCTATCCTCCAACTCCTCCCTTGACCCCCTCCAATCTGGCTTCCGCCCCCTTCATTCTACTGAAACTGCTCTCGCTAAGATCACCAACGATCTTCTGGTGGCTAAATCTAAACGTCTCTATTCCATTCTTGTCCTCCTTGATCTCTCTGCTGCCTTCGATACTGTTGACCACTCACTCTTGCTGGATTCCCTTCACTCCCTTGGCTTTTGTGGCTCTGTCCATAACTGGTTCTCCTCCTACCTCTCTGACCGCTCCTTTAATGTGTCTCTCTCCAACTCCGCCTCCTCCTCCTTCCCCCTCTCAGTTGGTGTTCCTCAAGGCTCTGTTCTTGGCCCTCTCCTCTTCTCGATCTATACCTCATCCTTAGGCAAACTCATTGCCTCCCATGGCTTCCAATACCACCTCTATGCTGATGACACTCAACTCTATCTCTCTACTCCCTCTCTCTCTCCCTCTGTTCAAGCTCGTCTCATCAACTGTCTCTCTGACATCTCTACCTGGATGTCTCAACGTCAACTCAAACTCAACATGGCTAAAACTGAACTCCTTATCTTCCCCCCTCATCCTTCCTCTCCTTCCTCACTGTCAATAACTATTGATGGAGTCACCATCCTGCCTGTCCCCCAAGCCCGTAGCCTAGGCTTCATCTTTGACTCAGCCCTTTCTTTTAAACCCTACATTGACTCTGTTGCTAAATCCTGTCGCTTCTCCCTCCATAACATTGCTAAGATTCGCCCTTTTCTCTCTGTCTCGTCTGCCAAAACTCTTGTTCATGCTCTGGTCATCTCTCGCCTCGATTACTGTAACCTCCTTCTCACTGGCCTTCCCCGGTCTCACCTTTCTCCCCTCATCTCTGTCCAAAACTCTGCTGCCAGGGTCATCTACCTCGCCAGTCGCTTCGACCATGTGCAGCCCCTCCTCTCTTCGCTTCACTGGCTTCCCCTTCCTGAACGAATCCTGCACAAGCTCCTAGTCTTCACCTATAAAGCTCTTCACAACCTTGCTCCCCCCTACCTCTCTGCACTTATCGCCCTCCATACTCCAGCCCGTGCACTTCGCTCCTCCTCTGTCCCTTCTCTCACCCTTCCACGCCTTCCCTGCTCCCCTAAGCGCCTTCGTCCCTTCTCACTTGCTGCCCCCCATGCCTGGAACTCCCTCCCTGTCCACATCCGCCTTGCCCCCTCCCTTCATACCTTCAAATCTCTCCTTAAAACTCACCTCTTTCGCTCTGCTCTGTCTGACTCTTTATCCTGCTGAGCCACTATTCCTATACCTACGATCGGTTTACCCTTATCCTTGCAACATGGACCTGCCTGCTGTCATTCTCATCGTAACCAAGCCAAGTACGTGCACTTGAGACCTCGCATCTTCATGAATGTTAGACCCCTTGTCTCTCCCTCTGTTCCCCTTCCTAAGTCTCTCCCCCAGCTCCTGTCTCTCAGATTGTAAGCCCTAGGGGCAGGGACCGTGTCTATTTTATTACTTTGTAAAGTGCCAGGTACACTGCTGGCGCTATATAAATGTTTGTTAATAATAATAATAATAATAATAATAATTTAAGGTCAAGAAGAGACAGCAGGGGTGAGACACAATCAAGGTGGACATGTAGTGTTATTTAGCAAGTGAAAGGGCAGCACAGAAGGTCTCTCTGTCTTCTGTGCTGCCCATTCCCTTGCCAAACACTACTACTCCACCTTAAAGCGGACATGGTCAGCAAGTTCATGAGACTTTTGCCAGAGGCATTCAGTGACACAAGCACAGGAACAGAAGTGACAGATAGTGGGGGTGAGCTGGGATTGGGGATTGATAGAATGGTGGAAGAGGGGAGAACGGAAGGCCTAGGATGGAGGAAAGGGACAGACAGATAAGAGAAGGAGGAAGAGGGAGGAGGAAAAGTCCTGAGGATTGATGGATTGAAGGCCATGGAAGGAGTGAAAGGTTGAGCAAGGGGGGGGAAATGAAAGACACAAAATGAAGCAAGGTGGTGGTCAGAATTGGGGAGGGCATCAAAAGAGAGATCAGTTTTTGGAGAAGACTAGGTCAAGGGAGTGACCATCACAATGAGCAGGGCAGCAGAACGTGGAGGCATGTTGGAGGAGTGCAGGGTAACTTCGTTGTCACAGCTCCTACTATTTCTAGCCTGTGAGTAAAAAATGGATTCCCATCTCCAGGGATGTCAATCTGGCATTTTAGATAAGAACTACCAAAAAAATCACTAGATATTAGTTCTCTAAATCCCAGGGAAAAGATTTTCAAATGGTAAAAACAGACGTGAATTGGGCCAACTTTGGCCCAGGACTTGGTAGCGCATGTAACTATGTGCCGCCATATGTTGGCCCGGGATTGCTCTGGGTGGTGTTGGGGCTAGCCCAAGCTGTGACCTTCAGACAACCTCTGAGGTCACAGCCACCCGACCAAGCCAGAGCAGGCAAACACGTCTGTGCAGCCACAGCTTTCCCAGCCTAGGTTGGGGGCCACCATGGTCAGCAGCCATGGCTATGCCTCATTGCCTGCCATGGCTGTCCATCATGGTAGGGGGTGGGGCACTGGGAGCATAGCTTGGGACATCTACTCCAACTCTCAGTCGTGCTTTTGTAAATCTTCCCCAAATGTTTTTGTTTAAATGTCTATACATATCTTCCTATTCTTTGTTTGGCTGAGAGAATTAATATTTTATATTGGTGAATTTGCAGTGAAAGGTGTAAAGCATGTTTACAAAGTTCCTCGCCTGATTCACAGGTAATTACTCCCTTTGACAGCAACGATTACACCCACAGTTTTAAACGGAACCTGGTTTAATGGATACTGCAAACATAAGCATTGTTGCTGCCTTGTTTTATTTTGTACAGTAGACTTTGAAGGAAGGAATTGCACACCGTAGTTTAACGTATGCTCAAGTCACAAAGAAGTTATTTGTGGCATGCTGAGGTACCAGGTAAAAAAGGTTATGTATACATAACATAACTTGATGAATTCCATTACAGGGCTATACCTGTAATCCTGACAATGGCAACAGTAAAACTCATCTTATAAAAGGAGTAAGTTGAGATGGTCTAGCCTCTATGCTGCACATGGGCTGGCGAAAGCAGTCAGCTACTTATTAAGGGACTGTGGGGGTTAGGTCAATGGATGTTAGTAGAAGAGCTGCTCATGTGGATGTTAGAGCAGGAATAGTCTGGCGAGTCCATTTGAGTTGCAAAGCATCTGGACCAAAGAAAGGTTCATGCCCAAACTCACCTTTACTAGCCTATATTAATTTAACAAGTTCACTCTGTACAACAGGGATATCATTTCACTTCATAACAGTGGTGCTGGCTGGGTAAAGCACTCAGATGCCACAATAATAATCGATGCCACATTCCTACCAAGAAGGAGGGGGAGCACCAATCATTAGGGTGCAGGCATACAAGTGTAGAGGAGCAAAAAGGAAACCTGGGGGTGAGGAGATAAGAGAGAGGGAAGGAGAACAGAGAACAAAAAGAAGTGAAGAGGAAAATGAAGGTGAGGAAGAAAAACAAGATTAGAAAAAAGCCTATCAGCAAGAGAATTTCTCTAGTTAATTGTGAATCTTACACAATACCTGCTGTAAGTCCAAGTATTTCTTTGGCACCAAAAGGCTAACTGCTGTGTTTCACTTATTTTTATGTGTACACTTATTCCATTCTTTCAGAACCTTTTCAAGCTCTTCTGTCATAAAGTAAGTGCACTTCTGTAGAGGAGGTACACAAATTTCTGTCACTGAACCACACATCAAACCAGTGGGTATCATATGTTTGACTCTATTTACATTAGCAAACTCAAGATACAGCAAATGAAGTTCAACATGTTCTATCAAAGCTCTTGTCAAGGAAATTATTTCATAATGTCTGCAAAAAGGAACAGAGGGAAGAAGAGCTGAATGTTCTTTTCATTTTCTCACTCTGCTATCTCCAGCCTTACTTGCAGAGCAAACTGAGACCAGACCATACAGAAAAATAATTCCCTGTATTTATTTGGGAATATCTAAAGAGAACTACTCTTCAGAGAAATTTTGAGCTATTAAGATGGTAACTGATGTGGATATATTTGAGTTCCTTCTTGCTCAGCAACACTTCAGATTCCAGGGTTATCACATACCAGTGACATTCCTGTACTAAAGATTTGTGTTTGTAATTTAGAGCAATTGATTTGTTTTACTATCTACTATATATATATATATATATATATATATATATATATATATATATATATATATATATATATAGTAACTGTCTATCTAATAACTATCTATCTATCTAGGGAACAGAAGAAAAGACTGCACAGAACATGCATCTCCTGTTACAAGTGGATGAGGGCCTGGAAAATTATAAACAGCCATAATGAGAAAGCCAAGTCCCTCAATAAACCAGAGTCCTGGAAGGGAAAAAAAATTCTTATCCTCAATTGAGACACAAAATATTTAGCATATATTGGCAATACAAGAACTTCACATTGCATGTAGTCTAAAACCAATAGCTTGACTTCAGTAGACCCTTTAACCTCAATACTTTCATACCCACATATCATTCCCTGGCTGACCCCCACCATCTGTCACCTTTGCTCCAGCTTTCATATCACTGAATGCCTACGAGGGAAGTCCCATGAACTTGCTGACTACCACTAAATGCACACTTTCTGCTTTCAGCTCTCCTATTTCCCTCGCCAAACAATGGTACTACTCCACCTTGATCAGCTCTCATTTCAGCAATCCTCACTGTCCCTTCTCAACCTTCAATTCCCTTTTCAAACCTCCCTGCCCTCTTTCCCCTTCGTCGCTCACTGCAGAATCTTGCCTTTTTCAATGAAAAATATGACAAAATCTGCCTTCATCTTGCTTCTCACTCCTTTCTGTCCTATTTCCTTCCCCCTCCTTCTCCTCCTATCCTCCTTCTCTCCAGCTACCCTTGATATCACTTCCCTCCTCTCCTCACCCAACCCCTCTACTGCTTCCTTGATCCTATCTCCCTCACCTCTTAACTTCTACTGCCTCCATCACCATACCATCTGCTGCACATCATCAATCTCTCCCTCTGATTTCAAACATACCAGTTTCCTCTCTCCCAAGTCCACTCTTGACCCCTCCAACCTCTCTGACTATTGCCCTATCTCACTCCTCCCCTTTGCCTCCAAGCTCAAGGAACGAGCCGTCTACGCCTGTTGTCGGCTTCTTCTCCTCCAATTCCTCCCTCAACCCCTAATCTGGCTTCTGCCCTCTCCACTCAACTGAAACGGTTCTTGCCAAAATCACCAACGACCTTCTTTTAGCCAAATTTAATGGCTTCTACTCCATTCTTGTCCTGCTTGAACTCTCTGCCATTTTTCTTTGACACTGTCAACCACACACTTCTTCTTAATTCACTTTGCTACTTTGGTTTTGAGGACTCTGTTCTCAACTGGTTCTCTTCCTGTTTCTCTAGCCACTCTTTCCACGTATCTCTTGCTGGTACCTCTTCCACATCCCAATCCCTCTCCAAAGGAGTTTCCGAGGGCTCTGTCCTTGACCCTCTGCTCTTCTCTCTTTACATTCAGTCCCTGGGGAAACTCATTGAATTCCACAGTTTCCAGTATCACATACATGCTGACAACACTCAACTACTTTCCACTCCCATTCTCTCCTCCTCCATCCAATCTCGCATTACCAATTGTTCTTCTGACATCTCCGCTTGTATGTCTCACCATCAGCTCAAGCGTAATATCTCCTCAGGCTCATCTTCTCCTCCAAACTTTTCACTCCCTCTTCCCTCAGGCTCATCTTCTCCTCAAGACTTTCCACTCTCTCTGCCACCACCCTCATCTGCCCCCACGTCTCCTGCTCTTCAAAATGTATTCACCCCTTCTCCCATGCTGCCCCCTCATGCCTGGAACTCCCTCTGTCATGGGGACAACACACCCATTTGGTGGGAGATGACACACATTTCGGGAATACATGTAATGTAATATAAAGGGTTAACAGATTGTAAGCTCAGGTGGAGAAATATACTGAAACCAGTGGCCAGAGTTTGGGGGGCGGGGAAGAGATTCCCTTTGTTATAACATGTGGCCAGAGAACGTTCTCCAAGTTACGGCTGGGCTGGGAGATCAAGGGGAGGCATTTCTAGGGGGCACGGGCCTCTGAAAGCTCCCTGATTGCAGTGAAGGTTTTCTGATCACATGGGAACCCACGAGGGCACAGGCAACTGGGCTGCGGCTGGCCTGGTGGGCATACGGGGGACAGCCTCTAAAGGGAGTGAGGGCCCCAAACCCGGTGACTCCCTCCCTGAACACATTTTTCTTCTCCCTCCCTCCCAACTTTCAAATCCCTCCTGAAAACCTACCATCAGACATTCCCTAGCTTTTCAGCCCCTCACTGATTCATTCAGGGTCCTCTCCTCCTTTGTAACTAAGCATGTGCACCTATGACTTTTCATCTTTGTGCATGTGTTCCTGTCTCTCCCTATGTTCCCCTCTCCGTTGTCCCCCTAGATTGTAAGCCTCTTGGGGCAAAGACGTGTCTTTAATTAATAACTGTACAGTGCCAGGTACATTGCTAGCACTATATAAATATTTACCAGTACTACTACTAATAATAATAATAATAACTCTCAGATTCTTGCTTAGTAACAGAGAGCATGCATCTGTAAACAACAGGCTCTGAAATAGAGTCACTGTAACAACTAGTCAAGTTATTTAAAAAGGTAGCTTTTCTCCAAATTAATTCATATATAGAAACAAAAATGCAAGTAACAATGCTTAGTATGCAAGTAATATGACCCATCTATAGAGCAAGAAATAGGCTGGGGTTGTAACTAGTGTCCCATTCTGCAGTATCATTTGGCAGATAGATACATGGATACAGATGTCAGAATTTCAAAAGTGGTTAGGAATTTTGGGTGCCAAATTTGAGGCCTCATTTTTAGAACTCCAAGTCACCCATTCAGTGAAAATCTAGCAAGTTTTTACAAGGTCTCATATTGGATACCCAAAAGATTAAGTACCCAAACATTTTAGGCATTATTGAAAATTTAGGGCATTATTAATTGGTATTATTTTCATTTTACTCTTCTCACCAAAGACTCAGAGAGGCACTTTCCTGAAATCTTAAAAATAGAGTTTAGACTTATTCCTGTTTTATACTCTCTAACTATATTCCAGCAACTTGAGAGTTCGTTGCATACCAGTATTCTCAATGGTTCATTGCTGTCAAAATATCCAGTTTTGCATAGAACCACATTTTCTAGAATCTTCATCCATTTTACTGAGAGCATTATCTAACCTGTTACCTTTTCACTCTGACCCCTGTACTTTGTTGTTGACAAGACATTGTCCTGCATGAGAACATTTCTGAGACGAACCACAGGCTAGACATTTTATTAGGTTGCAGTTTGATATGTGCCTGCCTGGAGAATTAAAAGCAAGAGCAGATCATTTAAAATAGAGAAAGACTCGGAGCAGGAGAAAACAAAGGCTAAAGGGTTGTTTTTCCTTGGAAGGGACAGTACTGAGGTGGGTTTTCAGGATCCAGCCTTCAATGAGCAGACTAGACACAGAGTGTAAACAAACATGAAGGCAAAGAGGCAGCTCCTCTGCCCACCCCCAGGGCAAACCTCTGCAGCTGCCACGCCTCAGGTTGGTGGGGAGAGCTGTTCACACAAGCAGCCATCAACCCTTAACCTGGGTGTGGGGGCTGCTGGCCCAGTACAGGTCCCTCCACGTCCAACGGTGGCCCAAGGGACTATCCACATGGGACAGGACTTCCAGGCCAATGCTGCTTAGAAGGAAGAACTGCCACCAAACATCTGATGCGGGGGGCGGGGGAATGAGCTGTTTGGTGCGTGCAGCTGGACTGCCAAACAGCTGATGGGGGGCACTCCTGAAGGAAGTACCAGCTAGTCTTTCAAAGTGACAGGAGCCAGGCCACTGCCGCTGGGCTAACTCAGTCACTTTGGAAGTTCGGGTTCCACTTTGCACCCTCCAGCACCTCCCACCAACAGGGAGTCATGCTGCTGCCGCTGGGCCGATCCCCTCTCACTTTGAAAGGCTGCTCTCCCCTCTTCAGTGCCTCCTGGCTGGGAAGCACTGGAGGGCAAAAGCAGTGCCTGAACTTTCAAAGTGACACAAGCCAGTCCAGCAGCATCAACGGTCTGGTTTCCTGTCACTTTAAAAGGCCAGCTTGCGATTCCCTAAGGAGCACCTCCCATCAGCTGTTTGGCAGGCCAGGTACATGCACCAAACAGCTGACCAGGGGGCATGGAGGAGTGCACTCAACCAAGCCCTGCTGAACAGTCCAGCCCCCACCCCCCCAATCATCTACACATTTGATCAGTCCCCACCAGATATTGGCCCACGTCTGCCTCAGGCTGAGCGGCCAGCTGCATCCTCCAGAAAAGTTCAGCCACAGGATGAATGTGCTCCTCCCGCCCCCAATCAGCTGTTCAGCAGAGCCAGGATGAGCGCAGGGGCCCGATCCACTGACCCCGCCTCGCAGTGGGGCTGGGCAAAGGCCTACCAGATGTGTTGGCCTGGCTTGGCAGGATTTCGCACAGGATGCATTGCCAAGCTTTTCTGAAGAACACATCCCGTAGCAGCTGGCCACCTGTCGCAGGGCAGATGTGGGCCAACATCCATCGGGGACTGATCAAACGTGCAGGTGAGTCTGAGGCCGAAGCAGGCCAATGCGGGCTACTGTCACATCTGTTTTGACCCATAGTTCTCTGTGTAAAGGAGGCAGATTGGGTACTGATAGCCTCTTGGAAAGACTATTGAACAGAGTCGTTTTCAAGCACTTTTTCTTACTGTTAAACCAAGAAAAGAGTTGAGAGGAATTAGCATTTAAAAAGTCCTACAGGCTCATTCACATGACAGGTGAACATTCAGTAAAGAGTGTAATTCTATCAGGTACCAACCAAGATGTGTTAGCAAACAGGTAGCAAAATTCTCAGGTATGAATGTGGTAGCCCCTCTACTCAGGCATTTTAGTGACTATAAAGAGGGATAATAGAGGAAAATGTGATGATCTCCAAGGACCTGATCTGAAGGCCACTGAAGTAAATTACAAAACTGCTCCTGTCCTGAACCAGGCTCTAGAAGAGGGGAGAATGGTCACACAGCACTGGCATTTGTGCACACAGAATATGCAATTTATTGCCGCAGATACACCTCCCTACCTTCCCGTTTCCTCTTTTAATACAAAAAAAAATCACCTTGTGCGCCAGTATTTAAAAACAAACGTCATGCCACTCAAGCATCTATTTTACAGAACGAGAGAGAGCGGTCTGATTTGCTGCTCTCTCTTCCTGTAGGAGACATTATGGCAGTCAGGGAGTGGGAAGCCGCCCTCTAGCGGCCAAGCCGGGACACCGGAGCCCAATCCTCGCAGGCTCTCGGGTACGATAGATCTGCTCGCTCTGCATCGCTTCTCGCGCAGCTGCTTGTCTTGCCCGCGCGCGTGCCATTGCTCTGGCTTCCCCATCGCCACGCGAGCCGCCTCTCTCACCCCAGTGCACTGCTGCCCCTCCCCATGCAAATTCCCGCCCGCGTGCTGCAAAGGGACATGGATGAGGGCAGACACCCCCTTTTTATCGCTGGGGGGGGGTACCCAGCCCCTGAGCTTCCTGTAGCGAGAGCCTGCCAGTCCCAAGCTGGAAGCCTCCTCGGGGGCGGGCGGGGAGGGAACTGCCCTTACCTTTCGCAGCATGCTGGCCGTGCAGCGTGGCGGGCTTCTTGCCCGGGCGACGGCAGACTCTCACTTCGCGGCCAGGCACCAACCCGTTTCTTGCTGGGGGATCTGGCGAGCTCCAGGAGCGCCCATTTCATTCCCACCTGCGCGCTCCGCTCCGCGCGCCGAATGGTCCGGCTGCCTTTATTTGTAGCAAACACCGCCTCAGGCCGGGAGGCAGCAGCAGCAGCAGGCGACTCGGTGCCGTACCGTGCCAGCCTAACGAGACCGTTGCAAGCGGGAGCGGAGGGGGAGTCGCGGAGAGAGCAGCGCCGAGCCGAGCCGTGCCGTGCAGCACAGGACCCGGGAGAGGCGCGCGGCGCACCCGGAGTGATTGGCGCGGGGCCGGGGAGCTTGCGGCAAGGGGGGACCCCCGTGCGAGAGGGGTCTGCGTGGCACCGCGAGCAGGGCAAGGGCTGGAGGAGGGAGAAAGGGTGGAAGGTCCCTGCTCTGCAGCCGAGGCGTTCAGCCCCCTCGCCCAAACCGAGCCATCATCCCCCTTGGTCGGTTCCCTGGCGAGCCGGGCTCGGCAGCTCCGGACAGGAGCTCAGCCGGCTTCCAAACCCAGCATCGAGAGAAAGAAGCTAGAGCAGGATAGGGAAACTTGGGCCCATGGGCCAAATCCAGCCCGGGGTTGTTTTGATGTGGCCTCCTTCCAGTTTCTGGATCCGGCCCATGGAGCCAGCCCTGCGGTGACCGACGCCCCACAACTGTAAGCGCGAGCTCAGGGGAGGAGAGCGGGCGATGACAGGGTATGCCTTCAAGACCAGGGAATAGATCCACGATTTGGGACCTTCCCCATACTGAGCACAGGTGCCACCAACTCCTAGCCAGAGCTTGGAGCTTGTACTAATTTTGAAAATGTATTTGTTTTGAATTATACCCTTCCTCAAAGGCTCAGGGTGGCTTACAGCATAAAAATAGAAAGAAAAAACATAAAAACCAATACAACTATACAAATGGGTGAAAATTAAAATCATCCATCCCCCAAACCCTATCCTTACCCACTAAAAGCCTGGCAAAATAAGCTGGTCTTACATTGCTTCTGGCAACTGTTCAGGCATGGGCTTTGGCAAGCCTCCAGGGGAAGGGAGTTCTATGGATGAGGTGCCCTGGCTAACCTTAGGGAGTGTAGGTTTTGACCAAAAAGCCCTACACGGTCTACCTACCTACAGAACCACCTCACTCCCTGGGCCCTAGGTCAGCCCCTGCGTTCAGCTAGGAGCAACCTTCTCAAGCTCCCCCGCGTTTCTTGGGTGGCAACTATGGGGAGGGCATTCTTAGTGACCACACCAAGGCTGTGGAACTTCCTCCTGACAAAGGGAGTATAAGGTATATTTTCTGTTTAATAATGTGTTGTGAGCCACCCTGAGCTGCTAACAGCATGAGGATGAGAGTCCACAGGCCAGATGCAGGATCCAGCTCCTACCCCAATCAGCACTACCCCAGCCATGATTTTGTAGCACACACTGCCACCCATTCCTTGCAAATGCCACCATCTTTATATTGAATCAGACAAAGCTTCTGTTTGGACATTTACAAAAAACAAACAGACTTGGAAACAAGAATGGGAAATATTAAAATTTGGTCTGAAACAGGTTGGTATAGCACTTGTGTTTTTTTGGTGCAGGCTCATTGGCAATTTTTAATTACCAAGATGGCCTTCAAGACCTACCCCCCCAAAAAGGATTCCCCATTTCTCCTTTAGTTACACCGGTGGGGTGTAATATTAAAAGTAATGTAATATTAGTTACACTGATGGGGGGAAATTCAGACTGATACAGGTTGGTATAGCTCTTGTATTTTGTGTACGCGCACCCTTGGCAGTTTTTAAGTTGCCAATATGACCTGCAGACCACCACCCCCATGCCCCAAAAAAGGATTCCCCATCTCTGGTTTATTTACACTGGTGGAGCCCCCTCAGGACCATACTCTCAGTTCAGGTTAGGAGGAGCTTATTGCAGCCTTGTGCCCAGCCAAACTAAACAAAACCCAAAATAAAACACCTTAAAATCAAAATAATGTGCAAATGGAAACTTGCACTGGATTAAAATGACACCATCAGTTAAAATGGTTGTAACTTGACAGAAATAAATGTCTTCCTGTCAAACCCTCTTTACTAACCATCCAGCCATTCTGCAAGACAGTTAAATAAACAAACCCCACCATCCTTCTACTAAAAGGTGTCCCACAAACACTCTTGCCACTGCACAAGCCTTATTCACAGCTGAGCTTGTGCTAGCAGAACATTTTCAGAATTAAAGGTACTGGCTATCCAGCCAGTTGCAGAAAAAGTGGTAATGCACCTTTTCCACCCTTCTGTACACATGCAAAGTTCATTTACCCACTCATTCTTCTGAAATAGCTGCTGCACCTGCAGCCCACCCACTAGCTCTGTGGGGCAGTTGAGCGGGGACCATTCAGCAGAGCAACCAACAAACATTTCCCATGTGGCCCACTTGAGTCTGCAGCAGGTAGTGACAATGAGTGCTTTTAGATGGACTGGTTGCCCCTGTGCTCAGACAGATGTGGAATCAGAGCAGGGGCCACCCCACTTACGATGCTCCGGAGCATCCCCGAGCAGGCCGGTCAAACATGAGGCACACAGCATGCATACTCAGTGCGTTTGCTTATATGCCGCACAGTGGGTATTTTTAGATGGATGCAGGGTTGGCCACTCCTGGAGATGTTCTAGGGGTGCACTCCTGCATCCCGCTCCACCTCATGTTTGACCAGACTGCATGAGGCACCAGTCTAAGGCAGAGCTGCAGTCGGTCTGCTCAGCGAACCCATGCAGCAGCTCCACTTCTGGCCAGCCCAACACCATAGAACCACTGGTGACAGCCTAGTGCATCAGGCAATCTGCCCGCAACTCTTAAGGTGCAGGTAGGGGGGGTGAACGGGTAGAACACACCAGGCTTGTTTAAGCCTGACTCAGGTGGAGCTGGATGCAGGAGTGCACCCCTAGAACATCTCCAGGAGTGGCCAACCCTGCATCCATCTAAAAATACCCACTATGCAGCATATAAGCAAATGCATTGAGTGTGCATACTGTGTGTATGTTGGTCCTGACATTTGATATCATGAAGCTGAGCACCTGCCCTACCAGAACCTCAGCGGAAGAAGTTTAGTTTAAATGCTAATACTGGTCTGCTGAGTGTTCTTCAGTATTAAGTGAATGAATTAAGTCTTTGCAGCAGAGACATCATTACAGTACTTTCTCCTATTAAATCTTGGGTAAGATGTGTCAAGAGGCCATTGTCTTGTGTGTGTGGATGATGGGGGTGCTATCATTCTCCCTAGGGTTTATTTAATGTTTCACTCATTTTTGTTTTTATTTGCATCTGTAATTGTATTACTTAACCATTTTATAAAAGTGTTTTGGGGTTTTTTTTAAATAGGAAGCACTGCATTGTAGATGCATAGGCACATTGGTGCTGTTGTCCAAGTTACGATGTAAGCATTTTAAGGCAGACACTTTGCATTTTAATGTCCAAATCATGTAGTTCTCTCTTGCAGTGTTTTTACATATAATATTTGTCAAGTAGCAGCATTTCTGCACATCTGTCTCTCTCAAACAGAAAGTGGCTTCTCTTTTAGCCCTGCCTACAAACCAACCTTGTATCTTAGGATGATATCCAGCAGCCCATTGTTCTGGAAGGAAGCAATGACTGGAAGGGAACATAGTAGGTGCCTGCTGGAGCCCTTCCATGAAAGATTCACTGGCCACTGAAGAACCAGACGTTGCCTTTTGCTGCTCACTTCTTCCATATGTAACAGTTTAAACTGGAAAGTAGCCTATTTCTTTCATTTAAGGAGTAGCCACTTAAACAGTAGAAACAACAAGGGCTGGTTGCTACTTGATCAGCATTGTTTAAATACTCCCTCAGGCAGAACTCTAGTGACAGCAGATGCAAAGCTTTGTCTGAGGAAGTACTTAAAGAAACCCTTATTTTCAATCAAAATTCTCCACTTATGGCACCATATAAAAATGCCAACATACTTTAGATTCTGATCTCTTTATTCATACTGACTAGTATTTAATCCACAGTATACATACTAACTAATAATGACAACCTTTGACTTGCTCAAATGCATTACAATATTATGTAGCATTTTAGTTAATCAGATCATTCCGTTTACTTTAAGGGTTATTTCTTTATATTCTGTTAGGTGCCTTTTACAGATGGTCATCTCAGAATACAATGTGATACACACATAAGACAGATATGGCATTATATGGGATGGAAGATTTAATTATCCTCTTCCACTGTTCCACACTTGTCTGCTCACAGTTTAGTTGTCAGAGCAGTAATTTGCTTCCTTTAGTTCTGATCAAATTGGTCTCCAGGCTGATTGCTTCTTGTGACATCATAGAAAATTGTTCATCGTTTCTCAAAAACTGTTATTGTCCAGGACTGTATTTAATTATCCTTCTTGGTTCAACAAGCTTCCCTCTTACCCTCACCAGAAATGCTTAATCATTTTTTTTTCTAACTTCCAGTAAAATATTTAAGGACCCCTGCATTCTCTCTCCCCCCCCCCAAAAAAAAAATCACCCAACCCTATTATATGGATGTTGAAGATGCAATAGTTCATATGACCATTCACAGAATTCTGCCCTCATGAATTTTATACCTATTGCTTGACTCTAGCTCGCTTATTGAAATAAACTGCACCCTCCCTCTGAATGTGGTAGCATTCCTAGTTTTGACAATGGGTCTTATCCTTTTTTCCATTTCCTTCCATTCGGTTGGTGGGAGCTATACTTACAGTTCTTGTGCCAACAAGCAACCTGACTCTTAGACTGGAACAAAACTTGGAGTTCACATGCACCTTTACCATCCTAACCTCTGCAGTTTTCTAGACAGGATAAATTAGCTTAAATCCCAGACTGGTCATGGGGATTCCCAACTGTAAGCCGCTGCACCTGTACCAGTATTATGAACAGCTGCAAGGAAACAAAGTAATCCCTCGAGAGGCATGTTTGTCACCAAAGCATTAAAGCATGTATCCTCAATGCTGGTATAAACTAAATCAGCAAATTAACTTCTCCAGTACCAGCCCAAAATGTAGACCAACACTGATTTAGGAATAGGTCCCCTATTTGTAGATAAGCTGCCTAAGGTGGGGCAGCCTGTATGGCAGGGTGCACTTGCCCTGCCACACTTGAAGCAAGGCTACAGGGCCATCAGTGACAGGCGGTAGCACCCACCACATGCTGTCACGGCTGGGGTGGGGGATGGTCACTTTTGTGGGTGATGCCTCGGCTCCAAGATGGGCCAAGCTGCCCAGCTCCCCCACACTCAGGTGCTTGGCTCTCTCTGATGGCCCCACAACATGGCATGGCCGATTGCTCACCACAGGGGTTGGGCCTATGCAGCTCATCTGCTGCACCCACTGAAAGAGAGCCTTCCCCTGATTCCACCTGCCTCTTTAGCTATTCTATTGATGCTCCATTCTTCCTCCCAGCCTTTGCCTTCCGAGTCTTAGTTCATGTGGTCTACTCACAGACTCCCTGTTCTCTCTCTCTCTCTAATCCCTTCCAAATCAACTTCTTCCTCCACTCCATTCCATTCCACTTATGCTGCCATTTCCAAGATTGCTAAGCCCTTCCTGACTCTAAAGATTTACAGTGACATTAAAATGTCAGATGAATTTTTAAGTGAACAAATACAGTTTTAGCTTGTGACTAAAAAAAATTAGCAAAGCCAAAAGGCTCTTTCAACATACCCTCAAATAATGCAAGTAAAAATGTATGTTCTTCACAGTATCAACAGGTTCATGTTTGGTGTTCACTGATATAGGGACTATTTTTTCTTACTGTTTTCTTCACTAGCCTTTTAAGTACAGAAATATAAGTGCATTCAAAACACTTCAAACCAGCCTTCTTCCTACAAGCCTCAATGCAAAAAATGTTGTCATGGCAACAAAACCCTCTCCCAGTCAAACCAACGCAGATTTTTTTTAAAAAGGGGGGGGCACAAAAAATATTATATACAGTCCACCCAATCTGCAATATCTACACCAAACAACCAATTTCACAACAGAAAATAAGAACAAACTAATAACCCTCATACTAGAAAAATAGAGACACTCTTAAGGTCACTGTTATTTGTATGGTACAGGAAATGTTGTTTCCACTGAACAAATAAAATAAGTTATTTTCCCTGAAGATCTTGCAAACTAGCTGGTAAGAGCACCCAAGCACAACAAATCAGGTATAGCTGGTGAGGAAACCATGGAAGAAAAGGAATTTGAAGGGAGAAAATGAGGGTGAAACTTAGATGTGATAAACTAAAGAATTTATCTACAGTATTTCTAATTTAACGTACTTACTTCAAGACGATTGTCACTGTGGGGATTCCAAACACTCATTACAGGATGGCTAACTGGCACAGTGTAAACAAACCAGAACATGGACTTTGTCATCATACACAGAAAACTTTGTTTACTGATACACTCGAGATTTTTCACCTTACAGCACAGCTTTATTTTTGCAAATGCATCTTTAAATGCCCTTACTTTCAAGCTATCCTTTTAAAAGTCAAACAAATAATTAAACAACTATGAAAACAAGTGACAACGCTGCCATGGCAACCCGGTCCAGATTAGGTGGGGAAGCTATGGCAGAGAGTCAGGATTGGGCCTGGCCACAGAACAAGCACCAGGAGGGTGGGGAGCTTCACGAACATGCAGCCAACTAGCCCCGCCCCTGTGCTGCACCCAGAACCCCACCTCCCATAGTGACAGGCAGCCATAGCAACTTATGGCAGCCAGCCATGGTGGTCCCAATCTGGACCAGGCCATAGCAGGCTATAACAAACTTTATAGCTTGCTCTGGCCCAATCGGTAGCCCAGTCTGTGACCCCGGAGGTTTCTGAGATCACTAGCCACTAACATGCTTGGGAAAAATCTCAGACAAACATCCTCTTCAACACAAATGCAGATCAGGTAGTGCATTGGCCTGGACATAAGCATTTCTATGCCCAGTCAGATTTCCGCATGTGGGCTGTCTGTAAACCTGATGGTAACTCTGAGGAAAGTAGATGTAATCAGGCATAGGTGACACATGTACTCAATCTAGGATTGAAAAGGTGTCATGGCTTCACTTATTATAATGACTAAGGAGAAATGAAGAGTGACAGTTCAGTTGCTTCTCAATAGCACATTATTGCATTCCCAACTCATGCCTCAGTGAGTCAAATGCCAAAACATTTTATAAGATAATATTAACAATGTTTAATATTTCTCCCACCACTAGGATTCTGTATGGCAGTTATCAATGAAGTGTACTCATACATTTATATTTTTTTCTGGTTTAGATACTTGTTTTCAGTATTGTTCCTAATCAAATGTATTTTCAGTGAGGTCCAGACTAACGCATAAAGTCTTTGGTCTTACTTTGGCATTGATCAATTCCATTCTATACTATACCTTAAAGCATATCCTTCTCAAATCCACTCCTCCTGACATGACCAAAATACTCTAGCTTCCTTTGATCCACCATTGCTAATAGTCTCCTGCCAGCCATGGGATTATCAGGCTTGTGGTCAAAGTCTAGACCAGGGGTCAAAACCAGAAAGTCCCTCCATGGGAGCAGGGTATGGTCTGGATGCAGCAGGAGGGTTGCTGGGCAGCAGGCAGGCTGGGAAGGCAGATTTGGAAGGAGAGAGGGCAGGCTGGGAAGGCAGGTCCTGAGCTGGAGCCAGTAGTGGCTGTGGACCTTTTTGTTGCTGGGGTAGGTGGTGTGGTCTCTAGGGGATGTGGCCTCCTATAATTTTATACATTAGACAATTGGACCAGTATTACCCCCCCTTCAATGCATGCTCTGCTAACATGCTAGGCAGTCTCAGCCTCTGTTCCCAATGCACTCTAGGTGTTGAGAGAGCAAGTCTCACAGCCTGCTGGCTTTGTGAGCTTCCCCCACACAAATTAAGTAAATTTCATGGGGGTCTGTAGCAGGGGGTCTCCCAGGGCCCACACAGGGCCTCACTCTGGGGAATTAGTTCACCCCTCTGCTACACCTTTCCAGCCCAAGCCTCAGCTGACCTCCCCGAGATGGAGGTACCCTTTTCTAGGGCACAATGCACAGTCCAGAGGGTATGAGTCCACAGTCCTTTATTAGACGATGCATCCAATGTACCTGGGGCTGCTGGCTCATTCGCCTCCACCCTGCAGGCCCAAGTCAGGCTCAGGAGCAACACAGACCATCAACCCCCAAAGTCCATGCAGTCAGGCCTCTGAGCCCCAGACTGACCAAGCCTTCCCCCGGCAAGAGGCTCCCTCCTGGGCACAGCCTCTCCCACTTACCTGGGTCCCTCTGGTTCTCCAGCCTTCAGTACCTTGGAGAACAGGGAGGTTTCTTCAGAAAGGTGTTGCTCCTCCAGCTCCCTAGCAAAGACTTTTCTCGCTGCCTTGATCTTCTTATAGCCCAGCAGAGTGGGCGTAGCCAGGCTTCATCACCTCAGCCTTAAAGGGCCACTGTCCTGCCCACTCTGTCTCTGTAGCAGGGGGTCTCCCAACAGGTTGATCATAGCTATAGGCTGACTCTCCCAGGACCATTCACATGTGCTCAGCCCTCTGGCTGGCCCACACAGCCCCCTTCTTAAAGGGCAGCAGCCCCACAGGACTGCTCCCTGCTACAGGGTCCTTAATAGGTACTTTTCAATCACATCTAACACATCTCTTACAACCCGTCATAGTCACCATCCTCTCACTAGCAGATACCTTCCCTGACTGGAGATATTTACCACTTCAGTGGCTGGAAGGAACTGTGAATTTGAGGAAGGCAAAGGGATTATATACTGCTGTGCGCGAGGTGGTCACATGATGAGGGTCAGGGGCGCTGTGAGTAGCCTGGCCATTCGGGCTCTAGCAAAAATTCTTGTGCCAGCTCTGCTGCCTGTACATTGCTGTGAGACAGAAACCGGCTGGTGACAACATGCAAAGACTTGATGCTTTCACTTTGATTTTTTGTTTTGTTTGCCTTCAATGTGTACTATAGGCGCTCAATAAAGTATGTGATTTGCTCCATAAACTCAGCATCATGTGCATAGCAAAAGATTACTTCCATGTGTGCCTGGGTGTTGACTGCATTGTGTAAATAGCCATTAGTAAGAGACTGCTAGGGGCTATATTCCATTGAGGTTAATGAGCCATCTTCAGCTCATTAACAGCTCAGGGAACATGCACCATCTTGCCTTTTGTATCACAAGCTCCGGCTTTACAATTGTATGCTAGCTGCCACCTAGAGGTTTGTACTGTGATCAGCTAAATTTTTACCTAATACAGATCTAATAAACTCAGCATTCTGTAAAAGGTTATTTCCAGCAGCAAAGTGCTAACAAGTATGAACCCCCATGGGTGGGTGGGAATAGTAAGCACTGGACCACCTCTTGGAATGAGAATAACCCAGAAGAAAGAAACAGCTGAGGCGGCTTCTTCTTATAGTTCGCCACAGCTGCACAGTATGACAGAGGATAGGATACTGGAAAGGGGGTGGGGTGGGGTGGGGTGGGGTACAGCGCCTGCCTGTGTATTAGGTTTGTCGTGACAAACCTTTGAGTGGGGGCTGCCTGCGCCCACATGAATACACGCAGGGGGATGCCCATTTATTAGCTCTACACGCTAAAACATGTGAGTGGGAGCTGCACGGACCAAACACAGACTCCATCAGGTTAACATCTCATTTATAAACACTCCTAGAAACAGGCTGAGGCTGACTGCATTTCAAATAGAGATTTATGTATCTTCTGTCCTCCCACACTTAACCGAGGAAACTCTCCAGTTTATTTCCTCGGATTTCTGCACCACAGGACTGTGACCTTTAGCAGCTCCAGGAGAGATGTATCTTACAGACCGTGGGTGTCATAAATAAAACAAATTGTCCTCTCAGGAACTTATGTTCCTGGTCATTCACCTGTAAACTCCAGATCAACTAGACATCGAAAAAGAAAGACAGCCAATCTCATGGGCATAAAGGGGAAAGAAATTGCTAGTGACACAGAACAAACAGCATATGGAGCTGGCAGAAATAGCATACACCAATCATAATGAATTATCCTCAACCACTAATTTCACAAGATACTCTGCATGGAATTCTCTGTCCTTCACCCAAAGCTTTTTAGTTGCCTTGTCACATGTGGGCCTGGGTTCCTGCCGTTGATTCTGTTGAGTAAGCAAGACTTATCATCATAGGCACAAAGGATGGAGGGTGCAAAAGGCCATTGCATCCTACTTTTTAAACGGACATATGCCCCTCACTTTTGAGCATTCCTGTGCACCAACTCACAGGGCTCATTCTACATGTTTTTGGTACAGCCCCAGAGAAATACAGCTGCAGCCCTAAATGGCATCTGCCCAATTCCCCCTAGCAACCTCACAGCACCTATCCTTTGATGCCTAGCAACCACCGCTTACTTCCTGTTGCTCCTCTGTCAGGGTCTGCTAACATCACTTCTGCTGCTCTGGGCTTCACTGGAGGAATAGCAGCAGCAAATGGATAGGCACTATGTGATGCTAAGGGGAAGAGTCTGGGCGTAATGTAGCTGCAGGGGGACCATGTAGCATCACTGCTGTGCCAGTCTGGGCTAGGCTGCCTGCAACAGCAATGGAAGATCCCAACACAGGGTCTGGTCCAGACTAAACAGCAGCAGCAGACTGGACCATTACCAGCCCCCTGATATATCTGGGGTCTGGAGGCAGGAGTTCCTGGGGTCATAAACCTGCTTGCTGGGATGCATGCATAGTAGGCTTTTGTGATGGCTTGGTTGCTTGCCCTTCTCCCATGTTTCACACCATACAGCCCTTTTGGCACTCCTTCTGTTCAAACATTCTGTTATTTCACAGCCAGGTTGGCTTTAAATGGTTTGCTGCTGTCTCACCTGTTTTGCATGAGAGTTAGAGAAACTGACCTTTGTGGTAATAAGCAGGAAGAATCTAACATGAAGGAAATTTTCCATCCACTGAACTATTTATCCCTCCATGGCCCAGCAGGTTCGAAGTCTGGGGGTGTTATTGGACGCGGGTCTTCGTTTAGATCAGCAGGTGGATATGGTGGTGAAGGCGGCGTTCTGCCAGCTGTATCTGGTGCGGAGGCTGCACCTGTACATCTCCAGACCCGACCTGGCCACTTTGATCCATGCCTTCATCACCTCAAGGCTGGACTACTGTAACATGCTCTACATGGAGCTTCCCCAGATGCTGGCCCGGAGGTTGCTGCTAGTGCAGAATGCGGCAGCCTGTCTCTTAACAGGGACAGGCCGATGAGAGCACATAACACTGGTGCTCCGTGCACTGCACTGGCTGCCTGTAACATGCCGAGCCAGATTCAAGGTTTTGACTTTGATCTATAAGGCCCTACACGGTCTTGAACCTGGATACCTCAGGGACCGCCTCACCCTCCACGACTCAGGACGGAAACCTCCGGTCCACCAGGGGCACCCTCCTGGAGGTCCCCTGCATAAAACAGGGGGCTACAATGGAGAAGGCATTCTCGGTGGCTGGGCTCCGGTTGTGGAACTCCCTCCCAGAGGACGCATAGCTGGTCCCAAGTCTGTTGGCCTTCCGTTGGGCCTGTAAGACATGGCTGTTCTCCCAGGCCTTCGGAAGTGGGGAGGGTATGGTGGGCTAAATTTGTGTGGGGGTGTTTTAAATGGGTTTTAATGATGATATTGTAGATTTTAATGTTTTAATGTATTGTTCTATATTGTGTTGGAAGTTGCCCCGAGATGCCGTAGGCATGCATAAAGAAAGAAAGAAAGAAAGAAAGAAAGAAAGGAAGTCCTGGCTCTCTAGAAAAAAAATTAGTTTGGTTTTGTTATTTATGCATGAGAAGCTTCAAAAAGTAGAGGGACCTAACTAGAATAGGATAAAACTGGTGCTCTGAAGATTACAAGAAAGAGGCTGTGACCAGAATTTTGGGGTTGCCCTCTCTCTGGCTGTCCCCTGAAGGACCACGGGACCAGCCACAACTTAGTTACCCTGCTTACAATAATCACTGGGCACTACTCTCCCTAGAGTGTGCCAGCTCATAAGAGGTTAATCTTTTGTCGTCTGTGTCTCAGGGCTCCACAGTCATCAAAAAGTAAATGGGCTAGGCTCATCTTGGTGTTAAACCAAGATTTCCCAGCCAGTATCCAGTGCCAATAACCACAAACACAAGCTTTATAATAAGCACGTTTTATATAAAAGCTGAAACAGATAATACACGTTCAGAGTAAATACAGAAGGTGCATAAGAAAATGAAATCAAAACATTATGCCATGCTATTTTAACTGATCAGGTACCCTCTCTAGCAGTTACCTATCCCATGTTTCAGAGGGCCAAAGTCTGGTCTCTGATGTTCACAGACAGGCCCGCTGCATCATAGTTGGGAGCTGTGATCTTCATATACTGATGGTGCCAATCCTCATGTCTCAAGCACACCTTTTAACTCTTCAAGCCCCCTTGCTTTCTCTTTTTGAATAACTTCCATTGTTGGTCATTTAGCTATTGTATAGCCTTAACCTAAGTTTACCCAGATGGCCCCTATCACTAGGGATGGGTGAACGCAGTTCGGCAGTTCGGAGTTCGGCCCGAACTCAGCCTGTTCGGATGACCGAACTCAAACCCGAACCCAAACACAAACATACCGAACAAACTGAACACCGAACGGCGAAATGGTCGAACAGTTTGGTCAGTTCGGATTGCATTCGGATGAGTTCGGGTGGCAAAAAAAGGTTCACTGGAAGGTCAAACATTACAGGGAGGTGTCAGTCACTGAGGAGCAGACTTCCAGGCACCAGGGGTGAGAGGCTTGCAAGAAACAAAACTAATTATCTGCTTCCCCCCTTCCCAACACCTTCTGAGCTAGTCACTGTTCCTGAACAGCAGGCGTTGAGTAGGATTTTTAGATTGCTTTAAGTTTCATTTCACTTTTGTAATGAAATGAAACTTAAACCATAAACTGAAACCTTGTGTTATGCACTGTACAGACTCATTGAGTATGTAATGTATGTATTTCACTACAGACTCCTCTTCTATTTGTGATTCCCCCCCATCCCATATATATGGGAGATATATATATATGGATATGGGGGGATAGACAGACAGACAGATAAAGAGAGTTGTAGGAGTTAGCTTAGTGATAGAGATAGCGTTAGTGATTTAGTTTTAGTGTTTGTAGGAGTAGGTCTGTGTACTTATTAGATAATCCATTTAGTTCATAGCATTTAGAATAGTTAATAGCAGTTAGATTTAGTGTAGACAGATATATATAATATTAGATTTTAAAAAATAAATTTAAAAAAAACATAAAAACCAAAAAACCAAATAAAAAACAAAAGAAAACCATATAAAACCCAATTTAAAAAAAAAAAAATATTAAAAAAACAAACAACCATAACAACACTTCCCGAATGGCCAAACGGCCGAACCAAACATCCGAACGTCCTAACCGAATGGCCTGTTCGGATGACTGAACCGAACAGCCGAACCTGAACTCGGCGAACTAGCCAAACTGCCGAACTGAACGGACGAACTGAAACCAGCTGAACCAAACGGATGGACGAGCCCAAACCGCGATCTGTTTGCCCATCCCTACCTATCACCTTTGTGGGCTGATTGTCCTGAGTCTTGAGGTTTTTACAATGCTAATTTCCTGGCTAAGGTCCAATTGTCTTTAGCAAACTCCTCATACAATAAGATTCCCTCTAGCTTATACAAATCAATGGTTAATACAAACATATTTGACATCATAACCTTCCTCATGTTACACCTGAAGGTCACACAACATACATCATTGCTGGGTTCATAACTCACTATGACAGAGGCCATCAGTCAAATAGAGGTGAGATTCAAGACAGAAGTGTGAAGAAGAAGAAGAAGAAGAAGAATTGTCACAATGTGCATTGATTCATTGCCTGAAGCTACCTGAAAGGAGCTAATTATGAGAACTAAGTTATTACAGCATAGCAACTGCAATACTAGCAATAGTGCCCAGCAGTTACTGGACACTAGCTACAGATATGGGTTGTGAATCAGTAAAGCATTCAAAGAAGCAAATACTCTTGCAACCCAGGTATTTTCATTGGCTCTCCCATTATATAGAACGGACCCTCACAGGAGAGCTCTACTAGGCCTTTCAGGCACAAGAAACAACTTTTGTTCAGAAGTCATTTCTTTTGCTAATCATGAGAAGCCAATGCCAATGAGGAGGCTGTGCTGTGAGAGACAAAACAAAATTTATCTTTAGTTTTTAACTTTACCGCCCTGTCTTCAAAACACCCTGCCTATGCAAGACCCAGGACCAGGCTACAAATAACTAGAGCAAACATCATGAGGACTACGTGTGCCCTGAAATGCCCATATAGTCTCTGGAGAAATTTCATTCCTAGACCTATTCATCTGCCATCTCCATCAACAAAGCCACAACTCCAATATTTTTCACACATGAACAAGCAGTAAATATTGTATGATAGTTGTGCAAGAGCGGGAGGGAGGGGGAAGGATTTTTAAACTATTTTTTCAATGTATTTACTTTAGGCATTTGAAGCACTTTGCGTATAGTCAGTTTATCCATTTCACCTGCAAAGCAAGTCAGTATCTTCTGTTCGTGTAGATCTTTTTCACAGCAACAGAGGAGACACTTCAAGCAGTAGGAAAATGTAATTGTACAAATAAGACTGTCAGGAGACATAGTCATTTGTGTAATATCCAAAATCACTTAAAATTCATTTTCTGTTAAGATAGCAGGAAGAAATAAACTCACCGAACTTCAATTAAAGATTTTACAGTTGATCCATGACACACTTGTGAAGAGCAAAATCTAACATAATACACAGTACTGGTTCAGATAAACCTGTAAAATTGCATAGTCCAACAAAACACAAACACTTCATTGTAGTAGAAATGGAATACCCAAAGGCTCAGAATGATACAGAGTAATTCAATACAAAGCTTGGAATCCGGCATATTTTAAGAGGCCATTCAGTGACACCATTTGCTTCCATTCGTTCTTGAGCAGCATTCAGTTAGGATCACTGTAAATATTAACATTTTAAAAGTGTAAATCCCTCCTAATGCTCTACCAGGGGTGCCAATATGATAGGCATGGAAGACAGTCTTGTCCCCTCCCCCTTTGCTCATGCCTCCCTAGCACATGTCTCCTGTCCCTTTTCAACACCTCTCTTTCAAGCTCAGGGTGTTTTCTAATGTGACAGGGTGAGAGCTCTAACTCCAGGCAGGATCCGGCCCATCCACTGAACAGACATGCCTGTGGCTTGGGCTGGGGAGAGGGTGGGGGACAACGTGCGGATGTGGTTTGCATGGCCCGACTGCTGCTGATTGCAGCTCGGCTTTCTCCCGGATGGGCGGGATTGCCATGCCCACCCAGAAACGTGCCAGCCACGGGCTGGAGTTAAGCAGAACGGGCCATCATACAGGATGGTTTCTCCAGACCGTGGCAGGGTTTACCCTGTGCTGTGAATTGGCAGGGAGCCAGCTCACAGTGCAGACTAAATCCTGCCATGGTCAGAATCAAACGTGCCGCCACTGCCGGTGGCCATGAGGAGTAAAGCGTGGCCACCCGTGGTGGTGTCACATCTAAAAATACCCTCTATTTGCTTCCCAGATGTGGTGATGTCTCACCATGGAGAAAGAGCCAAGGAGTCATAGAAACAAGGGTCATCTAGGGGTAGCCCCATGCTTTGATGCACAAAGGCTACAGATACAATATCACTGACAGATGGCGGTCAAGCCTCTTTTTGAAAACATCCAACAACAGAGAACCTACAACTTACCAGGGTAACTTGTTTTATTCTCACAGCTCTTACTGTTAAGAAACTTTTCTTAATATTTAAGCAAAATCTACTTTCTTGCAATTTGTGCCTATTAGTTTTAGTCTTGCCGTCGGTGGCAACGGAGAATAGTTCCTTGACTATCATGTCTCTCCTTAATCTTCTTTTTGCTAAACATACACATTTCCTTCAACCTTTCCTCACAGAACTTCCTGTTCAGAACCTCCATCATATGTTGCCCTCTTCTGAAACCAATTCAGTTTGTCAGTGTTGTTCCTAAAATGAGGTGTCCAAAACTAGACACATTGAGGTCCAAGTGAGGTCTCACCAGTGCAGAAAAGAGCAGAATTAAGAATATAATAACGTAAGTGCCATTTACTGAGTCAGACCAATGGTCCATCCAGCCCAGCATTCTGTCTCAGACAGTGACCAGGCTCTGTTGCCTCAGGGGAATACACAGCAGGTTACAATGGAGTAATCAACTTCCTACCATTCTCCTCCCATGTGCAACAGTCATGGAACTTGTATCCCTGACTAAGCCAATTAGTAGCCCTTAATGGACCTGACTTTCAAATAATTCATCCAGTCCCTTTATGAAGCCTGCTAGGCTACTGGCCTGGACAACATCTTCCGACAAGGAGTTCCACAATTTTATTGTATATTGGATGAAAAAGTACTTCTGTTTCTTTTAAATCTGTTCCCTGATAAGTTCATGAAGTGGTCCTGGTTCTATTATTGTTAGAAAGGGTGAATAGCAGCTCCCTAATTACCTGTTCCACACCTTTCATGAACTTGTAAACTTCTATCACAATGAGTGTTTTTAGATGAGATGCTACCTCGCCTGGCCACCCAGGAGCCACAGAGGCCACTGCCCGTCTGAAGGTGAAGCGGGGGGATGCATGCTCCTGTGAGCCATGGGGCATCCATTCATGGCCACGACGGAGCTCTGCTGGGAAATACAGCGTGCTCCATGCAGGGAAAGCCAAATAGTTCTATAGCAATGGGCAGCCACGGAGCCCCTGCCCGTATGAACTGTGGTGGTCAGCCACGCCAGCAGACCAATCCGCCATTCATAGGCACTATGAGCAGGGGACACAGACTTTGCAAGTAAAAAGAACTGGCCAAGAACATTGGGGAGCCTGGGTCTTTTACATGTATTGCTGCCAAGCCAATTTATACCTGTGCATTTGTTTTTTCTTTCCTAATAGTAGAACTTTATGCTTATCACTGGGCACTTTCCCACATTATAAAAAAGTCTGCATTGTTTTAATCTGGTCATTTAACATGCACATTACAATTTGCTATTCCCCATTCACACATTCTGCTTTTCTCCGAATTTGAACTTAATGCATTGTAACATTGTGCATTTATAAGCATTTCCACATTCAGTTTGATGCGCATATTTCTCTTGCTTTTATCCCCATTCTCAGCTTACAGGAAGAAAACCAGAAATTACCTTTCTCCCCTCCTCCGGAAGCTGTTTCTCCCACCACTCCGGAGGTTCTTTCCCTCCCTCATTTACCATGCCTGGAGCAGCATCAGCTCTCTCTGTGGACTTCCATTGTGCTGGAGAATTAACAGAGGATTCCTGTGCATTCCTTTATGTGCTGCATTCCCACGTTGAAAATAAGTGCATTATGTGAATGTGGTTTCAATGCAACATTCACGCAATGAATTTGTGCGCATAATAAAAAAAAGTCCTCATTCAAGACAGTTTGGGGCAACCTGTAATACACTTTTCAAACATGCGCATTGGATAGAAAATATGTGGATGAAGGCATTCCCAAGTTACTGAAATATTTGGATAAAATAATAATGCACATAAATCAATGTTGTGGGAAAGCACCCTCTGTTTAATTTCATTTTGGCCTTTTTTATATGGCTGGTGCAGCAGCGCCGATGGATGTGGATGGGTGGGTGAGCACACCCAGCGGCACCGAGCAGGGAGACATTTACATGGACAGTGCCGCAGGGGATCGTGGGAAGGAAAGGGGAGGGGCCGGCAAACACCCAGTGGCCACCCACCCACCCTGTGAAGCACCCAGCAAACACCCGTGCAAGTACACGGACAGCCGGGACCAGCGGGGAAGCCCTGCCCAGAACAGCGATGGCACAAGATGGCTGACCGAGGGCAAATGAAGCCGCGCAATGTGACCACGCCCCCGAGCCTCCAGGGGGGAGATGGGATGAAAGCCACTACAAAGGAGCCGGCTCCATAGAGCCCCAGCCCAGAGCCCAGACAGCCCGGCGACAGTCCCCCCCCCCAACATACACACAGCAGAGCAGCACACACGCAGCAGGCAACAGAAGCACACAGGGACGGGCACATGGCCCATGGGGGGCCAGAGGGGGGAAGGCATCCACACAACACAGGCAACACCCTCACTCCCGCTGCAGAGGCACCTGCACAAGGGGAGAGCTCACAGCAAAGCACAACATGGACATGCCAGGAAGGAAAACACAAGCCTTTAATAAAATGGGGAAACAGCAACAGGGGGCAACAACAACAACAACAACAACAACAACAGGGCAGGGAGGGGGATGGGACAACAGGAGGGGAGGCAGCATCAGCAGTGGCAGGCCCAGGACAACCCCCGATCAATAGGGCCAGTGACCCCTTGCCCGGCACCAGCGCTCAGCCTGCATGCAGTCCAGCCGGTGCAGCCGCTCCAGGACATGCAGGAGGAGCTCCAGCAACTCCCCCTGCTCCCGGGTCTGCTCCGCGATCATGGCTTGCAGTGAATGGGACAGAGGAAGAGGAGACAGCCATCAGAGCTGGCCCTGGGCACCAAGGAACAGAACCCCCCACAGAGGGACACAGGCACAGGGCCCAGAAAACAGGCAGCACACTCATGGATGCCATCGAACAGCCAGCCCACTGCCCGCATGTCCCAAGCCGCCCGCTCCAGCTGCAGCAACATTGTGCCCAGGCGCAAGATCACCAGCAGCACAACAACAGTAGCTGCAGGAGAGAAGGGACAGGGCAAAGGGGAACGCCTGCACCAACGGGCCCTGGGAGGGCCAGGGGCAGCAACAGCACCAGGCGCACACCCCACATGCCAACAGCCACCACCCGGAAGAGGACCCGGACCCCTGCACCAAGGGGGATTGGAGGGGCCAAAGCCCGGGGCCAGCACAACCCCTACTCATGCTCAGTCACCCAGCGCCCATGGTGCCGTCGCCCATCCATTGCCACCACCACAGATGGCCTGCACCAACAGGGGGCAACAGCAGAGGGGAGCGGAGGGGAGGGGCACCGCCAATACCACCCCTGGAGCTTGCCCAGGCAGCAGCGCCCAACAGGGAAGCCGCCAGGGGAACACACACCATACACCTGGTGCACACACCACAGGCCCGGAGCCCTCAGTACACACCAAGCACACTCCCTGCACACAACCACACAAGCAGGAGGACCACCAAGGGGAAGGGGTACCCAGCTGCCACAGAAGCAAAGCAGGACAGACCATCACAGAACAGCATTTTATTGGTGCCAGGGGAACGGGGGCCCCCAAGCACAGATAGGCAGAGCCGGGGGGCACAGGTGGACCCACAGCCAGGCAAAAGATGCACAACAGGAGGGCACAGAAGTGCCCACACAGAGCAGGCAAGGGCACCAGGGCAGCCCCAGCGGCAAGGAGTAGCCATCACACAGAGGGTGCGATGGGGTCTAGGGAACCAGGCGGCAGCCAGCAGTGATGCAGATGGCAGCGCACAGCCCGATCGGAGGCACGTGGGGGGGGGGGGGAGGCGATGCACCGTCCAGGGCACCGGGGTGGCCGCGAGCACGTGGCCGCGAGGGGCCACTCATGGACAGTCTGGCGAGCGCTCTCAGGGCAGCAACCCCAGCGCTAGACCCTCCCACGTGAACAGGCCCCTTTGGAAGCCTCGGGAGCGCATATGAGCATCCACCAGGAAGCGGGGCAGGAGAAGGTCCTCTCTGGCGACTGCAGCCTGCACAGCTGGAAGGTCCTTCACCAATTGAAGGGTGGCGAGCTCCTCAGCGGAGGGGTCCCTGGTCCGGAGCGGGCCACTAACATCGGGGGACAGCAAGCCCAGGTCCCACAGGAGGGCCCCCACATCCGAGGGTGCGCATGGGATGCAGTGGGCATGCAGGAGGCTGCCGGTGTACAGGGCAGCAACAGGGGGACCCCCAGACAGGAGAGCGAGGTCGAACCCGGGTAGCTCCATCAGCAGGCGAGCCGCTGTTACCTCTGCAGCGGTCCATGGTACGACAACAGCAGGCAGGCACCCCCAAGAAGGCAGACACAGGGGGGTGAAGCCAAGCTTGAGGGAATGGCCCTGGCATGCTGGGGCCCAGACCTGGTGATCCATCGTCCACATGTACCGCGACAGGAGCCGGAAGCCATCCTCCTCCGACAGCTGCACGTCAGGGCTCAGCCAGAGGGCTGCCAACAGCATGTCTGCACAGGGCAACCACCCCTCTCCTACACTCCCATCTGGGGCCCCCGCAGAATGACAGGCCATGGCAGGAGTGGGGCCTGCTCCGGTGAAGCAACAGGCGGAAGACGGAGGGCTGCAGCGGCTGGGATGAGCACGGAATGAGCAACTACCCTCGCCCACAGGCAGCCTTACATGCCAGAAATAGCCCGGCCCACTGGAGACTGGGCGCCGCAACCCACACACAGGGCAGAAGGGATGCAGCACAGGTGCTGGGAGATGAAGGAGGCCACAGCAGGGCACTGCGCCAGGCATTGTATCCACACCGTGCACAGCTACAGCAGGCAAAGGCCGACCCTGGCTGGGGGGGCTGCAGCGCAGTTGCGGGGGCAGGGGTACCCTGGGGTGAGCGCGGTCCCATCCCCCCATGGCGGGCATGCGGCCGGCGCACTCGCGGGGATGCACAGCCGGGCCTGGCACCTGGTTGCTGCCCCAGCACACCCCTGGTGTATCACCAATCGGTGCCCTGCCCACACCGCCCTACACAGCACATAAGGGACCCGCTGCAGGCAGTTGGGCATGGGGCAGAGGGGCTGTAGCACGGGATCGAGCAGCACACAGAGAACGGAACCCTGGGCTACATGGACACAGAGGAGCTCCCCCAATGCCAGGGGAGAGTGGACTGTGGGCACAGGCCATAGAGCGGAGCATGCTGCGGCCACGGCACGTGCCAGTGGTGGGTGGCTCGGATTGGGGAGCTGCAGAACCATGCTGCCAGGGGACAAGGATCCACAGCCCAGGGACTTGCTGCTGCACCTCCTGGGTGCAGTCCTCCTGCTGCTGCGCATGCTGCTACAGCAGATAGCCCTGCTTCGCCTGCCAGGTCGAAGGTCTGTCCTCCTGGGGGCACGGAGGCGGAGGACTGCAAACCTCAGGAGGGCAGCAATCATCTGATGGGTGAGGTGGGCAGCCGTCCGATGCCATGCCCTGTTGGGCTCCGCGGTGTCCCAGCAAGACCAGCTCATCCTGGCCCAAAGGACCCTCAACGTGTATGTTCGCTGCATGACCCTACTGACCCTTCAATGGCACTGGTCGTGCTCCCGCACCAATGACTGGTGGGAAAACATGTTGGTCACCTGGACTGACAGGGAATGGTCGGACCACTTCCGGATGCCTTGCTCCCTCCTGACCCACTTGTGGGAGCTCCTCAACCCCCACCTCTGGAGACGGGAGATGAACATGCGCTTCCTGCTGTCGCCTGTGCAGGTTCAGTGTACACCTGTTCCAGCCATCTTCACTGCATGCGGCCTCGCTGGGCTGGCCCCCAGCCTCGTCAGCTGGGCAGGGAGTGTACATGGCCCCCAACATGCCAGTGTCCCCCCTGCAAGCTGCACACACACATACACCCCGGCCACATGTCCCAGGACAGATGAAGAGACTGCAAGGTAGAGGTAGAACACATTTATTGGAGGAGGAACTGTACAGTGGAAGGGGGGTGGGGGTTAACGTCTGGAGAGCCCTATCCCCCTCTTGGACACACCACCAGGGCTCACAGGCCAGCGTGCCCTGGCTGCAGCTGACCGCAGCACTCACCAGCCAGACGTCCCAGCCTCCCTGTCATCCACTGGTCGCTCCACACTGACCTCCACAGACAGTCCCTGCGTGGAGAAACAAGAATGGGGTAAGGGATCCTCGTGTGCACTCATCTCTGGGTGATTTCAGACATTACGGAGGGCCCCATTCACCACGGGCTGTGGGGTGGTTCGAACCACAGCCCAAGGTGAAGGGGTGAGCCAACAGACATGCGCTGCCTTACCCCAGGCTACGGGGACCGGCAAACCACGGCTTGTGGTGAATGGGGCCCGCTGTAACGTCTGTTGGTGCACCGCAGATCGTGGTGGGAGTGGGGCCAGGCGGCGCAGCATGTTGCCGCATGGCCCTGCCCCCTGCATCCCACAATGCCCCCCCCACCAATCTGGCCACTCCCGCCACCGCATTCGGGGGTGAATGGCTTCTACCACCAGCAGGGGTAAGTTAACAGACGAGACATTTCGTTCACCCCTGCCATGGTGGCCATTCACCACACTTCTGGACCCGCTCACATTCTTGAGTCCAGAAGTGTGGTGAATGCAAACGCGGCCCGCGTTTGACTGTGGTGAACATCTGGCGGGTAGCAAACAGACGTGCACCACAGTCAAACG